>OV049925.1:82953888-83546748 GCA_920104205.1 Eupeodes latifasciatus
TCATCATCATCATCATCATCATCATCATCATCATCATCATCATCATCATCATCATCATCATCATCATCATCATCATCATCATCATCATCATCATCATCATCATCATCATCATCATCATCATCATCATCATCATCATCATCATCATCATCATCATCATCATCATCATCATCATCATCATCATCATCATCATCATCATCATCATCATCATCATCATCATCATCATCATCATCATCATCATCATCATCATCATCATCATCATCATCATCATCATCATCATCATCATCATCATCATCATCATCATCATCATCATCATCATCATCATCATCATCATCATCATCATCATCATCATCATCATCATCATCATCATCATCATCATCATCATCATCATCATCATCATCATCATCATCATCATCATCATCATCATCATCATCATCATCATCATCATCATCATCATCATCATCATCATCATCATCATCATCATCATCATCATCATCATCATCATCATCATCATCATCATCATCATCATCATCATCATCATCATCATCATCATCATCATCATCATCATCATCATCATCATCATCATCATCATCATCATCATCATCATCATCATCATCATCATCATCATCATCATCATCATCATCATCATCATCATCATCATCATCATCATCATCATCATCATCATCATCATCATCATCATCATCATCATCATCATCATCATCATCATCATCATCATCATCATCATCATCATCATCATCATCATCATCATCATCATCATCATCATCATCATCATCATCATCATCATCATCATCATCATCATCATCATCATCATCATCATCATCATCATCATCATCATCATCATCATCATCATCATCATCATCATCATCATCATCATCATCATCATCATCATCATCATCATCATCATCATCATCATCATCATCATCATCATCATCATCATCATCATCATCATCATCATCATCATCATCATCATCATCATCATCATCATCATCATCATCATCATCATCATCATCATCATCATCATCATCATCATCATCATCATCATCATCATCATCATCATCATCATCATCATCATCATCATCATCATCATCATCATCATCATCATCATCATCATCATCATCATCATCATCATCATCATCATCATCATCATCATCATCATCATCATCATCATCATCATCATCATCATCATCATCATCATCATCATCATCATCATCATCATCATCATCATCATCATCATCATCATCATCATCATCATCATCATCATCATCATCATCATCATCATCATCATCATCATCATCATCATCATCATCATCATCATCATCATCATCATCATCATCATCATCATCATCATCATCATCATCATCATCATCATCATCATCATCATCATCATCATCATCATCATCATCATCATCATCATCATCATCATCATCATCATCATCATCATCATCATCATCATCATCATCATCATCATCATCATCATCATCATCATCATCATCATCATCATCATCATCATCATCATCATCATCATCATCATCATCATCATCATCATCATCATCATCATCATCATCATCATCATCATCATCATCATCATCATCATCATCATCATCATCATCATCATCATCATCATCATCATCATCATCATCATCATCATCATCATCATCATCATCATCATCATCATCATCATCATCATCATCATCATCATCATCATCATCATCATCATCATCATCATCATCATCATCATCATCATCATCATCATCATCATCATCATCATCATCATCATCATCATCATCATCATCATCATCATCATCATCATCATCATCATCATCATCATCATCATCATCATCATCATCATCATCATCATCATCATCATCATCATCATCATCATCATCATCATCATCATCATCATCATCATCATCATCATCATCATCATCATCATCATCATCATCATCATCATCATCATCATCATCATCATCATCATCATCATCATCATCATCATCATCATCATCATCATCATCATCATCATCATCATCATCATCATCATCATCATCATCATCATCATCATCATCATCATCATCATCATCATCATCATCATCATCATCATCATCATCATCATCATCATCATCATCATCATCATCATCATCATCATCATCATCATCATCATCATCATCATCATCATCATCATCATCATCATCATCATCATCATCATCATCATCATCATCATCATCATCATCATCATCATCATCATCATATCATCACATCATCATCATCATCATCATCATCATCATCATCATCATCATCATCATCATCATCATCATCATCATCATCATCATCATCATCATCATCATCATCATCATCATCATCATCATCATCATCATCATCATCATCATCATCATCATCATCATCATCATCATCATCATCATCATCATCATCATCATCATCATCATCATCATCATCATCATCATCATCATCATCATCATCATCATCATCATCATCATCATCATCATCATCATCATCATCATCATCATCATCATCATCATCATCATCATCATCATCATCATCATCATCATCATCATCATCATCATCATCATCATCATCATCATCATCATCATCATCATCATCATCATCATCATCATCATCATCATCATCATCATCATCATCATCATCATCATCATCATCATCATCATCATCATCATCATCATCATCATCATCATCATCATCATCATCATCATCATCATCATCATCATCATCATCATCATCATCATCATCATCATCATCATCATCATCATCATCATCATCATCATCATCATCATCATCATCATCATCATCATCATCATCATCATCATCATCATCATCATCATCATCATCATCATCATCATCATCATCATCATCATCATCATCATCATCATCATCATCATCATCATCATCATCATCATCATCATCATCATCATCATCATCATCATCATCATCATCATCATCATCATCATCATCATCATCATCATCATCATCATCATCATCATCATCATCATCATCATCATCATCATCATCATCATCATCATCATCATCATCATCATCATCATCATCATCATCATCATCATCATCATCATCATCATCATCATCATCATCATCATCATCATCATCATCATCATCATCATCATCATCATCATCATCATCATCATCATCATCATCATCATCATCATCATCATCATCATCATCATCATCATCATCATCATCATCATCATCATCATCATCATCATCATCATCATCATCATCATCATCATCATCATCATCATCATCATCATCATCATCATCATCATCATCATCATCATCATCATCATCATCATCATCATCATCATCATCATCATCATCATCATCATCATCATCATCATCATCATCATCATCATCATCATCATCATCATCATCATCATCATCATCATCATCATCATCATCATCATCATCATCATCATCATCATCATCATCATCATCATCATCATCATCATCATCATCATCATCATCATCATCATCATCATCATCATCATCATCATCATCATCATCATCATCATCATCATCATCATCATCATCATCATCATCATCATCATCATCATCATCATCATCATCATCATCATCATCATCATCATCATCATCATCATCATCATCATCATCATCATCATCATCATCATCATCATCATCATCATCATCATCATCATCATCATCATCATCATCATCATCATCATCATCATCATCATCATCATCATCATCATCATCATCATCATCATCATCATCATCATCATCATCATCATCATCATCATCATCATCATCATCATCATCATCATCATCATCATCATCATCATCATCATCATCATCATCATCATCATCATCATCATCATCATCATCATCATCATCATCATCATCATCATCATCATCATCATCATCATCATCATCATCATCATCATCATCATCATCATCATCATCATCATCATCATCATCATCATCATCATCATCATCATCATCATCATCATCATCATCATCATCATCATCATCATCATCATCATCATCATCATCATCATCATCATCATCATCATCATCATCATCATCATCATCATCATCATCATCATCATCATCATCATCATCATCATCATCATCATCATCATCATCATCATCATCATCATCATCATCATCATCATCATCATCATCATCATCATCATCATCATCATCATCATCATCATCATCATCATCATCATCATCATCATCATCATCATCATCATCATCATCATCATCATCATCATCATCATCATCATCATCATCATCATCATCATCATCATCATCATCATCATCATCATCATCATCATCATCATCATCATCATCATCATCATCATCATCATCATCATCATCATCATCATCATCATCATCATCATCATCATCATCATCATCATCATCATCATCATCATCATCATCATCATCATCATCATCATCATCATCATCATCATCATCATCATCATCATCATCATCATCATCATCATCATCATCATCATCATCATCATCATCATCATCATCATCATCATCATCATCATCATCATCATCATCATCATCATCATCATCATCATCATCATCATCATCATCATCATCATCATCATCATCATCATCATCATCATCATCATCATCATCATCATCATCATCATCATCATCATCATCATCATCATCATCATCATCATCATCATCATCATCATCATCATCATCATCATCATCATCATCATCATCATCATCATCATCATCATCATCATCATCATCATCATCATCATCATCATCATCATCATCATCATCATCATCATCATCATCATCATCATCATCATCATCATCATCATCATCATCATCATCATCATCATCATCATCATCATCATCATCATCATCATCATCATCATCATCATCATCATCATCATCATCATCATCATCATCATCATCATCATCATCATCATCATCATCATCATCATCATCATCATCATCATCATCATCATCATCATCATCATCATCATCATCATCATCATCATCATCATCATCATCATCATCATCATCATCATCATCATCATCATCATCATCATCATCATCATCATCATCATCATCATCATCATCATCATCATCATCATCATCATCATCATCATCATCATCATCATCATCATCATCATCATCATCATCATCATCATCATCATCATCATCATCATCATCATCATCATCATCATCATCATCATCATCATCATCATCATCATCATCATCATCATCATCATCATCATCATCATCATCATCATCATCATCATCATCATCATCATCATCATCATCATCATCATCATCATCATCATCATCATCATCATCATCATCATCATCATCATCATCATCATCATCATCATCATCATCATCATCATCATCATCATCATCATCATCATCATCATCATCATCATCATCATCATCATCATCATCATCATCATCATCATCATCATCATCATCATCATCATCATCATCATCATCATCATCATCATCATCATCATCATCATCATCATCATCATCATCATCATCATCATCATCATCATCATCATCATCATCATCATCATCATCATCATCATCATCATCATCATCATCATCATCATCATCATCATCATCATCATCATCATCATCATCATCATCATCATCATCATCATCATCATCATCATCATCATCATCATCATCATCATCATCATCATCATCATCATCATCATCATCATCATCATCATCATCATCATCATCATCATCATCATCATCATCATCATCATCATCATCATCATCATCATCATCATCATCATCATCATCATCATCATCATCATCATCATCATCATCATCATCATCATCATCATCATCATCATCATCATCATCATCATCATCATCATCATCATCATCATCATCATCATCATCATCATCATCATCATCATCATCATCATCATCATCATCATCATCATCATCATCATCATCATCATCATCATCATCATCATCATCATCATCATCATCATCATCATCATCATCATCATCATCATCATCATCATCATCATCATCATCATCATCATCATCATCATCATCATCATCCATCATCATCATCATCATCATCATCATCATCATCATCATCATCATCATCATCATCATCATCATCATCATCATCATCATCATCATCATCATCATCATCATCATCATCATCATCATCATCATCATCATCATCATCATCATCATCATCATCATCATCATCATCATCATCATCATCATCATCATCATCATCATCATCATCATCATCATCATCATCATCATCATCATCATCATCATCATCATCATCATCATCATCATCATCATCATCATCATCATCATCATCATCATCATCATCATCATCATCATCATCATCATCATCATCATCATCATCATCATCATCATCATCATCATCATCATCATCATCATCATCATCATCATCATCATCATCATCATCATCATCATCATCATCATCATCATCATCATCATCATCATCATCATCATCATCATCATCATCATCATCATCATCATCATCATCATCATCATCATCATCATCATCATCATCATCATCATCATCATCATCATCATCATCATCATCATCATCATCATCATCATCATCATCATCATCATCATCATCATCATCATCATCATCATCATCATCATCATCATCATCATCATCATCATCATCATCATCATCATCATCATCATCATCATCATCATCATCATCATCATCATCATCATCATCATCATCATCATCATCATCATCATCATCATCATCATCATCATCATCATCATCATCATCATCATCATCATCATCATCATCATCATCATCATCATCATCATCATCATCATCATCATCATCATCATCATCATCATCATCATCATCATCATCATCATCATCATCATCATCATCATCATCATCATCATCATCATCATCATCATCATCATCATCATCATCATCATCATCATCATCATCATCATCATCATCATCATCATCATCATCATCATCATCATCATCATCATCATCATCATCATCATCATCATCATCATCATCATCATCATCATCATCATCATCATCATCATCATCATCATCATCATCATCATCATCATCATCATCATCATCATCATCATCATCATCATCATCATCATCATCATCATCATCATCATCATCATCATCATCATCATCATCATCATCATCATCATCATCATCATCATCATCATCATCATCATCATCATCATCATCATCATCATCATCATCATCATCATCATCATCATCATCATCATCATCATCATCATCATCATCATCATCATCATCATCATCATCATCATCATCATCATCATCATCATCATCATCATCATCATCATCATCATCATCATCATCATCATCATCATCATCATCATCATCATCATCATCATCATCATCATCATCATCATCATCATCATCATCATCATCATCATCATCATCATCATCATCATCATCATCATCATCATCATCATCATCATCATCATCATCATCATCATCATCATCATCATCATCATCATCATCATCATCATCATCATCATCATCATCATCATCATCATCATCATCATCATCATCATCATCATCATCATCATCATCATCATCATCATCATCATCATCATCATCATCATCATCATCATCATCATCATCATCATCATCATCATCATCATCATCATCATCATCATCATCATCATCATCATCATCATCATCATCATCATCATCATCATCATCATCATCATCATCATCATCATCATCATCATCATCATCATCATCATCATCATCATCATCATCATCATCATCATCATCATCATCATCATCATCATCATCATCATCATCATCATCATCATCATCATCATCATCATCATCATCATCATCATCATCATCATCATCATCATCATCATCATCATCATCATCATCATCATCATCATCATCATCATCATCATCATCATCATCATCATCATCATCATCATCATCATCATCATCATCATCATCATCATCATCATCATCATCATCATCATCATCATCATCATCATCATCATCATCATCATCATCATCATCATCATCATCATCATCATCATCATCATCATCATCATCATCATCATCATCATCATCATCATCATCATCATCATCATCATCATCATCATCATCATCATCATCATCATCATCATCATCATCATCATCATCATCATCATCATCATCATCATCATCATCATCATCATCATCATCATCATCATCATCATCATCATCATCATCATCATCATCATCATCATCATCATCATCATCATCATCATCATCATCATCATCATCATCATCATCATCATCATCATCATCATCATCATCATCATCATCATCATCATCATCATCATCATCATCATCATCATCATCATCATCATCATCATCATCATCATCATCATCATCATCATCATCATCATCATCATCATCATCATCATCATCATCATCATCATCATCATCATCATCATCATCATCATCATCATCATCATCATCATCATCATCATCATCATCATCATCATCATCATCATCATCATCATCATCATCATCATCATCATCATCATCATCATCATCATCATCATCATCATCATCATCATCATCATCATCATCATCATCATCATCATCATCATCATCATCATCATCATCATCATCATCATCATCATCATCATCATCATCATCATCATCATCATCATCATCATCATCATCATCATCATCATCATCATCATCATCATCATCATCATCATCATCATCATCATCATCATCATCATCATCATCATCATCATCATCATCATCATCATCATCATCATCATCATCATCATCATCATCATCATCATCATCATCATCATCATCATCATCATCATCATCATCATCATCATCATCATCATCATCATCATCATCATCATCATCATCATCATCATCATCATCATCATCATCATCATCATCATCATCATCATCATCATCATCATCATCATCATCATCATCATCATCATCATCATCATCATCATCATCATCATCATCATCATCATCATCATCATCATCATCATCATCATCATCATCATCATCATCATCATCATCATCATCATCATCATCATCATCATCATCATCATCATCATCATCATCATCATCATCATCATCATCATCATCATCATCATCATCATCATCATCATCATCATCATCATCATCATCATCATCATCATCATCATCATCATCATCATCATCATCATCATCATCATCATCATCATCATCATCATCATCATCATCATCATCATCATCATCATCATCATCATCATCATCATCATCATCATCATCATCATCATCATCATCATCATCATCATCATCATCATCATCATCATCATCATCATCATCATCATCATCATCATCATCATCATCATCATCATCATCATCATCATCATCATCATCATCATCATCATCATCATCATCATCATCATCATCATCATCATCATCATCATCATCATCATCATCATCATCATCATCATCATCATCATCATCATCATCATCATCATCATCATCATCATCATCATCATCATCATCATCATCATCATCATCATCATCATCATCATCATCATCATCATCATCATCATCATCATCATCATCATCATCATCATCATCATCATCATCATCATCATCATCATCATCATCATCATCATCATCATCATCATCATCATCATCATCATCATCATCATCATCATCATCATCATCATCATCATCATCATCATCATCATCATCATCATCATCATCATCATCATCATCATCATCATCATCATCATCATCATCATCATCATCATCATCATCATCATCATCATCATCATCATCATCATCATCATCATCATCATCATCATCATCATCATCATCATCATCATCATCATCATCATCATCATCATCATCATCATCATCATCATCATCATCATCATCATCATCATCATCATCATCATCATCATCATCATCATCATCATCATCATCATCATCATCATCATCATCATCATCATCATCATCATCATCATCATCATCATCATCATCATCATCATCATCATCATCATCATCATCATCATCATCATCATCATCATCATCATCATCATCATCATCATCATCATCATCATCATCATCATCATCATCATCATCATCATCATCATCATCATCATCATCATCATCATCATCATCATCATCATCATCATCATCATCATCATCATCATCATCATCATCATCATCATCATCATCATCATCATCATCATCATCATCATCATCATCATCATCATCATCATCATCATCATCATCATCATCATCATCATCATCATCATCATCATCATCATCATCATCATCATCATCATCATCATCATCATCATCATCATCATCATCATCATCATCATCATCATCATCATCATCATCATCATCATCATCATCATCATCATCATCATCATCATCATCATCATCATCATCATCATCATCATCATCATCATCATCATCATCATCATCATCATCATCATCATCATCATCATCATCATCATCATCATCATCATCATCATCATCATCATCATCATCATCATCATCATCATCATCATCATCATCATCATCATCATCATCATCATCATCATCATCATCATCATCATCATCATCATCATCATCATCATCATCATCATCATCATCAGCATCATCATCATCATCATCACATCATCATCATCATCATCATCATCATCATCATCATCATCATCATCATCATCATCATCATCATCATCATCATCATCATCATCATCATCATCATCATCATCATCATCATCATCATCATCATCATCATCATCATCATCATCATCATCATCATCATCATCATCATCATCATCATCATCATCATCATCATCATCATCATCATCATCATCATCATCATCATCATCATCATCATCATCATCATCATCATCATCATCATCATCATCATCATCATCATCATCATCATCATCATCATCATCATCATCATCATCATCATCATCATCATCATCATCATCATCATCATCATCATCATCATCATCATCATCATCATCATCATCATCATCATCATCATCATCATCATCATCATCATCATCATCATCATCATCATCATCATCATCATCATCATCATCATCATCATCATCATCATCATCATCATCATCATCATCATCATCATCATCATCATCATCATCATCATCATCATCATCATCATCATCATCATCATCATCATCATCATCATCATCATCATCATCATCATCATCATCATCATCATCATCATCATCATCATCATCATCATCATCATCATCATCATCATCATCATCATCATCATCATCATCATCATCATCATCATCATCATCATCATCATCATCATCATCATCATCATCATCATCATCATCATCATCATCATCATCATCATCATCATCATCATCATCATCATCATCATCATCATCATCATCATCATCATCATCATCATCATCATCATCATCATCATCATCATCATCATCATCATCATCATCATCATCATCATCATCATCATCATCATCATCATCATCATCATCATCATCATCATCATCATCATCATCATCATCATCATCATCATCATCATCATCATCATCATCATCATCATCATCATCATCATCATCATCATCATCATCATCATCATCATCATCATCATCATCATCATCATCATCATCATCATCATCATCATCATCATCATCATCATCATCATCATCATCATCATCATCATCATCATCATCATCATCATCATCATCATCATCATCATCATCATCATCATCATCATCATCATCATCATCATCATCATCATCATCATCATCATCATCATCATCATCATCATCATCATCATCATCATCATCATCATCATCATCATCATCATCATCATCATCATCATCATCATCATCATCATCATCATCATCATCATCATCATCATCATCATCATCATCATCATCATCATCATCATCATCATCATCATCATCATCATCATCATCATCATCATCATCATCATCATCATCATCATCATCATCATCATCATCATCATCATCATCATCATCATCATCATCATCATCATCATCATCATCATCATCATCATCATCATCATCATCATCATCATCATCATCATCATCATCATCATCATCATCATCATCATCATCATCATCATCATCATCATCATCATCATCATCATCATCATCATCATCATCATCATCATCATCATCATCATCATCATCATCATCATCATCATCATCATCATCATCATCATCATCATCATCATCATCATCATCATCATCATCATCATCATCATCATCATCATCATCATCATCATCATCATCATCATCATCATCATCATCATCATCATCATCATCATCATCATCATCATCATCATCATCATCATCATCATCATCATCATCATCATCATCATCATCATCATCATCATCATCATCATCATCATCATCATCATCATCATCATCATCATCATCATCATCATCATCATCATCATCATCATCATCATCATCATCATCATCATCATCATCATCATCATCATCATCATCATCATCATCATCATCATCATCATCATCATCATCATCATCATCATCATCATCATCATCATCATCATCATCATCATCATCATCATCATCATCATCATCATCATCATCATCATCATCATCATCATCATCATCATCATCATCATCATCATCATCATCATCATCATCATCATCATCATCATCATCATCATCATCATCATCATCATCATCATCATCATCATCATCATCATCATCATCATCATCATCATCATCATCATCATCATCATCATCATCATCATCATCATCATCATCATCATCATCATCATCATCATCATCATCATCATCATCATCATCATCATCATCATCATCATCATCATCATCATCATCATCATCATCATCATCATCATCATCATCATCATCATCATCATCATCATCATCATCATCATCATCATCATCATCATCATCATCATCATCATCATCATCATCATCATCATCATCATCATCATCATCATCATCATCATCATCATCATCATCATCATCATCATCATCATCATCATCATCATCATCATCATCATCATCATCATCATCATCATCATCATCATCATCATCATCATCATCATCATCATCATCATCATCATCATCATCATCATCATCATCATCATCATCATCATCATCATCATCATCATCATCATCATCATCATCATCATCATCATCATCATCATCATCATCATCATCATCATCATCATCATCATCATCATCATCATCATCATCATCATCATCATCATCATCATCATCATCATCATCATCATCATCATCATCATCATCATCATCATCATCATCATCATCATCATCATCATCATCATCATCATCATCATCATCATCATCATCATCATCATCATCATCATCATCATCATCATCATCATCATCATCATCATCATCATCATCATCATCATCATCATCATCATCATCATCATCATCATCATCATCATCATCATCATCATCATCATCATCATCATCATCATCATCATCATCATCATCATCATCATCATCATCATCATCATCATCATCATCATCATCATCATCATCATCATCATCATCATCATCATCATCATCATCATCATCATCATCATCATCATCATCATCATCATCATCATCATCATCATCATCATCATCATCATCATCATCATCATCATCATCATCATCATCATCATCATCATCATCATCATCATCATCATCATCATCATCATCATCATCATCATCATCATCATCATCATCATCATCATCATCATCATCATCATCATCATCATCATCATCATCATCATCATCATCATCATCATCATCATCATCATCATCATCATCATCATCATCATCATCATCATCATCATCATCATCATCATCATCATCATCATCATCATCATCATCATCATCATCATCATCATCATCATCATCATCATCATCATCATCATCATCATCATCATCATCATCATCATCATCATCATCATCATCATCATCATCATCATCATCATCATCATCATCATCATCATCATCATCATCATCATCATCATCATCATCATCATCATCATCATCATCATCATCATCATCATCATCATCATCATCATCATCATCATCATCATCATCATCATCATCATCATCATCATCATCATCATCATCATCATCATCATCATCATCATCATCATCATCATCATCATCATCATCATCATCATCATCATCATCATCATCATCATCATCATCATCATCATCATCATCATCATCATCATCATCATCATCATCATCATCATCATCATCATCATCATCATCATCATCATCATCATCATCATCATCATCATCATCATCATCATCATCATCATCATCATCATCATCATCATCATCATCATCATCATCATCATCATCATCATCATCATCATCATCATCATCATCATCATCATCATCATCATCATCATCATCATCATCATCATCATCATCATCATCATCATCATCATCATCATCATCATCATCATCATCATCATCATCATCATCATCATCATCATCATCATCATCATCATCATCATCATCATCATCATCATCATCATCATCATCATCATCATCATCATCATCATCATCATCATCATCATCATCATCATCATCATCATCATCATCATCATCATCATCATCATCATCATCATCATCATCATCATCATCATCATCATCATCATCATCATCATCATCATCATCATCATCATCATCATCATCATCATCATCATCATCATCATCATCATCATCATCATCATCATCATCATCATCATCATCATCATCATCATCATCATCATCATCATCATCATCATCATCATCATCATCATCATCATCATCATCATCATCATCATCATCATCATCATCATCATCATCATCATCATCATCATCATCATCATCATCATCATCATCATCATCATCATCATCATCATCATCATCATCATCATCATCATCATCATCATCATCATCATCATCATCATCATCATCATCATCATCATCATCATCATCATCATCATCATCATCATCATCATCATCATCATCATCATCATCATCATCATCATCATCATCATCATCATCATCATCATCATCATCATCATCATCATCATCATCATCATCATCATCATCATCATCATCATCATCATCATCATCATCATCATCATCATCATCATCATCATCATCATCATCATCATCATCATCATCATCATCATCATCATCATCATCATCATCATCATCATCATCATCATCATCATCATCATCATCATCATCATCATCATCATCATCATCATCATCATCATCATCATCATCATCATCATCATCATCATCATCATCATCATCATCATCATCATCATCATCATCATCATCATCATCATCATCATCATCATCATCATCATCATCATCATCATCATCATCATCATCATCATCATCATCATCATCATCATCATCATCATCATCATCATCATCATCATCATCATCATCATCATCATCATCATCATCATCATCATCATCATCATCATCATCATCATCATCATCATCATCATCATCATCATCATCATCATCATCATCATCATCATCATCATCATCATCATCATCATCATCATCATCATCATCATCATCATCATCATCATCATCATCATCATCATCATCATCATCATCATCATCATCATCATCATCATCATCATCATCATCATCATCATCATCATCATCATCATCATCATCATCATCATCATCATCATCATCATCATCATCATCATCATCATCATCATCATCATCATCATCATCATCATCATCATCATCATCATCATCATCATCATCATCATCATCATCATCATCATCATCATCATCATCATCATCATCATCATCATCATCATCATCATCATCATCATCATCATCATCATCATCATCATCATCATCATCATCATCATCATCATCATCATCATCATCATCATCATCATCATCATCATCATCATCATCATCATCATCATCATCATCATCATCATCATCATCATCATCATCATCATCATCATCATCATCATCATCATCATCATCATCATCATCATCATCATCATCATCATCATCATCATCATCATCATCATCATCATCATCATCATCATCATCATCATCATCATCATCATCATCATCATCATCATCATCATCATCATCATCATCATCATCATCATCATCATCATCATCATCATCATCATCATCATCATCATCATCATCATCATCATCATCATCATCATCATCATCATCATCATCATCATCATCATCATCATCATCATCATCATCATCATCATCATCATCATCATCATCATCATCATCATCATCATCATCATCATCATCATCATCATCATCATCATCATCATCATCATCATCATCATCATCATCATCATCATCATCATCATCATCATCATCATCATCATCATCATCATCATCATCATCATCATCATCATCATCATCATCATCATCATCATCATCATCATCATCATCATCATCATCATCATCATCATCATCATCATCATCATCATCATCATCATCATCATCATCATCATCATCATCATCATCATCATCATCATCATCATCATCATCATCATCATCATCATCATCATCATCATCATCATCATCATCATCATCATCATCATCATCATCATCATCATCATCATCATCATCATCATCATCATCATCATCATCATCATCATCATCATCATCATCATCATCATCATCATCATCATCATCATCATCATCATCATCATCATCATCATCATCATCATCATCATCATCATCATCATCATCATCATCATCATCATCATCATCATCATCATCATCATCATCATCATCATCATCATCATCATCATCATCATCATCATCATCATCATCATCATCATCATCATCATCATCATCATCATCATCATCATCATCATCATCATCATCATCATCATCATCATCATCATCATCATCATCATCATCATCATCATCATCATCATCATCATCATCATCATCATCATCATCATCATCATCATCATCATCATCATCATCATCATCATCATCATCATCATCATCATCATCATCATCATCATCATCATCATCATCATCATCATCATCATCATCATCATCATCATCATCATCATCATCATCATCATCATCATCATCATCATCATCATCATCATCATCATCATCATCATCATCATCATCATCATCATCATCATCATCATCATCATCATCATCATCATCATCATCATCATCATCATCATCATCATCATCATCATCATCATCATCATCATCATCATCATCATCATCATCATCATCATCATCATCATCATCATCATCATCATCATCATCATCATCATCATCATCATCATCATCATCATCATCATCATCATCATCATCATCATCATCATCATCATCATCATCATCATCATCATCATCATCATCATCATCATCATCATCATCATCATCATCATCATCATCATCATCATCATCATCATCATCATCATCATCATCATCATCATCATCATCATCATCATCATCATCATCATCATCATCATCATCATCATCATCATCATCATCATCATCATCATCATCATCATCATCATCATCATCATCATCATCATCATCATCATCATCATCATCATCATCATCATCATCATCATCATCATCATCATCATCATCATCATCATCATCATCATCATCATCATCATCATCATCATCATCATCATCATCATCATCATCATCATCATCATCATCATCATCATCATCATCATCATCATCATCATCATCATCATCATCATCATCATCATCATCATCATCATCATCATCATCATCATCATCATCATCATCATCATCATCATCATCATCATCATCATCATCATCATCATCATCATCATCATCATCATCATCATCATCATCATCATCATCATCATCATCATCATCATCATCATCATCATCATCATCATCATCATCATCATCATCATCATCATCATCATCATCATCATCATCATCATCATCATCATCATCATCATCATCATCATCATCATCATCATCATCATCATCATCATCATCATCATCATCATCATCATCATCATCATCATCATCATCATCATCATCATCATCATCATCATCATCATCATCATCATCATCATCATCATCATCATCATCATCATCATCATCATCATCATCATCATCATCATCATCATCATCATCATCATCATCATCATCATCATCATCATCATCATCATCATCATCATCATCATCATCATCATCATCATCATCATCATCATCATCATCATCATCATCATCATCATCATCATCATCATCATCATCATCATCATCATCATCATCATCATCATCATCATCATCATCATCATCATCATCATCATCATCATCATCATCATCATCATCATCATCATCATCATCATCATCATCATCATCATCATCATCATCATCATCATCATCATCATCATCATCATCATCATCATCATCATCATCATCATCATCATCATCATCATCATCATCATCATCATCATCATCATCATCATCATCATCATCATCATCATCATCATCATCATCATCATCATCATCATCATCATCATCATCATCATCATCATCATCATCATCATCATCATCATCATCATCATCATCATCATCATCATCATCATCATCATCATCATCATCATCATCATCATCATCATCATCATCATCATCATCATCATCATCATCATCATCATCATCATCATCATCATCATCATCATCATCATCATCATCATCATCATCATCATCATCATCATCATCATCATCATCATCATCATCATTATCATCAATGTGTCTCAAAGTATTTCTTTAGATCTCTTCCAAACTGTGTTCTACAGCTTATCATTCTAATAGAACAAGGTAGAGAATTCCATAGTCGAATTGAATGTACATAAAACTGACGTTCCGACGTCACGACGAGTTGCGAACTGGAATGAGATCACAAGATCTACTCGATTGTGGAAATTTAATTTTACTATATAAATATTCCGGTTGACGGGATTGCATTAGATTGTGAAGAAGGGTTAATGTGCGATATCTAAATAAGTTGTCCCACGATATATACCATACATCGATTTTGAAAAATGTGATATGTGTTCATATCTTCGTATACCGTAGACATAGGGAGCTATGCTGTTGAAAGCAACATTTAGCCTGCGTTTGTGCTCATAGTCACAATTGCTAAAAACCTCGCTGCAGTAGAGCATAATAGGGACGATCAAAGCTTTAGCTAAAATCAAACGAGTTTTTAAGGGCGTGATATGATGAGTAGCCCACAACAAACGAAGAGTACCATAGACCTTACCTAACGCAAGTTTTATATTACTGTTCCAGGTTAAGTTTGTATTGAAAGTAAGACCAAGGATTTTTGCAGAAGCAACAAAATCGATTACAGAATTGTTAAGATATATTTCGGGGAAATATGAGGTATCTATATTAGTTCTTGAAATCACTAAGCACTTTGATTTCATAGGATTTAAACATAGATTGTTTTGTTATTATGAGCCCAATTTACAATTTTATTCAGATCTTCATTAATTTCACGCGCACCATTCTCAACCATACCTAATGGAAAACTGTGGTACAGTTGCACATCATCTGCATACATGTGTATCTAATCTAAGAGAGTTAGAATGGTCACTTTATCATCGTCTACAGCTTGCCTGGTGTTTTCCACCACCTCAATTAAAGCCGTGGTACAGCTGTGCTTCGGTCTGAAACCAGACTGATTGGATGATATCATTTTGTTATTGTTCAGAAAAGAGCGCATTTGGTTATTAATTAATTTTTCTACGGCTTTTGAAAGAAAAGGCAAAATGGCGATGGGTCGAAAATCATCACAATCACAATTTTTAGGAACAGGTATGACCTTAGCTTGTTTTCAAGCAGAGGGGAAGGTACTGGTCATAAAGATTGTGTTAACTGTGTGCGTTATGTATTTCAGAACGTAAGGTAATATGGCTTTTAAGAAAACTGGATGTATACCATCAATACCCACGGAATTAGATTTGATGGTTAAGATGCTTTCTAAAACATCAGCCTCATCAACCGCAGAGAAATAAAAACGTGAAGGCAGTTCATTCAAAGGATAATCAGTTAAATGTGACACATTAGTACTATTTTCAACGCCTTCTATAGTTACCGAAGTAATTTTTTTATTAAGTTCGTCACAGTTAACAGATACACATTTCTCGTTGACTTGCTTGCCCACACCAATGTCCTTAAGATTCTTCCATAGCTCATTTTTGGCAAGTGACGGATCTAATTTTGGTGCGTAAAATCGTTTTTTTTCCTCACGAATATCACTAATCACTCTATTTCTTAAAACTTTATATGCATTGTACAATTCATCGAGCCTAAATAATTTCCAACGTTTGTATGCTAGATTACGTTCCCTTATTAAAGCCTTAATATAATTGTTAAACCAAGATTGATTTTTCCTTCGAAACTGCTTTATAGTCAGGGGAACATGTAAGTCATAGAGATAGTTTATATTCGTTTGAAGAAATGATATTTGGTCACCCACAGAAAGGATACCGTATATTCGAAACCACTCAATATTATTCAGATCTATTTCTAACTGCCGTCTATCGACATTTTTAAAATCTCTAAAGCTGTAATTAGAAGGTTGATACATTGGTGTACATTTAAAGGTTAAATAAATTAAATCATGATGAAAGAAACCAGAAGCAGGTAGTTGATCATAAAGAAGAACTTTACTAAGATGACTAACAAAAAACAAGTCAAGTAGAGTGCTACTGTCCTTGGTAAAATGAGTAGGTGTTAAAGTATTTACTGGAAATAGGCCAAGAGATGCCATTCTATCCGTAAGCTCAGAGCTCTTGAGGACATTGTTATTAAAATCTCCAGCAACGATAACAGACGGTGACACATATAATAGTTCATCCAATACTGAGAAGAGAGGTGATATGTCTATATTGCGATGATATCATTTTGTTATTGTTCAGAAAAGAGCGCATTTGGTTATTAATTAATTTTTCTACGGCTTTTGAAAGAAAAGGCAAAATGGCGATGGGTCGAAAATCATCACAATCACAATTTTTAGGAACAGGTATGACCTTAGCTTGTTTTCAAGCAGAGGGGAAGGTACTGGTCATAAAGATTGTGTTAACTGTGTGCGTTATGTATTTCAGAACGTAAGGTAATATGGCTTTTAAGAAAACTGGATGTATACCATCAATACCCACGGAATTAGATTTGATGGCTAAGATGCTTTCTAAAACATCAGCCTCATCAACCGCAGAGAAATAAAAACGTGAAGGCAGTTCATTCAAAGGATAATCAGTTAAATGCGACACATTAGTACTATTTTCAACGCCTTCTATAGTTACCGAAGTAATTTTTTTATTAAGTTCGTCACAGTTAACAGATACACATTTCTCGTTGACTTGCTTGCCCACACCAATGTCCTTAAGATTCTTCCATAGCTCATTTTTGGCAAGTGACGGATCTAATTTTGGTGCGTAAAATCGTTTTTTTTCCTCACGAATATCACTAATCACTCTATTTCTTAAAACTTTATATGCATTGTACAATTCATCGAGCCTAAATAATTTCCAACGTTTGTATGCTAGATTACGTTCCCTTATTAAAGCCTTAATATAATTGTTAAACCAAGATTGATTTTTCCTTCGAAACTGCTTTATAGTCAGGGGAACATGTAAGTCATAGAGATAGTTTATATTCGTTTGAAGAAATGATATTTGGTCACCCACAGAAAGGATACCGTATATTCGAAACCACTCAATATTATTCAGATCTATTTCTAACTGCCGTCTATCGACATTTTTAAAATCTCTAAAGCTGTAATTAGAAGGTTGATACATTGGTGTACATTTAAAGGCTAAATAAATTAAATCATGATGAAAGAAACCAGAAGCAGGTAGTTGATCATAAAGAAGAACTTTACTAAGATGACTAACAAAAAACAAGTCAAGTAGAGTGCTACTGTCCTTGGTAAAATGAGTAGGTGTTAAAGTATTTACTGGAAATAGGCCAAGAGATGCCATTCTATCCGTAAGCTCAGAGCTCTTGAGGACATTGTTATTAAAATCTCCAGCAACGATAACAGACGGTGACACATATAATAGTTCATCCAATACTGAGAAGAGAGGTGATATGTCTATATTGCGATGATATCATTTTGTTATTGTTCAGAAAAGAGCGCATTTGGTTATTAATTAATTTTTCTACGGCTTTTGAAAGAAAAGGCAAAATGGCGATGGGTCGAAAATCATCACAATCACAATTTTTAGGAACAGGTATGACCTTAGCTTGTTTTCAAGCAGAGGGGAAGGTACTGGTCATAAAGATTGTGTTAACTGTGTGCGTTATGTATTTCAGAACGTAAGGTAATATGGCTTTTAAGAAAACTGGATGTATACCATCAATACCCACGGAATTAGATTTGATGGCTAAGATGCTTTCTAAAACATCAGCCTCATCAACCGCAGAGAAATAAAAACGTGAAGGCAGTTCATTCAAAGGATAATCAGTTAAATGCGACACATTAGTACTATTTTCAACGCCTTCTATAGTTACCGAAGTAATTTTTTTATTAAGTTCGTCACAGTTAACAGATACACATTTCTCGTTGACTTGCTTGCCCACACCAATGTCCTTAAGATTCTTCCATAGCTCATTTTTGGCAAGTGACGGATCTAATTTTGGTGCGTAAAATCGTTTTTTTTCCTCACGAATATCACTAATCACTCTATTTCTTAAAACTTTATATGCATTGTACAATTCATCGAGCCTAAATAATTTCCAACGTTTGTATGCTAGATTACGTTCCCTTATTAAAGCCTTAATATAATTGTTAAACCAAGATTGATTTTTCCTTCGAAACTGCTTTATAGTCAGGGGAACATGTAAGTCATAGAGATAGTTTATATTCGTTTGAAGAAATGATATTTGGTCACCCACAGAAAGGATACCGTATATTCGAAACCACTCAATATTATTCAGATCTATTTCTAACTGCCGTCTATCGACATTTTTAAAATCTCTAAAGCTGTAATTAGAAGGTTGATACATTGGTGTACATTTAAAGGTTAAATAAATTAAATCATGATGAAAGAAACCAGAAGCAGGTAGTTGATCATAAAGAAGAACTTTACTAAGATGACTAACAAAAAACAAGTCAAGTAGAGTGCTACTGTCCTTGGTAAAATGAGTAGGTGTTAAAGTATTTACTGGAAATAGGCCAAGAGATGCCATTCTATCCGTAAGCTCAGAGCTCTTGAGGACATTGTTATTAAAATCTCCAGCAACGATAACAGACGGTGACACATATAATAGTTCATCCAATACTGAGAAGAGAGGTGATATGTCTATATTGCGATGAGGACGATACACTGACCCTAACATAATTTTATTGTTATTACACCTTATTTCAACAAATACGTATTCTATATCACTACCTGCTTGAGATTTACGTATTAATTTACAATGTAGATCATTTCGTGTGAAAATAGCAACACCCCCACCAACCCGACCAATTCTGTCGCAGCGAAAAACATTATATCCTTCCACACAACACACAGAATCCACAGAGAACCATGTTTCACTAACACAAACCACGTCAATCTTAGAATTTATAAATAAATACCGAAATTCATCTAATTTTGGACTCAAACTTTGCGCATTGATATGGTGGACTTTCAATCCAGTATGCTGCCCACTTAGGACTTGTATCATTGAACGCAGGGAATGATTCGAAAATTCTGCTATAGATTCTCTATTACGAACATTATTATCAATCATTGAGTGAATTTATATAAAAATCGACAAGGACCCAAATCAGTCCAGTCAAATATAATAAGCTGTAAAACCTGATTAAAAAAGACACACAGAAACAACCAAAAGATGAAAATGATGATGACGAATATGTATAATTATAGATGCATGAGAAAGTAATGCATTTTGAAATCATTATAAGAGAGAGAGAACGATAATATTAGAATTATTAAGAAAAGAAAAAATAAAATAGTGAAAAAGTAATAAGAAACTAATAAAGTAATGAAAAAGTAGAAAAAATAAAATTAAATAATTATTAAAATACTATAGAAGAGAGAGAAAAGAAAAAAATTATTCTGCAGAAGGCTTTTATCAAAATAAGTAAATAGAAAAGTAAAATAATAATGTATTTACATATGCTGTTTACTTTGTTGCTTATTAGGGTAGGGTTGATAGATCAGCTGTTTCGGATGTCATCAAAGAGTTCGTGGCAATTAAATTCAGATAATCGGTGTTCTCTACTAAGAGTGCTTTCTCATTTCGGCTCTTCTTTACATAAACCAATCCTCTCATCGTAAAAGCGGAAAATAATTTACCATCCTTCTTAAGTTTTAAAGCATTATTCAGTAGCGATCGGTTTTTTATAGTGAGACTTTCATGAATGAATACGGGCTTATCATATGAAAGACCAAGGTCGCGGACGCATAATGGTTTTTTTGTTTTAGTGCGGTGGTTGGCACCGTTCCGTTAAACCCATTTCTGCCGCCTCTGCCTCAATACTCACAAAAGCCCCATTGACATCACGCTGAGTTCTTCCGATTATGTCAATGTCATCAGCATATGCTAGTAATTGGACAGACTTTTGAAAGATAGTGCCTCTAGTGTTGACGTGTGAGCTTTGCACTACTCTTTCAAGTACGATGTTAAAAAAATCACATGACAGCGCATCACCTTGTCTAAAACCTTTTTTGACATCGAAAGGTTCTGTTAAGTTGTTTCCAACCTTTATGGAGCAGCGTGAATTCTCCATGGTCATCCTGCACAAACGGACGAGTTTGGCAGCGATGCCAAAACTAGACATGGCTCTATACAGTTCGTCCCTGTAGATACTGTCATATGCGGCCTTGAAATCGATGAAAAGATGGTGGGTGTCGATTTGGTGTTCTTGGTTTTTTTCCAGGATCTGCCGTAATGTGAATATTTGATCGACTGTGGACTTTCCTGGTCTAAAACCACACTGATAAGGACCTATCAGGTTGTTGACGATGGGCTTTAGACGTTCACATATTACGACAGAGAAGATTTTATAAGCGATGTTAAGTAGACTGATTCCTCTATAATTGGTGCAGTTTAGAGGGTCTCCTTTTTTCAGGATCGGGCAAACAATACTGAGGTTCCATTCATCGGGCATGCTTTCTTCCGACCATATCTTACAGATAATTTGGTGCATGCTCCTAACCAACTTATCTCCAGCTGCTTTAAAGAGCTCGGCATTCAAGCCATCCGCTCCAGCGGCTTTGTTAGACTTCAGCTTAGATAAAGCAATCTTTACTTCGTCTAAGTCGGGAGGACGGGATTGTTGGCTTTCGTCGTCTATGTTGAATGGATCATCCTGCCTGACAGCGGAATTCGGTTCGTCGTCGCCGTTATACAGTCTGCAGAAGTGGTCCTTCCATATCCTCAGCATTGACTGCGGTTCCACTATGATGTTTCCACTTTCGTCTTTGCAGCCTTCGGTTCTAGATTTATGTACTTGTGAATTTCGTTTCACCTGTTCATAAAACTTTCGAACTTCATTCCTGCTTTTAAACCACTCAACATCTTCGACCGCACGCTTCTCATGCCCTCTCTTTTTCCTTCTGAGAAGTCGGTGTTCCTCTCGCCTCTTCTGCTCATAGAGCTCATGAGCAGCTCTCGTCCTTTTATGCAGCACCGCTTTGCGTGCCTGTTGTTTGGCTGCATTTGCCTGTCGACATTCCTCATCAAACCAGGGGTTCCTTGTTGGTGGTTGCTTGAAACCCAGCACGTCAGAGGCGGCTTCTCTGAGTGCGTCTTGGCAATGTTGCCACTGGTTTTCTTTACATTGTGTTGGCGGCGCAGAACTTCGAGAGAGGTTACTTGTAACTCGGTCGGAGAAGGAGTTGGCGATCTCTTGCGATTGTAGCCGTTCGACGTTGTACCTTCTCCCAGCATTTCCCTGTTTTGCCTTGGGCCTGGAAACCCGAAGTGCTACCTTGGCTACAACAAGGTAGTGGCCCGAGTCAATGTTAGCTCCTCGGAAAGTTCGGACATCAATGATGCTGGAAGCGTGTCTGGCGTCGATCGCAATATGGTCAATCTGGTTGACGGTAGATTGATCTGAAGATCTCCAAGTTCCTTTGTGGATGTTGAGGTGTGGAAAACGCGTACTGGCTACCATGACGTTTCGCCCCGCAGCAAAATCTATGAGCCTGAATCCGTTGTCGGAAGTGTTGTCGTGCAGGCTGTTTTTCCCGA
Source organism: Eupeodes latifasciatus (assembly GCA_920104205.1). NCBI lineage: Eukaryota > Metazoa > Arthropoda > Insecta > Diptera > Syrphidae > Eupeodes > Eupeodes latifasciatus. Next base: position 82,980,301 of record OV049925.1, read on the forward strand.
TTATTCCACCAAAGATGTCTTCCCTTCCTAGCTTGGCATTAAAATCGCCCAGGACAATTTTAATATCGTAGCTAGGACACTGCTCGTATGTTTTGTCTAAAAGCTCGAAGAACATATCTTTGGTGTTGTCATCCTTCTCATCTGTGGGGGCGTGCGCGCATATCAGGCTAATGTTGCCGAATTTAGCCTTGATGCGGATGGTCATGAGGCGCTCGTTGATGCACCTATAGCTCAAGACTTGTTGCCTAAGTCTGGCTCCAATGACAAAGCCGCGTCCAAATAAGCGCTGTTGGTTTTCTTGGTAGTCACCATAGTAAATGTCGCAGTTTCTCATCCTCTTTTTGCCCGGCCCATCCCATCGTATTTCCTGGATGGCGGTGATGTCTGCTTTATAGCAGTCTAGGAGGGCCTCCGCTAATTCTTCGGCTGCACGTGGTCTGTTAAGGGACCTAACATTCCACGTGCATATTCGAAGTTCGTTGTCCTTAATTCGTTTGCTTAGGTTGTCAACAGTAAATCCGTCCGTATCCGAGGCTTGTTGGTGCTTCGCAACTATGAGATTTTTAAGTGGTCAGGAAGTCACCCTGAAGGCACAACCCGCAACCTGGAGGGCCAGATCCTTAGTATAACTCCAAGGACGGGGAGCCGGATAAACCGCTTCTTATAGGCCTGGGCTCCGAATAAGTCGTAGAAGCCCTATAAGGTGTTCACTAAGTAGTTCAGCCTTACTGGAACTGTAGACGCCACCGTTGATTCCATCTCGGGAATTCCTCCGCTACCGTCTGGATAAGGAGAGGTGCCTTAGTGGACGCACCTCTCCCCCCTCTCTCGTTTGCTGCCCCCAACAACTTTCCACTGGGGTTGGAACCCAATCTCCAGTTGAGGTACTAGGCACCCGATGTTCACCACGGGGAGGTGAGAGTAGGAGTTGATAGACAGAGGTTGGTTTTGAGAAAAATCTGTGGACGCTTGTGTCCTCTTGAATGCACATGTCTACCATTTGAACATATGTATGTATGTATATGTATATTAAAAACGCCCGTCGTCGGTTCGTCTTTTTGGTCTCAAGTTATAGCGATTCAAATTTAATTTGTTCATCAAAAATTTGTACGTGAAAACAAAGACCACCTTTTCTGTGGTATCCCATAAAATATTTTTTTTAGATAATGATTTTAACCTTTTTTTGGTAGTGCTTTTAACAACTTTTAAAATGAGTATCACATATTCTAATTTTCCGGGACTATAACCCTTTTAAGGATAAATCATGAAGTCAAAATATAACAAAACTAAATTATGGTTTGTTTGCTTCCTATACTTGAGTCCACAAGACTTTGGGTCAATAGCTTATGTTATAATGGCTTTCGAACCTTTTGAATTGTCGTCTGTGGCAAATGAAAATGCCGGATATGTCTTAAGAGCATTAGGCATGCTTATATACATATGTACATATGTGCATATGTGCATATCACGTCATGATGACATACTTCAATTTTTTTCTAATAAGTAAGTAGAGAATTTGCTATGTCGTTTTTATTGTGGAGGTAGAAATTAATTAATAGAAATTAAATTAAAAACAAAACATAGGAGAATGTTATCAATATGTAACTTTTTCCAAAGTACCTACATACATAATGTAGTATGTAAATATTTAAAAGCAAATTTTGTATAAAAATATTATTAAATCAAATGTTTCCTTCTGTAAGTTTATAATTTAATAAATAAGTTACACAAGCGAAATGGTATTGTAGATAAATACGGACATAAAGGAATTGAATAGGTTGAGCTTACCCTACTTCCAAATATGTTTTCGTTTATCTCTTCTGTTTTACCCAAAATGTATTTAAAATGTCCCTCAATTCTAGTTTCAAGCATCAGAATGAATGTTTTTGTCAATTGTTATGGGGTATTACTATTATTTCAACATAAATTAAGATTCAGTGAACATTTAATTATATTTGAATTGTTGGAAGCGCCTAAGATTAACGAAATTGACTGGGTGTTCACCATACTCAGTGAAATTGTCTGGATTTATCCACGATGCTTAAAATACATGGATGTTTCAACAAATAAAATAAGTATTTTAAAAGTATCTTAAACTAACCGAACGCATTGCTTTTATTTCTTTGTTTGCCTGTTTCGAGTTTGGTAAAGTTATTAGTAAAAGTGGTGTAATTATTAACACAAATTAAAAATAGATGCTAGAACGTTGGCTTAAAGTTTTGAGCTCATTGGAAAATAATCTCAAGAATAAATTGTTGTTTCGAGCAATTTATAATATTTGTGCATCACACAGACGTATTAAACAGTTCTAGGAAGAATTCCCAAAATCTATACATGGCCGACTCTTTGACCTTAAATAAACTATAACAAATACACCTGGATGAAGTAAATTGAGCTTACATTTTCTACAAGTAAAAAGTGTCAATTAGTAATATGTATCCATTTTATAATTTACTATCAACAATATGAAAGATGAAAGAGATAACAGATTTAAAGCAGTTCAAATGTTAAGTGTTAATAGTGGCATAAATGAAAGGATCACTAAGAGGTCTCTCAAGGATCCGTATCTAAAATACCTGGGTATTTAAAATACACTGATTCTATTTAGATACATGGATTTATATATTTATTTATAGTTCATAAATATATTTTGTATTCACCAATCAACTAAAAATTAAATAAATTAAACTGTTACTGGAATATTTATTTTTTTATTAAAAAATTGACATTTTGATAACAAGTGCAAATAAAGGAAAAGAGCTGATGCGAGTGTATTATCTGTTTAATTTAAATATACATGCCATAACAATTACAAAAACAAAGATCCAGAAATACAGAATACATGTTTGCATACCAGGATGTTCTGTTCAGTTTAATCGGGAGCCTACAGTATATTATGTGTATTTATTAACTTTTTATATTTACCTGTCGTTATCAAACTTCAATTAACAAATTTGTAACCTCTTTTTTAATACCAAAGTGGCCTCACAATCACAACACCCTGTAAAAGAACAACAAAATAACAATCAAACAACTTGAACTCAAGAGCAGGAATTTAATTAAAAAATTCAATTTATTTTTGATACAGGATATGATACTGGATTTCAAATGCCTTTGTCCTCGGTGCTTCAAAATAAATTGATGGTATTTGCTAGAATTTTACGGAAATAAATAAAACAATATTCCGAAGTGACGAAAAATCTTGTTTTTAACTTGAAGTATACTATTTAATTAATCTTACTGTTTTGCATGAATAATATATACATATAGTACCTACATACATGTGTACAATTTATAGTTATTTAAAAAACAATTTTAAATCAGCAATGACTTCATTTTATGTTCTTAGTGTAACGTCTATTTGCTATCTACCTAAAATTTAAAAGTTCCTTAGTGATTCCTCAGAATTGCACTTTGTACAAAAACAAATTTTAACAATTTTTCAACGCTGTAATGCCGGGTACGAAATTCTCGGATTGGATTATGCTTCGAAAATCACGTTGAACATCATCGGGAGCGCGAAGCTCTCTTCCGAAATTTAAGAAAGCTGCGCTGTATCCGATAGTTTGACATTTTCCGGTATTCATATAGCGAATCTGATGAATGGTAATTTTTCCGGCCAGTTGAAATGCTCATTTTCAACTAAGATAGCCAGTTGAGTCTTAAGGTCGCGATTCTTTCTTTCCACAGGGTTCGCTTGTGAATGGTAGACTGGTATAAAGCATTGGGTAATTCCCAGGCAGTGAGTTATATGCTGCATAACGGCACTGATAAACTGCGTACCGTTATCACTGAGCAGCCAGTCCAAATCTTAGGAATACTTCTGTGATAAGCGTCTTACCACATGCGGATGCTGTTCCTTCTTCTAAAGCAAATAGTTCTACCCATCGTATAGTAACGTCTTCCACTATGAAAATCCATTTAATTTTATTATTTGACGGAGGAAGTGGGCCGAAGAGATCTATTGCAAAAACTTCGAAACGTTGATTTTGCACTGGAGTTTGAAGCAATCCAGCTGGTTTCGAGTTCGTTATCTTATAGCGTTGACATTCAGTGCAATTCTTGACATATTTAACAATGTCTCTTCTCATACATGGCCAAAAATAATGGGATGAAATCCGTTGAAGAGTTCGTTCGGACACATAATGTCCGGCTGTAGGCTCGTTATGATACGAAACCATGATTTGCTGTTGCTCATCTTTTGGCAGCATTAGTTGAGCTTCTTCATTGTCATCATCTTGGTTATACCGGTATAATACTCCATCATGAAGTAAGTAGCCTCGTGTAGTCCAGCAAGTGAAACGTTCTGGCACGAAAGATTCGAGATCGTCCATTACTTTCTTTAGCTCAGGATCCTTGAGTTGATTGTCACGTGTTTCTTTTATACTTCGATAAGCAAAGTCAACAGAGATGATAAAGCTTTCTAAAGTTGATATTTCTTCACTTACAGGAGGTCGGGTCACGTGTTTCTATTATACTTCGATGAGGAAAGTCAACAGAAATGATAAAGCTTTCTAAAGTTGATATATTTCTTCACTTACTTTCCTGGAGTGTACTGAATATGAATATCGTGCGGTTGAAGCTCCAAACACCATCTTGATAAGCGTCCGGTTGGTGACTTAAGTGTCATAAGCCATCTCAAAGCTTGATGATCAGTAATAACACTAATTTTGTTACCTTCTATGTAACTCTGGAACTTGCGAATAGCCCAAACAACAGCTAAAGCTTCTCTTTCCGTTGTGTTATTATTTCTTTCAGCTGAAGTCAAAAGTCGGCTGGCGTATTCTATTGGTCGTTCATCTGATCCCTCCCCTTGTAGTAAGGCTGCACCGACTGCATAACCACTGGCATCAGTTAGTATGGTGAATGGCTTTGATTCATCTGCCTGTCTAAGGATTGGCGCAATAATCAGTCGATTCTTTAGTTCCTCAAAAGCATTTTGTTGGGAAACTTCCCAAACCCATTTTGCGTTCTTCTTTGATAGGTCTGACAAAGGACGTGACATTTTTGCGAAGTCGGGGATAAATCTACGAAACCATGAGCATGTTTGTAGAAATGAGATCATCTCTTTTAAGATCTTTGGAGCACTGCGATCTCTAATTGCTGATACCTTATCAGGATCGGGGCTTATACCTTCTTTGGTTAAGATGTGGCCCAAAAATTTTACTTCAGTTCTACAGAAACAGCATTTTTTCCGGTTGATGCGCAGATTGTAATGGTTTAAAATGTTAAAAACTGCATCGAGATCAAGCAAGTGTTGTTCAAATGATGATGAGAGGATTAGTAAATCATCAATGAAAGCAAGCAGGCGTACATTAGATAGTTTTGTTTTTATTCTATCTATCAATCGCTGGAAAGTGGAAGGCGCGTTTCGTAACCCGAAGGGCATGCGGAGAAAACGGTAAATACCAAATGGTGTTATAAAAGCTGTCTTGTCTTTGTCTTCTTCCTTCATTTTGATCTGCCAGTAGCCTGATAAAAGGTCAATTGTTGACATGAATTCGGCATTCTTTGCAGCATGTAGCATATCATCCAACCGTGGAAGTGGATACACATCTGGTTTGGTTACTGAGTTGAGTTTTCTGTAATCTATACAGACTCGCACACCACCGGTTTTTTTTTGGAACCATGACTACAGGTGAGGCCCAGGGATATTCGCATTCCTCAATTATGCCGGTGTTAAGCATCTCGTTTACTTCCTCTTGTAGCACTTTCTTCTTATGCTCGGAAATTCTGTAGGGTGGAACCACAATTGGTTCATGATTACCTGTTGGGATTGAATGCTCGACAGTAACAGCTGGCTTATCAGTTAGTTGGAACAACTCTTTGTTCTGAAGTAAAAGAGCATTGAGTTGTGTCATTTTATTTTCGTCGAGGTCCGGAGCTTCGTGTATTTTGAGAGTAATGTTTTCAGCACTAAATGATTTAAAGAAAATTAAATCAGGATCATATAATGCTAACTCGAGGTGAGACAGCGTAGATTGCTTTGGGATTACATCCTCAAAGATTTTGTCAATAGAGTTTGGCGAATAATCTCTGAGTGATTTGTGATATCACGAAGAGGTGTATTTCCTATCGGGCTGATTGCCATTGGGATTGGGGAACGGAGTCCCAGCAACTCGGGTGGAGCGATCGGTATGTTGTAGTCTTTGTTCTTTTTGTAATCATCTGGAGTTGATTGTGATGGTGCTAAGCTCATTGAAGGTATTGTTTCGGTTTGATAAAAATCATACTTTTTCGAAGAAGTGTCAGCAAAGTACCATATGCGTTGAGGCAAATTCATGACCATTCTAGCATCTTCGACAAAATCTATTCTGAGGAGCGTTCTGTTGTCGGTGGAACTTTCAATTACCATAAGTTTGGTCGGTATGGATCGTCCTTCTAAGTTGATCATTGCTGTTGTAACTAGAACATCTTGGTCTCGTTTAATGCCGTCAACTAGTACAACCTTAGCGCGATATGCTGTGAATTGATAACCTAGGTCAAGCATTTGTTTATATAGCTGATAGCTAGCTACACTCATTCTGGCACCAGTGTCGATGAAAGCAATACCCTTCTGCCCACCAATTTTGATTTTTACCGAAGGTCGTTGAGGGAGTGGCGGTAAGATTTTTGTTGGAAAAGAATCAATAGAATACAAATTTATGTTTGCAGCTTCTTTTGCTTGGTTGCAGTTTGGGCATTAGCTGCGTACGTACCCAGGTTTCCCACAACCGTAGCAATTGAGAGTAGCACGAGATGTATTTCGGTTCTCTCGACTCTTATTATCTTCTTGTTTTCCGTCTCTTTCTTTTTTCCTACACTCTTCAATGCTATGTCCAAAATTGGAGCAATAAGCACACTTAATTCGCTTTTTGTTAGAATTTATATTTTTTCATTTGATTTCTTGTGACTTGTTTCTTCTCTTTTTCCATCTAAACTGCTCTCGACTTTACGTGAAAGAGATAGAAGGTTTTCGAAAGTCTTAATGTTATCCCGTTCAATTTTGTTTCGAATTCTTTTGTTCAGTAATCCAAACAACGTCTATTTGTTGCACCTCGTCATTGGATCCTTCATCCAGCTCGGACAGTAGAGCGCGTTTTTCGCAAATGAAGACGTCTGTAGGTGTTCTGTCGCTTTGCCTTACATCAAAAATATCCACGTAGACCTGGTAGCGTGGCCTCGGGGTAACAAATGAATTTCTCAGCATTGTCATTGCCTCGTCCCATGTTTTTGGCTGGGATTTAACACCCTGCCACCAAGTGGATGCGATGCCTTCGAGGAGAAGAGGAAGACCAGTAAGTGCATTGTTCTCACTCATGTTTGTTAGAGCTTTGTAAATAGTAGCGCTGGAGATGAACGTGTCTACTACTACCTTTGACCTTTCGCCGTTGAAGCGTGTGGTGCAGTTTGCAAAATTTCCATTTGCGGACGAAACCGTTGCGGACCGTTCTAACAGTGCACGCAGTTGTTCGTCAGACATCTGTACGATGCTCATTTTTTTCCCCCTGAAAACGAGCGCTTTTTCGTAAGGCCGTTGGCGTTGTTCGCAGAATTGGAACCGCTTGTGGTTGAAAAAAATTGGCTGTGCGTCGACCGTAGGTGCGATCTTTTTTTTTCGAATTAGAAAATTTTGACCAGTCGAGGTGCAAAACTTTTGTATTTATTATGCAAATTGACTTTAAGGTGCAATTTGTAAACTTCGACCAGTCAAGGTGTGAGAGTTTATTTTATTATATTATTATTTCGACCAATATTGGTGCAAAATATCGAATTATTTTTTTAAAATAATAATTGACTCGAATTCTAGTTCGGGCCTTATGTTGGGCGTCAGTTATAAGGAAATTAAAACTGGATGGCTGAATTTTCTTAAAATATAAAAATCAATTCTTTTATTTTTGGAAATAATGGTGTCATCCAATTTTACATAAATATATCAGACAAGACCAGAAGTGCTCGTGCTGAGAATCAGAGAGAAAAGAACTAATAGAGAGAACCAACTTCGACGGTTGCTCTCTTTTTGCCTACAAGCTGTGATTTGGCCACCAACTTGCATATGTATTAACTCCATATAAAAAAAATGCGGGAAACAAATACTTATGCAAGTTTGTGTACATACTCACCACGAGAGAGAAAAAACTTTTCTCTCTTTTCTCTCTGCTCACCACCTTTTAAAAATGGCGACCACCTTTGAAAAATGGCGGATGTAGTCAGCTGTTCGGAGGTGTTCAAAGAAAATTAAAAATTGTGGATGAACAACTTTTTGGTACTCTCATTGTGTTCGTTTGAGAGTAATATCATTCGAATATGAAGTAAAATTAATTACTCTTGTTAGGTGCCAGAACAATGAAGATTTAGAAACAATTCTAAATTACGCATTTAGATAAATATTAGTTAGTTATTTGAAGCCAGTTTTAATCATTAAGTAAGTAAAATAAATTAGGTGGTGCAACAGTCCAATGAGAATTAGGACCTAGAAACATAAAACTCTGAAAGCACTACAACTATTATTTGTATTAATTAGCTTATAAGCTGCGTTTATGCGTTTAATTTTCGCTCAGACCGTTGAAAGATGCAAAAAAAACTCAGATTTGTTTCAATTTTCAGAGTTTATCGATTTAATTTTGTCGATGCGAGAGTTGTAGGAACATTGAAAACGAGAGTTACAGAATGTAAACATGGAACATTGAAAACATTTTTATATACTCATCTCTTTTTTCCATTCCTATTCTATTTGTGTGTACTCGTTGTTTATTTTCTTTACATTACTCACGACATTTCCAAAATGCTGAAAATAAGTGATTTAAGTAGACACTAAATAAAAAGACCGTCAACTTGTTACTTCTGTTGCCAATTTTCATTGCATAAGATTTGTGAATAGGTGATAAGCTATTCTTACTGCTTTCCCCTAAGGTATAGTGTGTTGCTTTTAAAGGCTTAACTACATAAGCCGAAAAGTACTTTTGTACAAAAGTAAAAATATTTGTATTCTCGCTAGTTCAGTGGTTTTGTGAAAAGAATATACAAATTTGTTCTTCAACCAAAATTTAAGTCTTATGCATCATTTTTATAAGTTTTCCAGTTCTAACTATTTATATCTTATCTTTCAGTTATATAACGACAAGGAAAAATCTGTCAGGGAAAGTTCTAACTACAGTTTTTCTGAAAGTGCATTGTGGCTTATTCATAGATGTTTGCTAAACTTTTTAGGCTATTCATAAATAAATGCAAATCAAAGTTACGGGCTAAACCTGAATGACTATAAACATAGGAAATGCTGGGTTCAAGTAATTATTATCGCAGCCAAATTTCATAATTGATTTTTTTGGTGTATAAAAAAGCTGAAAAAATAATTCATGACAGATAAATGTTACATTAACACTAAGTTCCAGAAAATATCGATTGATACCGCAATTGCAGAAGATATGGATATTTTTTAAAAACATTCTCGGTAAACTGTAAAACTTTATTAATTCCGCCTTTTATAATTCAATGTCAAATAATTCAATGCAGTATATTTTAGATAATACAGTGTTAAGTTATTAGTTAAGGTATTACTATTGAAATAAAAATAACATACATTTATAAAAAACATGTAGGTACTCGTTCATATATACAAATAAAGTCTAGTCTAAAAAACCTTAACTTTGTTACACACTTTCTGCACATATCCTTTCTTGTTTTGGTTCTTCCTGCCATCTATCTGTAACTTAGAGAAGAAGAAGAGAAAAACAAATTCACCACGAACTACCGGTATAACTTCTTCCGTTATTTATTGACAAACAAAAATGTTTTGCTAGAATTAATTTGAATTATAGGAGTATTTTTGTAGATATAAAAACGACAAGATGTTAGCAAAATTTAAAAAAAAAAATTCATGAGAATTACAAATATTATAATGAGACTTTAAAAAACATAGCCTTCTTGGCTGTCAATAAACAAAAATGAAAAATGTCGCATTTCCCGGAAATGATGTTTTTTTGTGTACTCTTCTCCGAGGTGAAAACATGTATACACCGATACGAATTCAACACGCTATAAAAAATAAGAGTTCGAGGTTTCGAAGGGACGGAGACGAGGAAGTTTGGCTCTCTCGATTAGTTTTTTCTCTCTGACTGAGAGATCTCGTAAAGTCGTAACGCTGGAGCATCGCCTTTTATCAGAGAGAAAAAACTAAATGAGAGAACCAAATTTCCTCGTCTCCGTCTCTTCGAAACCTCTTACTCTCATTTTTTATAGCGTGTTGAATTCGTATCAGTGTATACATGTTTTCACCTCGGAAAAGAGTACACAAAAAAACATCAGTTCCGGGAAATGCGACATTTCTCATTTTTGTTTATTGATAGCCAAGAAGGCTATGTTTTTTAAAGTCTCATTATAATATTTTTGTAATTCTCATGAATTTCTTTCTTTAATTTTACTAACATCTTGTCGTTTTTATATCTACAAAAATACTCCTATAATTCAAATTAATTCTAGGAAAACATTTTTGTTTGTCAATAAATACCGGAAGAAGTTATACCGGTAGTTCGTGGTGAATTTGTTTTTCTCTTCTCTTTCTCTGAGTTACAGATAGATGGCATTAACAACCTTCTCTGAGTTACAGATAGATGGCATTAACAACCAAAACAAGAAAGGATGTGTGCAGAAAGAGTATAACAAGGTTAAGGTTTTTTAGACTAGACTTTATTTGTATATTTGAACGAGTACATGTTTTTTATAAATGAACATATGTTATGTTTATTTCAATAGTAATGCCTTAACTACTAACTTAACTACTATATTATCTAAAATATACTGCATTGAATTATTTTACATTGAATTATAAAAGACGGAAATAATAAAATTCTACAGTTTACCAGGAATATTTATATAAAATATCCACATCTTCTGCAATTGCGGTATCAATCGATATTTTCTGGAACTTAGTAACATTTATTTGTCATGAATTACTCTTTCAGCTTTTTTATACACCAAAAAAATCAATTATGAAATTTGGCTGCGATAATAACTACTTGAACACAGCATTTTCATTGTTTATAGTTATTCAGGTTTAGCCCTTAACTTTGATTTGCATTTATTTATGAATAGCCTAAAACGTTTAGCAAACATCTATGAATAAGCCACAATGCACTTTCAGAAAAACTGTAGTTAGAACTTTCCCTCACAGATTTTTCCTTGTCGCTATATAACTGAAAGATAAGATATAAATATTAAGAACTGGAAAATTTATAAAAATGATGCATAAGACTTAAATTTTGGTTGAAGAACAAATTTGTATATTCTTTTCACAAAACCACTGACCCAGCTTATGTAGTTAAGCCTTTAAAAGCAACACACTAGCTTAGTGGAAGGCAGTAAGAATAGCTTATCACCTATTCACAAATCTTATGCAATGAAAATTGGCAGAATTAACAAGTTGACGGTCTTTTTATTTAGTGTCTACTTAAATCACTTATTTTCAGCATTTTGGAAATGTCGTGAGTAATGTAAAGAAAATTAACAACGAGTATAAACAAATAAAATAGGAATGGAAAAAAGAGATGAGTATATAAAAATGTTTTCAATGTTCCATGTTTACATTCTGTAACTCTCGTTTTCAATGTTCCTGCAACTCTCACATCGACAAAATTAAGTCGATAAACTCTGAAAATTGAAACAAATCGGAGTTTTTTTTTGCATCTTTCAACGGTCTGAGCGAAAATTAAACGCATAAACGCAGCTTATAATAAAAATAATAGTTGTAGTGCTTTCAGAGTTTTATGTTTCTAGGTCCTATTTCTCATTGGACTGTTGCACCACCTAATTTATTCTACTTACTTAATGATTAAAACTGGCTTCAAATAACTAACTAATATTTATCTAAATGCGTAATTTAGAATTGTTTCTAAATCTTCATTGTTCTGGCACCTAACAAGAGTAATTAATTTCACTTCATATTCGAATGATATTACTCTCAAACGAACACAATGAGAGTACCAAAAAGTTGTTCATACACAATTTTGAATTTTCTTTGAACACCTCCGAACAGCTGACTACATCCGCCATTTTTCAAAGGTGGTCGCCATTTTTAAAAGGTGGTGAGCAGAGAGAAAAGAGAGAAAAGTTTTTTCTCTCTCGTGGTGAGTATGTACACAAACTTGCATAAGTATTTGTTCCCCACATTTTTTTTATATGGAGTTACTACATATGCAAGTTGGTGGCCAAATCATAGCTTGTAGGCAAAAAGAGAAAAACCGTCGAACTTGGTTCTCTCTATTAGTTCTTTCTCGATGCTTTTATACTCTGTCTGTCAGTTGACATTGACATCACGGTAGGTTGCCTTGCCTAGGCCTACTCAGTTGAGGTTGAGTTCTTTTTGTTGCGTGTGCGTGGTTGTCATTGGTTGGATTGGCATCTGCAGCCTGCACGTTGTATCATGTTGCTTGTGTGTGTGTGTATGCATGTTTTGAATGAAGTTGAGTGCGATGTCTGCAAGAAGTAGCGCCAGGGCTGCCACTTTATACGTGTTTGTTACACTAACAATTTTTAAAGTCGTTTTTCAAGAAATACTATTCTATCGATGGGTGATTGTGCTATAATGGATATTAAAAAATTGCAAATTCTGTAAAACGAAATTTTAAAAATGATGCTTAAGCTCTGCTGGCATTTTTCAATCTAAGCCTTGCACATAGAGACAAGAAACGTGTTGAAAATACACAAGAAAATTGAAATTCTCTTCTCAATAGTATTTTTTTTTAGAAAATGTTTATTTGAAAGCAATCCAATTAGAAACCTAATTTAATAAATTGTCAAATATTATTTTTGTATTATACTCATGCATCTCGTTATTTATATATTATTTATAGTCCTTATAACGGGTGATTTTTTAAGAGCTTGAGAACTTTTTAAAAAAAAAAACGCATACAATTTGCAAAATCTCATCGATTCTTTATTTGAAACGTTAGATTGGTCCATGACATTTACTTTTTGAAGATAATTTCATTTAAATGTTGACCGCGGCTGCGTCTTAGGTGGTCCATTCGGAAAGTCCAATTTTGGGTAACTTTTTCGAGCATTTCGGCCGGAATAGCCCGAATTTCTTCGGAAATGTTGTCTTCCAAAGCTGGAATAGTTGCTGGCTTATTTGTGTAGACTTTAGACTTGACGTAGCCCCACAAAAAATAGTCTAAAGGCGTCAAATCGCATGATCTTGGTGGCCAACTTACCGGTCCATTCCTTGAGATGAATTGTTCTCCGAAGTTTTCCCTCAAAATGGCCATAGAATCGCGAGCTGTGTGGCATGTAGCGCCATCTTGTTGAAACCACATGTCCACCAAGTTCAGTTCTTCCATTTTTGGCAACAAAAAGTTTGTTAGCATTGAACGATAGCGATCGCCATTCACCGTAACGTTGCGTCCAACAGCATCTTTGAAAAAATACGGTCCAATGATTCCACCAGCGTACAAACCACACCAAACAGTGCATTTTTCGGGATGCATGGGCAGTTCTTGAACGGCTTCTGGTTGCTCTTCACTCCAAATGCGGCAATTTTGCTTATTTACGTAGCGATTCAACCAGAAATGAGCCTCATCGCTGAACAAAATTTGTCGATAACACATTTCGAACCGAACACTGATTTTGGTAATAAAATTCAATGATTTGCAAGCGTTGCTCGTTTGTAAGTCTATTCATGATGAAATGTCAAAGCATACTGAGCATCTTTCTCTTTGACACCATGTCTGAAATCCCGCGTGATCTGTCAAATACTAATGCATGAAAATCCTAACCTCAAAAAAATCACCCGATACTTGTGTATTTATTATATTTTTTTGTTTATTTATGCATTGTTAGTTTTTTTTTTGTTTATTTATTAATTAATGTATCAAATTATATATTCATTCTATTGTCTACTTATTTATTTATTTTGTTCATGAATTAATTTATATATTTATTTATTTATTGGATTATTTGTTTAATTATTTATTTATTTATTTGTTTGCCTATTTATTTATTTATATATTTTTTTTCACTGATAAAATAAATCATTTGTTTAAGTTTCTGTTAAATATAAGCATAACCTCTCTGTGATATAAATATAAACAAAATTGAATGAAGGTTTTTTTCTTTGCAATGTTTTCCTCAAACTTATAAATATTAAGATATACACGTGCTGTTCAAAAAATAATTATTATTTTTCAATTACAATTTTTTTTCAGATACAATTTTATATCATATCTCTGTGCTGTACAATGACTTAAAAATATTGTAAACTCTGTAACTTTCTCTTTGCCAATAAAATAAAATATCTATTTATCTATTGTTTGGCAAAAACAGTATATTATGTATGCATGTAGATATTTTAATAAATGGAGTTTTTGAAAATTATTATTATTTTCGTGTTAAAGTACATTTATATTAGTTTAATAAGTAGACTTTATTTAATAAAAACTTAAATATACTTCAATCCACTTGAACAATATAAGAGCAAGTAGAGCAAGAAACGCTTTACCCACCAGTGTATAGTTATAACTAGCTTCCCACTAAAACTCCGAAATCAAATATTATAATTTATAAAAACTATTCTGTGTTGATTTAATTCTATGTCATCTCGAAGCTATATACTTTCATTGGCGCTAGCGGATTTGCTGGTAATTGTGACTACAGTCCCACTAACATCAACAGTATATACAGTAGATTCTTGGCCATGGGGAAGTTTTCTTTGCACTCTATCGGAATTTATAAAAGATGTCTCGATTGGTGTATCTGTGTTCACATTAACTGCTCTATCAGGAGATCGTTACTTTGCTATAGTGGATCCTTTAAGGAAATTTCACGCGCATGGTAAGACTTTTACAAATTCCATTTATTTTGTTTGTTTTATTCTATACTTACATCAGTTTTTGTGGTTTATTGTCAAGGTGGGGGAAAACGAGCTACGCGGATGACTATATCAATCGCTTTTTCCATTTGGATTCTGGCAATTTTGTGTGGCTTACCAGCTTTAATCAGCACAAGTGTTAAAGTAAGTTAATTACAGAGAAAAGAAATATGAATAACCACCCACACTTAAACAACTTGAGAACGAATGTATTCAATAAATAAATTAAATTATATTTTCCTTTTGCAGAGGGTCAATATTAATAGCAACAAATCGTTTTGCTTGTGTTATCCATTTCCGGATGAGTGGGGACCTGGTTACGCAAAACTTATGGTACTTTTGAGATTTTTGGTCTACTACGCTGTACCATTGATAATAATTGGTATATTTTATGTGCTGATAGCCAGACATTTAGTTTATACAGCAAGTGTTCCTGGAGAAATGCAAGGAGCTGTAAGACAGGTAATTTCGAAATAATTTATGATGTTTAAGTTTTCAAGTATGTATTCGTTTAAAATGTATGATAGGCTAAAAGCACCCAGTCAACAATACCCTGCCAAAAACCATAAGATGAAAGTTTTCAGTTCTGATCCTTAGTATTTATACCTTTCTTAAAAAAAAAACTAACCATGATTATTTAATTTAATTAACGGCCGGAGGAGTCAATAGAGAAGGTACCTGCTCCTCAAATTCTTTTACAGAAACGTTCTTTTAATTAAATACCTTTAGCAAGGCTAATCGTTTTTTCTATACCGTAAATTCTTGTGAGTGGTGTCATTTCCTTAAAGAACAATTGTTTGATACTGGCTGCTAGAGTGCGCTTCCACTTTTCGATTTGATTTTAACAGTTTCTAGCATTATATTTATACAAATTTATGAATTTAGAAATTGATTGGCTATATATTTGAAAAGCATTCAAACATAAAAAATGTAAGTGCATTTGTAATTTGTATGTATACATTCTTTGAATTTTGAAAAATAAAATATTTTTCTTGGTTTGACTTTTATACATACAATGAATAAGCTGTCAGTGAAGATTCCCTGCGTTCCTGTGTTGTACGCGCGCCGGTTGTCCGTTTTGCCCGTGCTTATTTTAGTCTCATGTCAATTGAAACAATAAATTATACAAATTACCAAACAAATTAAAACAATAATTATTATTATATAATTATATTAGCAACAAATTACTCCATATGTACACACTTCCTGAAAAAAACCTCTCTTGCCTTACAAGAGGAAGTACCCGTGGACTGAACCCAAAACCTATCCAGTATCAAAAATTCCCTTAATTGTGCACTTATTAAAAAAAAATAAAAACGATTGATTTTTGTTGAGGATTTTTTAAATAATAAGTACAAAATAATATGTTTTATATGTGCCTCAGTTTAAACCTTTAAAGTAACTTTATTGCAACTGTGTTCTTCCATCATTGAGAAATCTTTTCAAACTTATTTTTTTTTAAATATACACAATTATGAGTACTATAATTATCGGGAGTGATGGACTATCAGGGCCTCAACCATACTCATTTACGACCAAATTCTTGGCAAAGTTTTAAAATCTATTTAAAATCGATCAAATATCTTTTGGTTTATCTTTGAAACTTAGTTTTTGCGTTTATTTTAAACTAATTTCTTCATTTTGATCTCAGTTTAATAATTCTCATAAATAATGTACATAATTACTTTCATAGCATCCGATATGATTTTTTTACATTCTATCAAAAATACAACTGCAAGGAAAAGCTCTTTCCCAAAGGAAGTTATTGGAATCAGTTTTAATTGTTGAATAGAAAATTTCGAAATTTTTTGATGTTTTAAGGCCCCTAGAATTTAAATTTAAGATTTTTAGAAAGATATCTTATTATAATCGGAGACCGTCAGATCACTAAGATCATCCGCTCAATGGCTCCAATACCACTTAATCACTAGATGCACTCTAGAGAAAGATATAACACCAGAGTTGCCTATCAGATTTTGCGTCTAAGCCGGGGCACTTCCGGTGCGTTTTTTTTTTACCAAGACTTCCAGTTAAAGGCTGAAACTAGTGCCAAACGTGCATCTGTTGACATCTGTAACGCTTTCTCAACAAATTTCCGTGAGTCATTTGTTAATAGCCCTCAAGAAGTTGATGAAGTATATTTTCATAATCTTCACTCCTTTTCACTCCTTTTTGCAAATTAGCTGTAGTCACATCCCTGTGCTACAGAGTACGGTCCTTGATCTTTTATCCGTGTTGAATGATGACTGCTCAGCCGGTCCCGATGTTATTCCCCCGATAATATTAAAAAAGTGTAGTAATGCTTTAGTTGAACCCCTTACGCAGGGCGTCTTTAGACTTTTGGGGGCCCTGGGCCCAATAAGATTTGGAGGCCAATAAAATAAGTATAATATATATTTTTTTAATTCTTTAGGTTAAAAAAATCATTTTAAAATGAATTTTTTTTTTTTTAATATTTTAACTTTTTAAAAAGAACTAAAAAAACACATAAAATAGATATTTTTGTATACTTTTATAATTTTTTTTCAATTTACCTTCAATAGTTGAACATTTTTCTTTATAGTTGATTTTTGATAATTTTTATTGTTTTTTTGGTTGATTTCTAATGTTTTTATATTTTTTTTTTAATTTTATGTAAGTTTATTTCTTTATATTTGTTTTTTTTTTAGATGTATGTATATACATATATGTAAGTTTGTATAGAATAAAATATTCAAAAATAAATATACATTACATTACATTTCACACTACTCTGCACATATGTAAATGTACAGAGTAGAGAACACAGCACCTTGAGCGACTAGACTATGTAAGGTGATAACAACACAAGACATTAATACAAGACAGAAGAACAGAAGAGAAAGAACAAACCGAAAGAACACATGACAACAGCACGCGGTAGGTTTCGAGACGGTCCTCCATCTTTCTTCTAACCACACTCACTGATGCTTGATTTCGGTGATCGATGGGAACCGCTGCTTTATCAGTGACTAGGCCGTTGCCTATAAAAATAAATATATAAAATAATAAAATATTCAAAATATCCAAAATTCTGTTAAAATGAGGAACTCCAGTTTTGACATTTTCTTAGACAGGGTTAGTGCTTCGCTTTTTGTGTCTGGAGCTTGCTCTGGATCTCTAGAGATATGTAGATGTCAAGGCTTCAGTAATTTGCTTATAACCATGATACTGCATGAGCTCGTGCAGACCATCTAGTTTCAGAAAGACTTTTAAGAACTTTCTTTTATGAAACCTCCCCCAAGCAAACACCGACATACGCAGATGAGCACTGTGAAGATGAGCAGAGCGAGAGACAAAGAACATAGTCTTTATTTCTTCCATTGAACAGAGAGGAAGAAAGAGGAAAGGAAACAAAATTGTTCTATCCGACTCATCATGATACAACTCATTATTTCGCAACTCATCATGGGTCAACTTTGTGTTTGGTTATGGAGTGAGTTGAAAAGCTAACATGTGTGCAGAACTGTAGAGTAGAACGAAAGCGGAATTGTTAAAATAATATTGACAGCGTGTGCAGGTGTATGATTAAAGATTCATTTTGCCAGAAGTTTAAGATGTTGAGGAGGAGAATTTCAACGGAACGGAGAGTAAAACGAAACTTGTTTTTCTGTTACTGTCTACTAATGTTATTTCGTTTTCTATATAATTCTTGTATAGATTCATTAATTTTGAGTTGGTGGATTTGGGGGCTAAATAATTGCGGGGCCCTTGGCCCTGGCCCACCGAAGGTAACAAGTGGTGCTCTGGTACTTATCATTAGTCGTGTTTTGTATAAGCTCTTCCTTTTTTTTGTTTTTTAATAGAAATCGCATTTAAATATTTGTAGTGGTGTCAAGTTTCAATGAATAAGTGAACTTATTTTTGTTTTTAATTACCTTCTTTATGAAATAATTGTGTTACAATAGTTTTTTAATTAATTTTAATTTTCTTTAATTCGTGTTATTTTGTATGAAACAAAAGTTCTCCCGGTAAGGTGTTCAGTATTTTTGTTTTTCTCAAAGTGTTCCCTTGTCCATGTGTGAGTGCTTTTTGTTTTAAATTATATTTCTATATCATTTTCCCCTACTTTCTTTGTTCGATTAAAATGATCCCACCTTTTTGGTTTTATTTCGACACATATTTGTCATTCAAATTTTAAGCCCTTGCGTAGGTCAGATAGCAAGGTACAAAGAACGGGACCAAATGGACGCTTACAGAAACGATACTATTGACGCACTACGTAGACACAAGAGTGGCTTACTGACAAGACTAAAAAACTTGTACAGACGACTTACAGACCCACACGACTTGGAGGTTAGGACACTGAAGTCGTCAATAAAAAATGTCAATCTGTTGATTAAGGAGAACTACAGGTTATCAATTAACAAGTACTGGGACCGCAAGATCCGGTCAGTTAATTCCAGTGACCCTAGTATGTTCCCTAAAATTAACAAGATATTCAGGAAAAAGAACGACAATGACCTTCCGTGTCTGAAACTTCAAGGAACTGAAGAGAACACAAACGTACTCAGGACAGCGTAAATAGATCAAGAAGAAGCCATCTTTGACGATGACTTTTATATAATTGAAGATCCGAAGGAAAAAGTGGAGGCGGTGGGAGCTGCTTTCCAGCAAGTGTACAAGGTGAATGCTAGCATGCGCCCTAACCCCGACCTGGAAAACAGAGCCCTACTTAATCACTTTTACCTCCGAAATGATATGACACAATGGCGATCTGAGAACCGCGGTTTCATGCGGTTCGATGACGATTCCTTGGCAAATGCCATAATCGCCGAGCAAACGGGAGCAAGTCCCTTGTTAGTGACGAAGGTGGAGCTTCAGCTCATCTTCAATTCAATAAAAAATAAAAAGTCAGCAGGTGTCGATGGTATATCCAACGTTGTACTAAGACATTTACCGATGGAGGCAATTGACATTTACACCACACTTTTCAATAATGCACTGAATAATGCATATTATCCAGTGCATTGGAAGACCGCTGTGGCTCATCCTCTCCCGAAAAAGGGAAAGGACAACTCCAACCCGTCAAATCTTCGGTCGATAAGTCTTCTTCCGAGCATTATCAAAGTTTTCGAAAAAATCATCAATAGGGCTCTGACTAAGTGGGCTGCGGACAACAAAATAATTCCGGATAAACAGTTCGGGTTCAAGGCGGGTCATGACACAATTCATGCTGCGTCTAAACTCGTTTCTGATATCCAATGGAATAAATCAAAACAACAATGCACAGGTGATGTTCTGGTTGATTTGGAAAAGGCCTTTGACACCGTATGGTTAGAGGGTCTTTACCTAAAACTTAGCAAGCCATTGTTGTATATACTTTATGATATGCTTAACGGTAGAAAGTTTGTTGTCAAAAGTGGTAATGTAACTTCTACCACAACATTCTTAATTAAGAATGGTCTTCAACAGGGAGCGGTGAATTCGCCGACTCTATTCAGCATTTACACCAGCGATCTGATAGGTAGTCTTACAAATGCAATTGCGTACGCCGACGATCTTATTGCGTACAGAACGGCCCGAAAGGTTGAGGTTATTAGAATTCTCTTGCAGCGTGATTTCGACAAGATTCAGCGATATTGCGACGACTGGAAACTGAAAATAAATGTCCAGAAGTCGGAGACAATTCTGTTCCGGACTCCGTTGGCTAGGGCCACGAGGGATACGTGCAAGAATTGGCGCAAGATGGTTATCGTTGATCTTCACGGGCAGCCATTAGCGAGCAAAAGTGTAGTGAAGTACCTCGGTATCTGGTTAGATCAGTATTTATATTTCGACAGACATATAAATGCTGCTCTGACCAGGGCCAGAGGAGCCTTCGCTCTGATGAAACGGCTGTTTTTTAGCAGTCGGCTTGACCCCAGAGTGAAGGTAATTTGCTACATGGCCCTCATACGGCCGATGATCGTTTATGGTTGTCCTGTGTGGTTCAACGTTGCCCCTTCCCAGATGGAGAAGTTTCGGGTGTTCGAGTGGCAGTGTTTACGACGCTGTACCGGCTTATATCGAACAGCCGAATCTTCTCACGTGCATTACTATTCCAACGAGGTCCTATACAACGGGGCTCGAATCAACAGAATTGACAATTTCGTGATAAAACTCGTTCGAGGTCACATTGCAAGAGCTATGTCTTCGACCAAAAATTTAATTTTCGGGCGTTCTATCCGAACGACGAGTATTTTGAAAGTGCACGCTTGAACGGCTTCATTCCACCAGAGGCATTCCTCTTTTTAGATAGATGCAATCTGATACAGGATAGATTGGCAGTTCCGCTAATCTACCACGTCCGAACTGATAGGGTGAAGCAGGAGAACCAGTTTTGGTGGCTTCAATCGGCACTTGATAGTGGGTAGTCGGGATGGGGTTTAAAGCCTTGGCCGGCTTACATACTTGTTTTATAGTTTTAGGGTTTAGTTTTAAGTAGAATAGGCATGGTGGCACAAAAAAATACAAAAAAAAATACAAAAAAGAAAAATACAAAAAAATACAAAAAACAAAAAAAAATTTAAAAAAACGTGAAATAAAAAAAAATAAAAAAAAAGACAACAAAATATGAAAAACAAAAAACCCTAGACAGTTAGATTTGCTGCTGTGGTTGTTCTAGTTTTAAGTAGTTTATAGGTAGAATAGGTAGTTTTAGTTAGCTTTAAGTTTTATATCAAGGACCTTATTTTAAGTAGTTTTTAAGTAAAAATAAAAAAAGGATATTGATATTAGTTTTTTTGAAATTTTCTAATGAATAAAAAAATAAATAAAATGGAATTGAAGTTAAATAGATCTTTGGGCCGAAAGGCATTAGCATTAAGTATTATTGTTTAACTTAGAGTGTCCGTATGGGACCAGTAAAGCTAGCCATAGACGGTGAACATGTTGGTGTGATTTGTTGGGCAGCGCTTCGCCATACACGGCCCAACATGTTTATAAACTTCATTTTTTGTGTGACTGTCGTGAAGTCAAGATGTGCGATAGAACTGCGGATGATGCAATAGCATGTTTGATAGCGACATGTTAATTCAATGAAAATAACAACACAAATGACGAATTGTTGTCCCACACGGCCATACACGACGAACATGTTGATAAACTTCAAAACGTGTTGTAAACTTGCCCATACACAGCCAACATGTACGCCACAACTTCACGGTTTATAAAATATTTCATAAACCGTCGATTTGTTGGCCAACATGCCCATACACGAATGATTTTCAGCCCAACACCAACAAATCACACCAACATGTTCATCGTCTATGGCTAGCTTAAGCTAGCTGTGTATGGGCAAGTTAACAACACGTTTTGAAGTTTATCAACATGTTCGTCGTGTATGGCGTTGTGCGACAACAATTCGTCATTTGTGTTGTTATTTTCAATGAGTTAACATGTCGTTATCAAACATGCTATTGCATCATCCGAACTTCTATCGCACATCTTGACTTCATGACAGTCACACAAAAAATTAAGTTTATAAACATGTTGGGCCGTGTATGGCGAAGCGCTGCCCAACAAATCACACCAACATGTTCACCGTCTATGGCTAGCTTTAAGTTAGTTGTAAGTTATGGTTAATTAGGCTAGTTTTATGAATTTTTGTCTAGCTTTAAGATAGGTTTAAGATTGAATTAATAAAAATGAATTTACAAAACAAAAAAAAAACTGATATGGGCACCTTTTTGAAAGAGAATCCTAAACAATGTTGGAAACTTAAAGAAAAACTCAGATGGCTTTCCAGTTAACTTCACTTACGAGAACCTTTCGTTAGATAAAACTGTTGATATCTGTAACGGTTTCGCAACAAATTTCCGTGAGTCATTTGTTAATAGCCCTTAAGAAGTTGATGAAGTATATTTTCATAATCTTCACTCCTTTTCGCAAACTAGCTGTAGTCACATCCCTGTGCTACAGAGTACGGTCGTTGATCTTTTATCCGCGTTGAATGATGACTGCTCAGCCGGTCCCGATATCTTTGTATATGAAAACTATAGTACTCTCATGGGCAGAAATTTTTTACGCGAGCGGATGCTGTCTTTGGCGGTAAAATCGAAAATGGAGACATTTCGGGGGAGCGAGAGAAAAATATTATTTCCATTCCCATAAGCAGCCAGCAGAATAAGGAGCTCAGTTAATTTAGCAGCCAAAAAGTCGACACAATTTCATTCATTCTATTTGAGTCTATCCTTGTATATGTTTTCATACGTTACGGACCAGAAGGGACTCCGGTAGCCATGAACACAATCTTCGGATGGATAATCATGGGACAAACATCAAAATTATATGAAACAGCAGTCAAGGTATTTAACACTATAGTCAATCCAATCAACGATATTAGCCATCTAATGCAGAAATTCTGGGAAACAGAAGAAGTTCAAGTTTGCAACAAGCAAACTCCAGAAGAAAAAAAATGTCAAGAATTATACAAAGCCGATTATACAAGACTGCCAACTAATCAATATATGGTTAAATTACCATTTATAGAGTCCAATGGACCGATTCTAGGTACATCAAGAGATCGTGCTTTACAAAGATATGACTATTTGCAACGGAAGCTTAGCAAAAATATCGAACTCAATCATGAATACGAGGCATGTTTGGACAAATACTTAGCAATGGGTCACATGGAAGTATGTGAACCACCAAAAGAAAATGAACCAAATTATTATATACCTCACCATGCAGTATTTAAGCAAAGTACCTAACCTAACCTAGTATTTGACGCATCTGCTCGAACAACCAATGGAAAGTCATTAAGTGAACAAATGCTCATTGGACCCACACTGCAACCTAAATTGTTTTCCATCAGCAGACATTGAAAAAATGTACCGCATGATTCGAATGCATCCAGATCATCGGACGTATCAACGTATCTTGTGGCGAGACCCACAAACAAAGGCTCAGCAAGATTACCATTTAAACACAGTCACATTTGGAACATCATCGGCACCATTCTTATCAATCAGAACGTTATAACAACTAGCACAAGATGAAGAAAAACAATATCCACAAACTTCAAAGGTTGTGTTCACCGACTTTTACGTAGACGATTTACTAAGTGGAGCAGAGACAATTCCAGAATTTCTCGAACTGCAAAAACAGTTAATTGAAATGCTTAGTAAAGGTGGGTTTAAGCTCCGAAAATGGACAAGCAACAAACCAGAATTAATTAACCATTTGTCAGTAGAAGATAGAGAAGTTAAAGAACTTCTAGAACTCAACGAAACTGAATCAGTAAAAACCTTAGGCATTCGATGGTATCCTGTTGAAGATTATTTCACGTTTAATACTCAAGGCTTATCAAATACAAGCGCCAACACCAAACGTACTATACTGTCAGAAATAGCGTCGTTATACGATCCAGTAGGCTGGCTCTCGCCGATTGTGATAGTAGCAAAAATCTTAATCCAAACACTGTGGATCACCGGCCCTTCTTGGGACAGTAAAGTATCCCAAGACATTGCTGCAAAGTGGCAGAATTTTAAGGAAGACTTACAAGAAGTCAATAAAATAAAAATCCCCCCTTGGATTGGAATATCAAAAAATGAACGAAATTGTTAACAGCTAAATCAAAGGTAGCGCCAGTAAAACCAATTACACTTCCTCGCTTGGAACTAAATGGAGCTTTACTACTAGCAAAACTCCTGAAAGTCACCGTCCAAGACATGCAACTACAAAACATTCCAATATTTTTATGGACAGATGCAACAATTGTTTTGCAATGGATACGTGAGCATCCATCTAAATGGAAAACCTATGTGGCTAACAGAGTGGCAGAAATTCAAGAAGTCTTACCAACAGAGCATTGGCATCATGTGCCAACGAAGGACAACCCCGCAGATTTGGCTTCCAGAGGAACGACAACACAACAATTAATTGATTGTAATCTGTGGTGGCATGGACCGGATTGGCTTAGCAAGCCCCAAACTAAATGGCCATCAAATCCAATTGAAACCAATGATACTAACTTGAAAGCCAGACAACCTAAGACAACGAATATGTTTGCACAACCATACAGTGCAATTTTACCAACATACTCATCATATACAAAGCTCATAAGAGTAATGGCTACAGTACTACGATACATACAAAATTGTCACAACCCTGCTCAAAGGCAAATAGGTGCTCTAACAGAAAGGGAATTATCTCACGCTAGTATAAAGGTCTTCAAAATGATACAAACATCGGCATTTCCAATCGAATTGGATAGCCTTAAGAAAAACAAACCACTGCCTAAAAACAGCAAACTCATAACATTAAATCCGTTTATAGATCAAGATGGCTTAATTCGAGTAGGAGGTCGATTGGAAAATGCGAATATCACATACAATCGAAAACATCCTATCGTTTTACCACGAGATCACCATGTCTGCAACTTAATCATTGAGAAAATACACAAGGAAACATTGCATGGAGGCACCTCATTAGTGCTTAACACTCTTCGCAATCATTTTTGGATTCTTGATGGAAAACGAGTTACAACACGACAAATTCATAAATGCGTTATATGTGCAAAACATCGAGCAGCAACAATGCAACAGTTAATGGGAACGTTACCGGCGCCCAGAGTTAATCTTACAAGAGCCTTCTTACATGTGGGCGTTGATTATGCCGGACCAATACAATTAAAAATGTCAACGATCCGAAAAGCAAAACATTACAAGGGATATGTTTGCATATTTGTATGTATGGCAACCAAGGCTATACATATAGAGGTGGTGTCATATTTGACCGCACTGGCTTTCATAGCAGCTTTAAAAAGGTTTGTGTCTCGACGAGGATTATGTTCAGATATCTATTCAGATTGCGGAACGAATTTTAAAGGAGGAAAAGCGATACTAGATCGTGACATAGATCAAGCCATTAAGGAAGCCACACCAAATATCGTGGATTATTTGTCTAACTTAAACATAAACTTCAGCAAGCAAACGGCCGCTAACACTGCCATACGGCTTCAAGCCTCCTCTCTGTGGATCAATAATGGAATTGGCCACACCACTATTTTGAACTCGTTCAGAACTATAAGTAGCAATATTGACTACACCATATCCCATCCTCAGTTTAATAACTATAGCTTCAAGGTGACTATACCTCCCAGATCTTCTTGGGAGAATACATCATTTTTGAACGATGGTCCTATAAACTTTTATACAGACGGATCAAAAACGGAGGATGGGGTTGGTGGTGGCGTATACTCAGATAGACTTAACTTAAGTCTCTCCTTTCGTCTACCCGATCATTGTAGCGTGTTCCAAGCTGAAATCCTGGCTATAAAAGAAGTCCTATCCTGGCTTAGAGAAAACGTTATATCAACTAATGATATACGCATCTTCTCGGATAGCCAAGCTGCGTTAAAATCCTTAGACTCTGTCTCTACAAATTCACTAACAGCCCTAAATTGTCGATCATCTCTTACGGAGATGGCTACACAGTTCAAAATTCACCTTTTCTGGGTGCCGGGCCATAGAGACATTCCAGGAAATTGCAAAGCTGACGAACTTGCAAAAAGCGGAACAACTTTACCTCTGCTGGCTCATAATGCTAGCGTAGGTATCCCCTTAGCTACATGTAAACTCATGCTAAAGCAAGATACCATAGAGAAAACAAACTTCAGGTGGAATAACACCACCACCTGTGTAGCGACTAAACGAATTTGGCCTAATCTTAGCACCAAGCGCTCAAAACAATTAATCTCTCTGAGTAGATTGCACATTAGCTACGTTATAGGTGTCCTGACTGGGCACTGCTTAATAGGAAGGCATGCTATTCGACTTGGAGCCCCTGCAAATGATTTTTGTAGGAGTTGCATGGACGAAGAAGAAGAGGAGACAATCTCTCATCTTCTGTGCACATGCCCTGCCTTATCACAAAGACGTAGAATCCACCTTGGAGACTACTACTTTAACGATACCAGCGATCTAAAAAATTCAGACATTAGTTGTCTCCTACGCTTCATTCGAAGCACCAATTGGTTCAACGAGTTAAGCTGATTAACTGATCCATGTGGTATCACAACGGACCATACTTTGGTCTAAGTGTGTTGGTCGTCCCAAACCAACAGCCACTTTAACCTAACCTAACCTAACATAAACTGGCACTTCAACCCACCTGCAGCACCTCATCACGGAGGATTATGGGAAGCAGGTGTAAAATCCATAAAATATCATCTGCGTCGTATGCTAGGCACGACAATATACACATTCGAAGAACTCACGACAATTATACTCGCTCAAATTGAAGCATGCTTAAATTCACGACCTTTATGTACACTACGAAATGACATTGATGATCTTGCAGTTCTCACTCCAGGTCATTTCCTCATCGGTCAAGCTATAAATGCAGTTCCGGAGCCTAGTCTCATAGCATCAACCTTGACACCTAACCAAAGATGGAAACATGTGCAGCAATTGGAAGAAGTGGTCAACTGAATATCTAAACCGTCTTCAGCAACGACCTAAATGGCTAACTAATGAACAAGGTATTAAGGTTGGAGATATTGTTCTCATCAAAGATGAAAACACCCCACCGACTGCGTGGCCTTTAGGAATCATCGAAATTATCCATCCTGGAAAAGATGGATTAAAACGAGTAGTAACGGTCCGAACTAGATTTAATACCTGTCAACGACCAATCGTTAAAATATGCCCATTACCAATCGAAAACAATAAAACTACCATAACAACGTGTAATTGACCTGTTCAGTAGAACTCTGTTCATGTGTTGTCAGTAGTAAAATTGTATATGTTTAGTATATGTCAGCATAACTCATAAATAATAGCGTTTTTCAGAAACAATGGACGCAGAATGGCCAATCGGACCATGGAAGGACTACCTCAACATTTTGGAAGAGGTTAGATTTTCCCCACCTCAACTCACGACACCGACGCCTCTACAAGAGCTGATCGAGAAGAATTTAGACAGGGAAAAAGAAGACAAAGCGGCATAGTCGGGAATTTAATCCCATTGAACATCAACGGTTCACAAGTTGCGTCATTAAGTATGTTGAGGCCGTCGACAACCGTTGAAGAGATCAAGATGCGAATCAACAACGATGTTCAAAGGTTTTTCACCAGAGAGGGAGAAGATCTCTTCATATTTAAAAACACTCTGCAAAGAATTGATTTCGAACGCATCCAACACAGCAAAAGGAAACAATTTACCGTTAATCTTCCAGATAGCTACTAGGCCAGGGTAAACGTTAACCGAGCGGAAAAAGTCCTTTTTCACAACTACCACCGCAAAGGCTTAAAAAAATAAATAAGCGAATCGTTGAACGTAGTCGTCCAAGGGGGGGAGAATGTTAAGCAAACAAAATTAAATTGAATTTAAATAACAACAAAATGTATATAATTGTACATATGTAGTTAAGAAATGTATATAATTGTATATTTTGAATTTTTTGAATAAACAAAAAAAATTAATTATAAACTTATACATAATATGTTTATATTTTTCTTAACAATACTTAAGCTAAATAATAGAATTTAAATGAAACAGTAAGAAATCCAGCCGATCTGCAAAAAAAGAAAATATGATCGGTTAAAAACAACAAAAATGTATGTACGTCTACGTACTTACCGAATGTTATCGAAACACCCTCTGCGCAAGTACTCAATTCGCATTATAGGAACATTCAAATGATAAAAACATGAAAGAAAAAATAAGAAAGGGTTAATTAAACAAAAACAACACAAAAGCAAAAAAATTAATGTAGGCTTAAAATACAGCACACCCTATACTCACATGAAAACAATAACAAACAAAACAGCGAAAGCGTAGGTGTCCACAGGAGTCCAGTAGGTGTCCACAAGAGTCTCACCGGAATTTGGTAATTGTTATTGTTGAGAGAACAACCTAAAAATAGGAAAAAAGATAGATTTGAACATTTAATTTGCGTTAGTTAATGACAATTTACAACAATTTAGTTAAATAACATACATTACACGAACAAAACATTGACACAATTTGTAAACATACATATATTACAGTACTAATTTTTCGTTTTCAAAACATTGACACAATTTGTAAACATACATATATTACAGTACTAATTTTTCGTCACGATTTCTATTAAAAACAATAAACAGGATAAGGTTTTATGTTCGTAGAAAACAAACAACTAAATTTTTAAACATTTTACACCATATAAACACAGAAATACATTAATTGAACACAAATGAGGCAAACAAATATAACCTCAAATTACGTTGAAACTTTCCATTGACAATAACACTATTAATTTCACAAATCACAAAGAATAAACACTTGAATTAACTAAAGCACTAATCGAACATCTGTTTTAACATTAAAAATTAAACAAATCACAAATAATTAACAACATTTTAAGTAAACAAAATTTGCACAATATGCGCACAACAACTTTTCTAATTTGACAGGTGAACTTTATTATCAGTGTTCACAGGGTTCACTATATATAAAGAATTTTATTTAAAGAACACGAAAAATTGGTCAAATTAGTAAAAAGTTAATTATTTATTAAGTTATAAACAAATTATTAACTTTATAATAAAAACAATAAGTTAGAAAGAGAAAACAAAATGAAATAGAAATATATTAAAATGAAAATAAATCTGCACGAAAATTGCAAATGGCGACGAAATGGCATTGCCCGAAATTCTTTTTGTCTATGTTTATTCACCACGGTAAGCACATAAAAATGTTTTTAAATAATAAAAAAAAACATACAAAAACGTTATTAAATATTGAAAAAAAAATAATATTAGGACAACCAAATAATAATAATTATTGATTTCAGCAAAATTAAGCGTATTTCTTAATATTAATGAAAAATTCTCTATTATTTCATGTGGTGAATTCAACAAAATTTTTATTCTACCCAATTGGCAATGCCATGACAATGCAAAAACTGCCCGAAAAGGGGTATAAAAGGCCGATAAATTTTAAAATCGCTCTCTTTGAATTCAGCACGCCGGCCGCCAGATATACAGCCAGATAAAACAGCAACCAACGTAATTTTTTTTACAAGAAAACCCAATTAATTAAAGGTAAAACAGTGGAACTTGTTTGACGATTTATACGTCAAACATATATCACTGATTATTTAACTGAACTTTAAAAACTAACATTTGTTTTAAATAAAATCAAATTCAACTTGTGGGACGATTTATACGTCTCACACATATGGTTTGACAATTGCCGAAAGTTTATTAACAATTTTATTTTAAATAAAGTCAAGTTGATCTTGTGGGACGATTTATATGTCCCACACATAATGGTTTGACAGTTGCCAATAATTTAACTTATGGATTAATTTAGTATAAGTTTGTCAATTGTGTAGACTTACATATGTAGATTATGAGAAATATCAGAAATTGAATAAAATTTTTTGAATTATTAATGAAAGTACGCCTTGTTTTGCGTTTTGATTTAAAGAAAATATTCTTCAGAGAGGAATAAAACCGTTTTGAGTCATTTCACTTTGAAAAATATACAGTATCTCTCTCACATGAATTGTTCTAATCATAATCAACAATTGCACCAAAAAATTGATCTGTCAAAATTATCCAGTATTATGAATTACAGTATTTTGACAATACAGCATATTGAGATACGGTATTTTATATTTACAGTATTTTTAAATACAGAATATTAACCATACAGTATTATGACAATACAGTATCATACAGAATTTAAACCATACAGTACTTTAAAATATAGTATTTTGACCCGCTTCCCATTACTTTATCTATTGACTTAAAATAAAGATTTGCTATCAAATGAAATTTAGGGCAAGAACGTACAGTGGCAACAATAATTGCTTTTGCTATTCAAAATAATAAGTTTTTATATGAGAAAAGTTTTTATTCAACTTTTATACACCGTTAAACAAAAAAATTACAATTTAAAAACTTTTTCATTTACAAATTTAGGGAACGTAGTTTTTGATTTATATGTATACAATAACAATAAACTTAACAATACAAAAATTACATAACATGGTATTTACGAATAGTATTTTACTTTCTAAAAACGAAATAATAAATGTTTGCATTTACAAAATAAGAAACAAATAAAAGCATAATATACATTCTTTTTTCAATTCATCGTTTAGTTATGTCATCAGAATAAAAACTATCTTCGTCTTCTTCTTTGATATCATCATCAATAACTATTTATTCTACAGATATAGGTGTAACATCTCTGAACCAAAGTCTTTGACTAAACAACCACACCCATTGGCATTTAATTGACTGCATTGAAGTTCAGTAGCATTTTGGAACATGGCGTTGACGTAAATCTTTCTCAGAATTTGTTATTTAAAAGATATCCAGAATGGTGGTAACATACTGGAATCGATTTTTTTAACTTTTTGTATTTTGAATTTTCTCATTTTTGTTCAACTGTTCAAAAGGCTTTGTCTTTCTTTCCTTTCCGATAGAAACTAGCGGTATAGTCACTTCCATTGAAGGCATTGAAACCCGGTAAGAATTGACAAAGCCTATCGCCAAGTTTTTTTGAAACCTCGGTACAATTTAAGCAATGCGGTGCGGAACCTAGTGTTGCTAAAAATATCTCAAAATTTTGAAGTTTATGGATACTTCCAAGCAAAATAATTAAAACGTCAGTATCCGACAATTCAATCATTACTTTTGAGTTGTTAAATAATTTACTTTAATGATAGACAATTCTTGTATCGGCTTCCTCGCAGTGACAAAAATAGTCCTTTTCAAGAGCCTTAACAATACTATTGTTCTAACAACTAAATGAGTAACACTGCTCTTCAACAGATAGGAACACCTCTTTATTCCCTAAATGCGAGCAGATACTACTACTTTCGCAGTGACTACATAAAAATGCAACTAAAGCTTCTTTGAATTTTTGGTTACGCAAATGTTTTAAAAAGCCATTTGGACTTATTTATGATGGTCCACGAATTATGTAGTTTTTTATTGACTTCATGACGTTTATTTCTCTCGACATATTTGATTAAAATAAATAAATAAATTAGGTGGCGCAATAGTCCATGAAGAACCAGGGCCTAGTGACTTACAACTCTCAACCATTCCTGTGTGCGAGTTATGTTGTCAGAGATGGAAGGGCCCTACAGTTTATAGGCCGAATCCGAACGGCTAATTTGAGAAAGCACTTTTCATAACAAGAATTACTCTTGGAGGATTTGTCAATTCCTCGCAAGAGGCAGTACCCGTGAAAAAGTTAGGTGGCACAGGCAGGGATTGAACCCCAGACCCCTTGCATGACAGTCCAACGCACTAACCATCACGCTACGGGTACTAGCATATTTGATTGATGAAGTAAAATAACGATCGAAACGAAAAGAAGGCAACTTATACTTTGATGAACAAAGCTATTTATTTACATTTATTTATTTTTATTATTAAGTTATAAGGCATTACATATTTGGTGGATTTTTATGTAACGAGGCTTCCGAGGGGTTCGGCCCAGTTATGACATGGCAAACCTATATATTCATAATCAGTAGCCACAAATTTTTCATTTGATACCAAATTTAACTGGATGAGCTAAATCATGTTGAAAAAAATGCATCGGAAGTGCCCCGGCTTAGACGCTTTCGGCCCAAATCTGATAGGCAACGCTGGTGCGTTATCTTTGTCTAGAGTAACTCTATTAAGTAAGAGGTATTAGATACATTAAGCAACCGAGCTAAGTTATCCGAAGTACGTCTCTCCGCCTATCTGTAAGTGCGTGTGGACGTACTTTTGTACGTTCAGGATATCTTTTTTCGTCAGCTATATCTCAAATCAGAGATATCGACTTTAAATACATTTTATTTTACAGATAATTACCCCATATATCTCTTGAACCAATAACGCTTACGATTAAAATTAAATTTTATATTATACATTGTGACGTGATACCAAATTGCTATAAATTTGAAAAAATCAACTAACAATTTTGTATAAATACAAAAAATTGGGTGGAATCGGCTAAGGTGATAGTTGATAAATGACAGTCAATATAATCGAGTTTGATCTATGTAAGGTGATAGTCAAATTGATAGCTAAACAGTTGTCACAACAAAAATTTGATCCTTTTTTGTAGATTTTTTACAATTCTAGTCTGAAATTGTTCAATCAAATTGAATTAAGTTGAATCATCTTACACAGCCGGAAAACTCTGTGATAGTCAATTTGACTATCAAATATATGATAGTCAATTGTCACCTGAGCCGATTCCGCCCCTGAAAAAAATATTTGTTACCCAAATATTTTTCGAACAAAAAATGATACTTACTCGTATTACAAAACATAAAAACTTTGAAATTTTATTTTATAAAAACATTTTGTTTAACATTTGGCATAATATTTAATTTAATCCAATTCATTCTAAAAATAAAAATTTACACAAATTGGTAACAACTGATTTTCGACTCAGTTAGTTAGTAACTTCATAATTATTGTATTCTATACAAAGTATCATAGTTAATATTAGGTAATTTTTTTTCAAGAAATAAAAACCTTCAAAAAATGCTACTAAAATTGGTGAACTGTTTTTCGACTAAAATATCTCGGGAACAAAGAAAGATTTTGAAATCAAACTTATTTTATCATATGCAAAATATGTTGTTAACTATTTAGTTAATTCGTTTTCTAGTTAGTTTACAAAAAGGTATCCTTTTTTTGATATTCCGATATTCTGTATCTGATATATTTTTGCAATACAGCACAAGATAATAAACATTTGCGCGTTCTTATACTAATTTTATTATTTTTTTTTTAAAGGTGCGTGCTCGAAAAAAAGTAGCTGTCACAGTTCTTGCATTTGTAGTAATATTTGGTATTTGCTTTTTGCCATATCATGTGTTCATGTTATGGTTTTACTACTGGTAAGTTTTGTATATAATATTTTTCCATCCAAAAATATCGTTTTATTTTGTTTTAACATTTCCTCAGGCCAACCTCGCAAAATGACTACAATTCGTTTTGGCATGTGCTGAGAATTCTTGGTTTTTGTTTATCGTTTGCCAACAGTTGCGCTAATCCCGTTGCATTGTACTTTGTTAGTGGTGCATTCCGAAAACACTTTAATAGGTATTTGTTCATTAACTACAATCAAGACGCATGACAGATAAATACAATAATTTTGCAGTTTTAATAAAAAAATGTAATGTTTAAATATTACGATGTTTAAAAAGATCTATACAAAAATCTAACCTAAAAACAAGGACTGATACATTTCAGGGACCAAACTGTCTAAAAATCCTACTTAAATGCTTTTTTTATGTGTGTGTGTGTTATGCTTTTTTTAACATTGATGTGTTTTATCTATTAACGTAAGTTTAAAATAATCTAATCTTCAAAATATAATATGTATGTATCTGTTGTATAAAGTGTTCAATAAACAAACAAAACATATTCAAGTACGTATGGCTGATAAGAAAACGAATTTTCGCTCCTTTACCTAGATATTTGTTTTGTCAAGGATATGCAGTGGGAAGGAAAAAACGGGCGGATACTATAGGTGCTCGAGATACATCATTAACAAGCACTGCTTCGAGGAGATTTACATCAAGGTGATCGTATCAACAGAGTACAATACAAAGGTAAATTTAACTATTTATTTTAACTATTTTATTTCAAGACTATTACAAAATTCGGAGTATATTGTTTGTATGTAGTTTAATAGTTTTTTTCAAAGGGTTGAAAGAATAACTAACAACTTCTTTGGTCATCTGTTATATACTTGTTTTTTGTTTGCAGTTTTGATTTTGTGAGTTTCTTTCTTCCAATGTCAGTTCTCTGTACCTATTGCTAATAAAAACACACAAATTCAAAAATAAAATATATTTATCAAGGGAGTTCATCTATAGTAAGAATCTTCTAAAGACATAGGTATTTTCATGTTCTACGAATTCTCAAAGTATGATATTTCAAACAAATTTAACCGTGTATTTCTTAAACCAGCCTTTTCAAAATTGGTCTGGTAAACACGATATCTTAATTTTGAAATTGTACAAGCTTTTTTATATAAGAGATCGAATTAATTTTGTTGATGCATACTTTTTTATGTCAAGGGTATCTGAACTTTCAAACGCCCACCATTTTTTTCCAAAGCTTATAATTTTTCAAATCCTTTGATATACTAGACAACGTAATACAAAATAATAATATTACAAAAATTTAAATCATTCATTAAAAGTGGAAATTTTCAATGCCCAGTTTCAAAAATAATCAGGTAGGAACTGGTACCTTCGTTAATAATAAGGTAAATAATAGTTACTGAGTTATACTCTTTTAGAGTAAAACTCTAAACATTACATAAAATTATTCCATTCATTTTTAAAAAGCCCAATTTTCCAGTTTTTAATGTTCATAAGAAAAAAAAACTTAAACCTTGAGCTCTCTTCACATGCACTCTAAGCTGTCGTAGTACCCTGTCTGACATTGAACTGGCATTTCAAATATTTTAAAAATGTTGAAACAAATTGTTGCCACTATAAACTAAACTGAATTTTTATAAATGACCAGAAGAGAACACCAAATTATAATTGGAAAAAAAAACATAAAACATAATTTAAAAAGTAAGAAATAAATACACTTACATATTTCTTATTTTTGAAAAAACTACAGTCGAAAGGTTACCAAACTGAATGAACTGTATTGTTCTGATTCCAGTATTAACGCTCTTAACTGGTAAAGTTACAAGCTTGTTTTGAGTAGTTACTTAGAAAAGAGTCGTAGCTAATATTCTTTTCTTTCCAACTGTGCCTCAACCGCCAAAGCTTGTTGCCGCGAAACAAAGCACCGATTTATCTTCTTGTTTGCTGCCTAGGGCACGAAAAGATATTAGCCCTGTTTATTCCACTATCCACTTCAAGTGTCAAGAAAAAGGCCTAAGCCGAACGTTTATTCTCTAGTTTGCTGATAGGTGTAGGAAAAGGAATCGCGACCGATTGTTCAGGGGTTACCATCTAAGAGTATCAAGGGCAAGCCTAGCATTCTCGGTGTTTCACCAAGCATTCCTTAAACTTTTTAATTGACAGGTTATATGATCCGTACCGCTAATAAAAACAAATTATTATATTATTCGAAATACCGCGTTATTTTATTTACAAAAATAAAACAGTTTGTATACATGAAATAATTTCTTAGCTTTAGTATTAAGATGGACAAAGTATGTATATGAAATATTTAGTGTTAAGAATTTAAAGATTGCGATTTCAAATGAATAGAAGTTCGTTTTGGAGTTTGAAAAACTCAAACCCAAGCTTCTTACTTTTTCTGGAAAAAAACTTGATTTCAGCGAATCTACATCAGCTTTTTGCAAAATAGCATCACAATCCTTCGAAACGATTTTGTAGTTAAATTAAAATCTTTCTTGATGAAGTTGAAATAGGAAATAGAGGGTGATCCATCTATTGGTTTATAGGTTATTTTGACACTAACCCCTGTTTTCCGCTCGAAATATTTATAGAAGGTTAGTATTGTACCTCCACAAAAAAAATTAATTCATTAATTGCCTCGACTTGGAGCTGCCCGAAATTATCAACAAAGTATTCAAAAGTTGAAGTGACAGAACGCACTACTGGGAAGCCAGCAGAGTAACTTAAACGACGTTGTGTTCTATAATTAATGAGAATTCTCGCTCTTATTAAATCTAAAATAAAAAAAAACACAATTGGTGTTGTTAATTATATTATTGCACTTTTTAATAAGTATTTTATTAATATTCTTCAGGAGTAACTTGTATTTCGCCCACCTTTAAGGAGAATACACATTTTCTTTAATCCCTGAATAATAAAATGGATAAAATGGATTGAATTCAAGTAAAATCAGAGAAATGTTTAAATTAAATTGCTTATAATATTACTCTGAATCTCTGAATGTGTCAATTTCATTCGTTTTCACAGAAAAAATATGTATGTATATATACTCGTATTTTATATACTCGTACATATCTGCCTATCTTTCTTACAATATGATTATCAAAAACCTTACCTTTACTCTGTCGGTGACGTATTGTACAAGATAAATAATTTATAAAGCAGTGTTTACAATACAATTTATATGACAAAATATTAATTCTAAGAAAACTTAAAACAAAATGTTTATTTAATTAGTACTGTTTACTATTTAAATTAAATCTTAGGAGCGCTAAACATAAGGAAAAAAATGAATACCGGAAATGTTTTTACATATTAAAAACATTTTTTTGTATCGAAACTTTAAAGTGTCTCTTAGTTTTAACAACTGGGACTGTGCCTTTCTTAAAGATTGATACAAATACATTTATTTTAGTAATACCTTTATTTAATTTAAAACGCTTAATTTTATTTAATATTTCTGAGACGTCCGTCTCGTAATAAAGTCACAGGAAAAGTGAAAGAAGGAAAAAGTATGGCGGGCAGCGATGGGTTTTGGTATACTTCGAATCAAAGAATGTCATTTGGTTTTTTTTGTAAAGTTGGAAATAAAAATATTTTTTGGAATACGTTATTGAACTAACCTTAGTGGGTCTACACTATGGAAATTAATAATGTAAACGCTACAGGGACATTTATAAATTTAACTTACAAAATATTATATTTTTCCACAATAATGTATTTTACTATATTTACAGATTACAGGATACAACAATTACAACAATGTTGCCAAATTGTGTGAATTTTCATGACTGTGGATACAGCAACTCCAGAAGTGACAACAGCATTATATGAAAATCAATTGTTTAATTTAATTTTGCAAAAATATAAAACAACCTGCAGTTCAAGAATAAAAAGTACATCTTTCTTAATATAACTACAATAAAAGAATAATATAATTGCAATAAAAGAATGAAACTAGCAAGCGTTTAAAAATGTTGACGTTTCATTTTCCATCATGTAAATTTTTGGATTCCTTACCTTTGTGTATGTATGTATGTATGTTTGTAAATAAAGAATTAGATATGCAATTTAATTTTAACAAGCTTTTTTTAATAAAAGTAGTTTTATCTATTGCAAACGAAAGATTATGACCTTATATTTAGCGATAGTTATAGCTAATATGTATAAATACCTTACATGGACATGCTTCCAATCTTTCCTTTCCTTTCAATTTTTGTATTTATTATTTTTTCTTTTTTTTTTGAAATACAAAAATATGCAAGATATTTAATGGAGCCGTATGCTCCATTCGTACATTATTCAACAGGACAACAATCCAAACCAATCGTCACGTCTAGTGAAAAAACATTGAGTAAGCATGGAAAAACTTGCCCTGAAAAGATTTCACGACCTGGTGGCCAGCATTGCAGGCGTTGTGCAATGTATAGCCCTGATTAAATATAAGGGTTACCCGACCGGTAAATTTGCTTTGGATTAAACCAAAATGGTATACACACATCCCAAATACAATTAGGCATATTAATAGTTCTTTCATAAGTTCTGATTCTGTTTTTGCTAAACTTAACTCAAGTAAAAAAAAACACTTGATTTTAATATCAATGATTTAAATATTGAAGAAGGTTTTGTTATTCTGCTGGATATGGACATGATCCGCCTTTCTGATCCTTATCTGAACCGCATTGATCCCTTTGATGACTTTAAAGGGGTATTCTTTTACCTTACAAAAATAAATTGGGTGGCGCAACAGTCCGTTGAGAACAGGGATGGAGGGGACCTACAGTTTTAAGCCGAATCAGAACTGCAAATTTTGAGAAAGCACTTTTCAGGACAAGAATTACTCTTGGAGAATTTGTCAATTCCTCGCAAGAGGCGTGAAAAAAACTTTGCCTTCAAAACCGCGAATTCTACATAGCCGACCTGTACAAACGGACGAGTCTGGCAGGTATACTATAAATTATTCTATACAGTAAGTCCTTGTAGATGATGTCACATCCGGCATTGAGATCGATTAAAATGTGGGTGGCGATTTTTCTTGAGTTTTTTTTTCCGGGATCTGTGAGGAAAACTGACATTTTAAAGGATTAAGATGTCCTACATTCGAATTTTGCTTTGCTTTTTTTTTTGACAACAGATTCGTTGCAAGAACAAAACATACTTTCAAGCCGCTTTGCATTTTTCTGTTGAAAACACGGTAGCAAAAATGGTTTCGCGTTTTTTTTTTAGATTTTTGAAAAAAAAAAAAATGTTTGAAGTTTTTTCGAATATTATATGAAAAAATATAAAAATATTTCAACTGAATATTGAAGTAAAGGATTATATATTTAGAAAACCGTTACTGATTTTATTGAAAAAAAGCTACTTCATAAATTTAGATAGCCTCAAAAAGCCTTATATGGATAAGCATTGATTCTATTGATGCCTAATTGAATTTTGACATAAATTAATGTTTAAGTAAAACAAAACTGCAATTTGAGATTGTTGCATTAAAATATCTAAGTAGTATGATTAAAGTAATAAAAATATATATTTTTAAAATAGAGTCCAAGGCCGAAGACTCAAAAACGTTTTTTTTTGTATTATTGTTTCAAAATTTGAGTGTCGTTCAAGGTTTTTAAGTGCGATAACATGATGAACTCAATCATACTTTCAACCTCTACCAGTCACTTCACTAAATGATTAATATATATGTAAAATTGTTTTTTTTTTTTTTAATTTTGTAAGAAGCTGTTTTTGCAATTTCATTTTTTTCAACACAATTAAAGTTTATCACCCCCATTACAGCTTATCATTTACAACAATAACATCCGTCTTATGGAAACACAAAATTATATTTTTCTTCTTGTATGTCATTTTGTTTTAATGAAAGCGAAACCATAAAAAATATTATTTTCCATAGATTTTTCTAATTTTTCCATGAAAAGAATATAAAATTTCACGGAATTAAATTGAGGTAGAAATTAATATCATCTACATAATGGAACATGCAAACACAATCCTGCGTATATGCCCAAATTAAATATAGCTTTCAAATGTTACAATAGTACCCGTAGGTTTAAATAGCATTTGAGGACTTCCCTTTAAGATTTTCTTATGGGTAAGAACCTAAAATAAATTGTGACCGAAATTTAAAAGAAACAATGTTGTAGGTTTTGAATGTAAACACACATTACACAAGTGATAATTATTTAGAAGATTTTTGGGATTTTGCTTTGTGACCAAAACAACTATTATCAACTTTTCGACTTTTGGATTGGAAATTCCCCAAAATATTTTGTTCGGCCTTGAAAAATCATGTCGTGTATAGGGTTTGTTCGTATGGGATATGTAAGGCAAGGAAAGAATGGGCGGTTTCGTCCCAGCAGTGTAAGACATTGTGACCCATATCATATTTACTTTGAAAATGCATAGTTTTGGATTGCATGCATGGAATCATGTTAAATGTTATTATTATTAATAAATAAATTAGGTGGCGCAACATTCCGTTGAAAACTAGAACCTAGTGACTTACAACTCTCAACTATTCCTGCGTTCGAGTAATGTTATGGATTTTATTATTAATACATTTGAATTGATTGATTGATTGATTTTGATTAATAAAACAAGAGAGAGACTTAAACTATAAAGTAGACAAAATCCACATGTTTCAACGGGTACGTAAGAATGCGTTGCCAAAGCTACTTTACCATCCTTGATCCTGGTCCACTCCAGACATGTTATTTGACATAATTCTTACACTCTTTGGCCCATATACTCGTAACATCAAAGGTTAAACATTTTGTCTTTGGATATGAATCTCTTTTAGAAAACGAAGTGTATTATTCAAGCTACAATTCTTTTACTCCCATAAAAAGTGTAGATTGAAGAATCGAATTAAATACAAATTTCGATTAAATTAAATTAATTCAAAAAGGTAGTACCCGTGGCATGATGGTTAGTGCGTTGGACTGTCATGCCAGTGGTCTTGGGTTCGATCCCTGCCTATGGTTAGGTTAGGTTAGGTTATAGTGGCTGTCCAAGATGGAAACGGACACACTTAGGCCAGTTTAATGGCCCATTGTGATACCACATGAATCTTGAGGCTTCCTCCTAAGCTCAATGGAACCAGTTTGAGTCCCTTACGAAACGTGAGAGGCTGATTATGCTGATATGATTTAGATCGTTTAGATCTTTAAATAAGAATTCTCCTAGGTAATTCTTGCGTTTTCGAGCCAGAGCAGGGCATGTGCAGAGAAGATGAAGAACTGTTTCTTCCTCTTCCTCGTCCATACAGCTTCTGTAAAAGTTATTTGAGAATACGCCTAATCTCGTGGCGTACTTTCCTATTAGACAGTGTCCGGTTATGACACCTATTATCGAGCTTATATGCGATCTGCTTAGAGAGAGCAAGCACCTTAAACGTTTTAAATCCAGTGTTGTCCAGATGTTTTTTGTGACTTGACACGTGGTGATGTTGTTCCACCTGGTGCCTTCCCTCCTCACAGCGTCTTGCATTAGCAACAGTTTACAAGTAGCGATTGGTATGCCCGTACGTGCCAAACGTGGTAGGATGTATATCAAAGCCTTATGGCTGAAACGAAAGGGAAAGTGAAAATAATAATGAACGTTTGAACGTCATTAAAGAAAGTGTTCCTCCAATTGTGGTCTTAAAATCTACAAATCAAAAAGTGCGTGGCATTCTGAACGACTTAAACATTGATAAATATTTAATCAAAAATATCTCCCTCGGGCAAAAAATTATATCACCCTCTCTCGAAACCTATGAGAAAATCAAAACTGAATTAACAAATAAACAGTGTGAATTCTTTTCTTATACACGCAAGGAAACCAGACCTCTCAAGGTTATTTTGTCAGGCCTTGACTTAATAAACGATAAACTGATCAAAGAAGAACTCATCTCTTCTGGTTTAAAATGCATCGATGTAAAAACAATTTCTACCAAAAATCAATTCAAAAGCTATATATATGTATATTGTTTACTTTGAACGAGGCACTACCAAATTAAATGAACTAAGGCGATGTTTTTCTAGCATATTTAACACTATTGTTCGCTGGGACTTCAAAAAACATAACCCCGGGAAGGTTACACAGTGTCATAATTGCCAGCTTTATGGTCATGGGTATTAAAATTGTCACATTAATAGTTTTTGTGCAAACTGCTCCGGCTCCCACAAAACTGATGACTGTACTTCGACTGATGTTAGTCGCTGCGCTAATTGCAACGGTCCGCACAAATCATCCGATCCCAACTGCATAAGCCGTAAACAATATTTGGATATACGAAATAAAATTTCTTCTCGTCGTCAAATCAATAACGTCAACAACATTCAAGCTCCAGCCTTGCCTAAAGTGCAGCACCAAGTCTCACATGATCGTTTTTCTCTTTCACATTTTCCTACGTTGCCTCAACGTTCAAAACGTTGCTCTGTTGAACAAGTACCAACAACTACAACGTCATCGTCATCAAAAACTAGAATGAATCCACATGTTCCTCTTGAGAACACTCCACCTATTAACGCTAATGATAGCAACAAATTGTTCTCTTTCGAAGAGATCAACTCTCTATTAACTGAAGTCATGACTAAGCTAAGCTCATGCCTCACTAAATCCGATCAATTCAACGTAATTACATCACTAGCTATAAGTATGTCCATTAAAACTAATATGTTAAATTCCTCTCTTAAAATTATTACTTGGAATGCAAGAAGAATTTTCAAGAAAAAACTTGAATTTTTCAATTTCATTATAAATAAAAAAGTTTATATTGCCCTAGTCACAGAGACTTGGTTAAAAGAGGATAAATCATTTTCACATCCAGATTTTATTTCCTATCGTCTTGACAGGAGGCACGTAGATGGTGGGGGTGTCGCTGTGATATTAAGAAAAGAAATTGAACACACTGTTCATACTAACTTACACCTACGGTGTATTGAGATAATAGGAGTAGACATATGTTTAGGTAACAATTCCAAAGTGAGTGTTTTTTCCGCATATTTCCCTAGTGGAAATAAAACTGCCGAGAAAATTCGCGATTTTAAAAGTGACTTACGAAAAATGTTTAGACTTCGCAACAAAATTATTGTTGGAGGCGATTTAAACTGTCGTCATAAACAATGGAATTGTCTTCGCGCCAATTGTTGGGGCAATCTACTATACCAAGTGAATGAAGTTTATCCTAGCTTTTCATTCCTATATCCACCTAACTATACTTATGTCCCCACATTTCGAGGTAAGAGTCCCTCTACCCTT
This sequence comes from Eupeodes latifasciatus, assembly GCA_920104205.1. Taxonomy (NCBI): domain Eukaryota; kingdom Metazoa; phylum Arthropoda; class Insecta; order Diptera; family Syrphidae; genus Eupeodes; species Eupeodes latifasciatus. The sequence goes on from OV049925.1 coordinate 83,023,239, forward strand.
GACTTTTTCGTCACTTACATACCCAACCACTGCACCAGGCCATTTACTTATAATAGGCTTGGTTCCGACCACCTTCCCTTAAATATTACTTAAGACAATGTACACCCTGTTCAGCAGAACACATTTATTTACAATTACTCTGATGCTAACTGGAATCTATTTAAATCTTTTATTAATGCTGATTGTAGAATGAATGATTACGCATCTAACGTTGGCATCAGCTCGCATCAAGTCGATTCCCTATGCGACAATTTTGTATCTCTTGTTAACCGGGCTTCCGAAGTTGCAATCCCTAAGCTATTTACAACAGCCCATAGTCAAAAACAAAAACTTCCCGACAACATATTGCTCTTAATTCGTTTGAGAAACTTTGAAAGACGTAAATGGCTCCGCTTTTGTTACGTCTTTTTCCTCGATAATGTCAAATATTATAACAAAATAATTGCGAAAGAAATTTCAAATTTCCAAAACTACCGATGGAATGGCTTATCATCTTCATTTGACAAATCTAGTAAACCGTTCTGGAAGGTTACTAAAATACTAAAGAAAAAAGGTACTAATATTCCACCTCTTAAAGCACAAAATCAGCTTTTCATTGCTCCAAAAGATAAGGCTAATCTCCTAGCAACAAGTTTTGCAAAAAAACACAATATTACTGCTAACCTTAATGACAGTAATACATTCAATACAGTTTCTAGCTCTATTACTACCATAGCCCAAGCTAACATTGTTTTTCCTGACAACTATTTGGTGAATCCTGAAAAAGTACATATATCAAGTCCTTAAAAAACAAAAAATCAGCTGGATTGGACGGCATCAATAACAAAATTCTAAAAGCCCTTACTCCCTCTGGTATAAAATACCTTACATCATTATTTAATATATGTATGTATGTCTCAAAATATGTTAATATCCTGAAAGCTGGAAAACAGCATTGGTTATACCAATTGCTAAACCTGGCGAACCCAAGGATGATGCTAATAGCTACAGACCATTAAGCCTACTTAGTTGTGTTAGTAAGTTATTTGAAAAAATTATACAAGAAAAACTCAATAATCACTTAACTGAATACAATATTTTATCTGACTTTCAATTCGGATTTAGGCGCAACCACAACACAATCCAACAAATTTTAAGGATTAAAAAACACGTATCTCAAAAATTTTCCTCAAAAGAATCGATAGGTTTGTTACTGTTAGACATTGCTAAAGCTTTTGACACAGTATGGCACTACGGATTGATACATAAGCTTTATGTGTTAAATTTTTCGTTGCCAACAATTAAAATAATTCAAAGCTTTTTAAATGGAAGAAAATTCCTAGTTAAAGTTCAAAACGAAACATCCGCTGTCCAAAATATTGAATTTGGTGTACCTCAAGGTTCAGTGCTAGGTCCCATACTTTTCAATATCTTCGTGTCTGACTTACCTTTTCTTGGAGAGGAAGTCAAAATTGCTATGTTTGCCGACGATACGGCTATCTTCTATTCAGGGATTTTCAGATGTCCACCAAAAACTGCAATCTTCTCTAATTCAATTAGAAAATTATTTTTTCAAGTGGAAAATTAAAATAAATCCGGATAAAATACAAGCAATCTGGTTTACTCGTCACCGGAAAGCATGTTTTTTACCGGGTAATGTTCAACTTCAATTATAGGTTCGGTTAACATTTTTTTTTTTTTTTTTTTTTTATAATTAGCGAACACTAAAAGGGTTTTGTATACCTTTAATATGCCAAAGACACAGTGTGAGCATTAGGAAAAGAGGGAAGGGTTGAATAGGAGGTGTCGGTGTACATTGATTTTAAATTTCTGAACATTGCAATGACAGGGAAAGATAGAGCGTGGCAAGGCGTTCCACATTCGCGTAGTACGGCTAAAAAAAGAATCTCTGTACTTCATAGTACGGCCGAAGTTGGGCTCAAGGGTAAACTGATGGGCATTCCTAGAAGCGCGGGTATTACGGTTAAATTGTTTAAGGGGAGGAATGCAACTGGCTATTTCACTAGAGCATAGTCCGTTAAAATAACGGTAAAAAAGGGTGAGGCGTCGATGTTCAAGTGACGTAAACGAGTTGATGATGTTAATGTCACCAATCATTTTAAAAGCTCTTTTTTGAATACTGTCCAAGAGGCTTAAACAAGTTACTGGAGCACCAGCCCAGAGATGAGAGTTATATTCAAGTTTCGGACGTATATAAGTTTTGTAGATTGTAGCCACATCAGACGGAGAGAAAAACTTCTTGCAACGTCTCAAAAAACCTAGACATCTTGCGGCATTTTTGGCAACATCGCGTATGTGATCGCTCCACAAAAGGTGGTTGCTGATGCACATTCCGAGGATATCGAGATTTTCCGTTTCGTTGATGCAAGTGCCACTCATAGATAGTGGCAAAGAGGGTTTATCTCGCTTTAACGATGCAAGACAGCATTGCGTTTTCGAAGCATTAAATTCCACACGATTTTTTATTCCCCATTGTACAATGCTGTGTAGGTCGGAATTTAATGAGCTAATCATATTTTGCCGTTGCAGAGCCACATCCGAAGAGGAGGGTTGTGAGTCTGGAAACGAATATGAAAAGCTAAGAGTGCTATCGTCAGCGAAACAATGTATTGGATTAGAAGTGGCAGACAGGAGATCATTTATAAAAATGAGGAAGAGGATCGGAGACAAAACGGAGCCCAGCATTTATTTTATGAGTTTCAGACTTGAATCCGTCCAAAACAACTTGTATTGAACGGTTCGAAAGAAAATTTCTAATCCAACGAAGAAGAGATTCGTCGATACCGAAAGCACGCATTTCCGATAAGAGAGCAAGATGCCAGACTTTATCAAATGCCTTTGAAATATCAAGTGCAATAATCTTACTTTCTCCAAAACGATGTAAAGATTTGTTCCACTGTTCGGTGAGATGAACCATGAGATCACCAGTGGACCTATTGCTACGAAAGCCGTATTGCCGGTCATTAAGAAGCTTCCGTTCCTCAAGATATTTCTTAAGCTGATAATTAATCAGCGTTTCCATGACCTTAGAAAGAAGGGACGTTAGTGCTATCGGTCGGTAATTTGTGAGAGAAGAAGATTCGCCTTTTTTTGGGATTGGCTGAACAAATGCAGTTTTCCAACTACTCGGAACGAGCCCAGAAGAATAGGATAGATGGAAAAGCTTACGCAGTGGTTTTGCTAGCGTGGAAGAACACCTCTTCAGAATAATAGCGGGGATACCATCTGGGCCAGCGGATTTATGAATGTTGAGATCTTTAAGAACTCTCGCCACAGTTCGAGTACGAAAAAAGATTGGTCCCATAGAATCATTTACGCGTTCAAGAACTGGGGGAGTCATGACACTATCTGGTAAGGTGGAATTTTCGGCGAACTGCCTAGCAAATAAGTTGGCTTTAGCAATAGAGCTAACTAAAGGAGTGTCATTGACAACAAGCGTAGGAACCGAGGAAGAGGAAGAATTCCTCATATTTTTTACAAATGACCAAAAATTCTTACTGCCTTTGGGACATTGCAGTATAGTTCGCCGTAATTTTTGGTCATGTAAAAATTTGGTCCTTCGAATATAGGCGTTGCAGGCCTTCCTGGCTTGCTTAAACTTTTTCGGGTTATCTTCTGTTGGGTTGGCTTTAAAACATCGGAAGCTCACCTCTTTCTCCTTGATAACCTCTTTGCAGCTCGAATCGAACCATGATTTAACCTTGGGTTTAATACTTTTAACCCTATTCGGGATAAACGTTTCCATTCCCAGATGAATCATACTAGAAATCATATCTGCACTGGAGTCTACGTCGCTACCGAGGAAGCATAGCGACCAGTTAAAGATCCTGAAGAAATTATTGAGACCGTCCCAGTTGGCTTTCTCGTACTGCCAAACGGTTCTCTTTGAAGCTCTTTCTTTAATTGGATTTGTTTGACACGAGAAATTAGCAGATATGACACTGTGGTCCGATGTGCCTAGAGGCGTCAATACACTGATTGTGTATTTATCAGGATCAGAGGTGAGAAACAAGTCAAGTGTATTTTCTGCTCGGCCGTTAACGTCTGATATACGAGTAGGCTCATTGACAAGCTGAGTAAGATGGTTAAACTCAGCAAAAATCTCAGCACACATTCCTTCGGGCGTTGTCTGGCCCGAATGGCGAAGCCACGAAGAATTGTGAACATTGAAATCGCCCGTAATAACGATTTCAGTGTGAGGATACAGGGAGACAATTCTTTGTATGGAGTCAGACAGAGCATCAAATTCCTGAGAAGTTGAAACTCTGTCCAGGTTTGGGCTCCGATAAAGAAAACAATAGTGAATGATGTGTTTATTCACGGAAAGTTTTAACCACATGAAATTAAAAAGGGAGTTGGTATTGTGGTAAAAGTTGATATGCAACATCATTCCTAATATATATGGCGAGACCATGGTGTGAGAAGAATAATGGCACCAATCAATACCCATGAATAAAAAATTCAGTAGGATCGGAATCTTCACCTACTTGGGTTTCACTCAATGCCAAAACAGCTGGTCTGTTAGAATTTATGTGGATGTATACAGACAGAAAATTCGATCTCAGCCCACGAACATTACTATAATCTACTCTAAAATTACCAGTCATTGCAATATAAAAAAAATCCTAAAATCAAAACAAACGAACTTCTAAGTAAATTACTGTATAAGATTATTAAAAGGTCTTTACAATACAACCTCACTACTAGTGTTATGCCTTTAGTAGTGACGTTGAATTGGTCCGGACCCTGACAATCAAAACAGTAATCTACAATCCATGTGTTATTGAATGAACCAACACATACACACCATTGAGCGAGCTTTCAAAAAGCTTAGACCAATGCATGCACCTGCTGAGTCACTCAACTGTACAAGAAAATGAAAGAAAGGGTGAAGGGAATGCACTTACTGTGTTCTGGTAGGTATTTTTTTATTGTTGCTTTTTTTCCCTTTGTGTTGCTTGTTTTTATATATTGCATTGATTGGTCCGAGCATTGTAGATATCTGGGCATTATGATTGATAAAAAATTAAACTTTCATAAACATATATTTACCACTATAGATAAAATAAATATTTACATTAGAATCCTACATATATTCTATGATTTGTAGGAACTCTAAGCTCAGTAGAGAAAATAAACTAATTATGTTCAAAACAATCTTTCAAGCGATACTCTAGTATGGTGCCCCTGTCTGGTACGACTGTGATTTGGCCAATATCAACTTTTTAGACACTCTCATTAATATCTCAAATGAAAAATTCTATCATAATTGTAACTTATCTGATAATATGTTAATAAACCAACTTCAAATTTCTTACCCTCTATAATTTATGTTATGGTAAATAATTTAAATAAGCAATGTTTGATATGGGAGTGTTGCAATATTAGGTTTAAGTTTTGTATGAGGGTTTTTGTTTGTAGCTTTCCCTTAAACTGTCTAATAAAAAAATATATATATATATCGTTATACACATTATTAATTATAGTTGTAAAGGAAAAATCGCATTTATCCTAAATCTCTGAAAAACAAATGTTAAATTGTACAAATATCTGATTACTGCTACTGAATAAATAAATTTAAAAAAAAAATTGACTCTTTCCTGTACGTTGCGTTTCCAATTTAGTTTTTTATCTAAGACAAGACCCAGGTATTTAGCCTCGTCTAAGAATTTTAATTGGATTCCTTTAATATGGGGAGGGTTGACAAATGGAATTTTGTATCTCCTGGAATATAAGACCAAATCGGTTTTGTGTGGGTTAACACCCAGTCCACACCGATCAGCCCAAAGTATTAGTCTGTCTAAGGCATTTTGTAAGAGTTCTTTTAACGTGTTAAGATGCTTTCCTGAAACTGCTATAGCAACGTCGTCCGCATAGGCTATCACTCTGAAACCCTCCGCATCCAGACTAGTTAGGATTTCATTCACCACTAGGTTCCAGAGGAGAGGGGATAGAACACCACCTTGCGGTGTTCCTCTACTAACGAATCGTCTGCCAGAAGAGTTGCCCAGTTTTGAGTTAATTATTCTGCTAGTAAGCATTAAATGAATTAACTCCCGAAGCGAACTCTCTACATTTAGAGATGTTAGTACAGATGTGATTGCAGATGTGTCCACGTTGTTAAAGGCACCTTCGATGTCAAGGAAAGCAACCATAGCGAACTTTTTATGATGGAGGGAATATTCGACGGTGCGTACTAAGGTGTGTAGCGCTGTTTCCACCGATTTACCTTTACAGTAGGCATGTTGAGACGAAGACAGAAGTCTTGTATCAATACTTGCCCTTAAATGGATATCAATCAATCTTTCCAAGGTCTTAAGAAGGAATGATGATAGACTTATAGGTCGTAGATCTTTAGGGTTGACTTGCGAGCATTTACCTGCCTTGGGTATAAAAACAACTTTAACTTCTCGCCATGCCGAGGGAACATGGACCAGGTAAAGACAGCTGGTAAAAATTGCCTCAAGGATTGGTGCAATTATGTCAGAAGTCTTCTGTAGCTCGGCTGGTGTTATTCCATCTGGTTCTGCAGATTTAAATGGTTTGAAGCTGTTGAGAGCCCATTGTAGCTTGTCCCTTGTAATCAGACCTTGTGGACATGTAGTATTGGGACTTGAACGTATATAACCGTTGCAGGTCTCGGTAAGAGAACTTCCAGGAAAATGAGTATCCAGTAGTAAGTTCAGCGATTCATTATTTGAATTTGTCCAGGAGCCGTCTGCATTTTTCAAGCAGCTTGGCATCGCTGGATTAGTTGAAAGAATTTTCCGTAACCTAGAGGCTTCAGAAGTTTCTTCTATCGTGCCACAGAAGGATCGCCAAGAAGATCGTTTAGATTTCCTTAGTGCGTTCTTGTAAATTCTTAGGGATTCTTTGTAAGAATCCCAGTGAGAGGCTAGTCTTGCGGCCTTGGCTCGGTTAAACAGTTTCCTGCATTCTTTCCTGAGCGAGTCAAGCTCTGAGGCCCACCATTGTGGTTTCCTCTTTCCTCTTATGTGTATAAGTGGACAAGCAATTTCTAGCGATCTTTTCATAGCTGAGGTAAGGTCATTGACTTTATTGTCAAGTTCATTAGCGTTAGAGGAAGTACTAGATAGTCCAGGTTTTAGTAAACTCTGTAATGAGTTCCTGTATGAAGCCCAATCAGTTTTCCGATAATTTCGAAAAGTCAATGGACTCGGGATATCATTCACATTGATATTGAACTGGATATATCTATGATCAGAGAACGAGTGTTCTTTGGATACTTTCCAGTCCAATATCATATGGTGTATAGTATCTGAGACATGAGTTATGTCTAAGACTTCTTGTCGAGTTTTAGTTATGAAGGTTGGTTCATTTCCAACATTACTTACTAAGAGGTTAGTACCAAGAATATAATCAAAATCACCTCTGTTGTTGATATTGGTACTTCCCCATACCGTATGATGAGCGTTAACATCGCTCCCAATAATTAGGCGGATCCTTTGCCTTTCCGCTTCAGCGACGATTTTCTCCAGGGTTTTTCCAGGGAGAGGGCCAAGGTGGTCATGGCCAAGATACGCCGATACTAGCCAGAAACTTCCTTTGGTTGTTTCAAGCCTAGCTACGGTGGTATCTTGTCACTGAAGTGATGGAGTAAAAATACATTAATGTTACGTTGCACTAGTATGCCAGATCTAGGTTCACCTTTATCTGTCACACATAGTGTGTAGTGCCCAGGAGTCCTGAGTCCTCGAACAACGGATCTCACAATCCATGGCTCTTGGATCAGGACAATATCTTCCCCGTTTCTTGCCAGCCGGAGAAGAAGTGAGGCCGAGGCCTTTATGGAGTGCTGGAGATTAATCTGTACTAACTGCAGCATTTTGGCTACAATTGACAGATCCACCACGGTTTTGTTCTGATCCTGTGAGTCTGAGGATGAACCCAAGAGTTCGTCCTCGCTCAAAAGGATCATGTTGAGGTCGTCCTCAGTCTCCATTAAGGATGGACTGTCTACGAGGGTGGAGTCGCTATTGGAGAAGGCATGGGTGCATCGTCACCCTCTGTTAGAAGAGAAGACGATGTCCCAGGCCCACCAACTACTATTTCACCTTCGGCTGTTTTAGGAGGCCCGCTTTCCGCGTTAACCTCATCTTTTTTATAGATTCGAATTTTAATGGTTTCGAAGCCATAGTTTATGGAGCCCTCGTTTAAGGCTAGAGGAGCCAAAGATTCTTTATTGAGTACCAAAATGGCACTCCTATAAAGATTCTTTACCTCCTCTAGCTTGGCTATCTTCCAGTTATGAGTCGGATCGGAAGGGACGGGCTACAAACTCTGATCATCTCGAGAATGTCCTCGATACCAGCAGGTTCGATTGGAATCCAAATGCGGACTCTAGGTCTGCTAGGAATGTCTTCCTTAGCGACAACCTCGAGCTTCGCACCTGGCCAAACTTCACCTAACCGGCTGACAGAGAGCTTGTATAAGTCACAAGACTTCTGGTCGCCACAAACCATGAGTTTGACATGGCCTTGATGGCAACCCCCATCGCTTATGGAAGGAAGTGGTCCTGGAAGCTCCCTCAAAATGCTTAAAAAGCCACCCAAGAGCTTAACCTTGACCAACTGCCAACGATCAGCCGATATTGTGCCATCATCATCGTTCCTGTCAATGACCGCAACCACGACTTTGCCCTTCGCGACGTCACTGAAACTGGCTTTCTTGATGGGATTGAGGGGATTGCTGGTGTTGTGCACCCGAGGCCGTTTTGGTGTTGGTACGGCCGGCCCCCTCGAGAGACCTTTCCCGTTTAGACGTAGAGTCCTTACTGGTCTTTTTTGTAGCAAGTATGCTTTTAGCCCATTCGACGCTAGCGGTTTGCTGCGGTGTCCTTTCAGCCCCCGATGATGCACCAGAGGCCTTTAGGATTTTCGCCGCTTGCCTTTCGCTTTCGCCTTTGTCTATATTGGCTTTTTGAGAGTTTCCCCTTTCCATTTCTGGATGTACTCTCATTAGTAGTGGTAGGGCCATTTTTCACAACCCTGCCACTACTGAAATTAGGTATCGCTACCTTTCTACTCTCGTTGCTACCAACTGCAGAGGAGGGTCCATTCCATGGTTAGCCACTACTCCCTTCTCTGTGTTGGCCGCAAGAGATACGGCAACAGGCTTTGACGCCAAACTGCCGCCCGGTCCTGAAGAGATACCGGTCTCATCATTCTTTACATTTTTGTTTTGTTCATCTTGATCCCACGAGTTGCGAAGAAAAGAGGTCCGAAGAAGAGAAGATTCCTGCCTATGCCATCTAAAGTATTTTAAATTAAATAAAATTAAATTAAATTAAATTAAATTAAATTAAATTAAATTAAATTAAATTAAATTAAATTAAATTAAATTAAATTAAATTAAATTAAATTAAATTAAATTAAATTAAATTAAAGTAAATTAAATTAAATTAAATTTAATTAAATTAAATTAAATCAAATCCTCGCAAGAGGCAGTACCCGTGAAAAATACTTTAGATGGCACAGGCAGGGATGCCATATAAAGTATTTTTCACGGGTACTGCCTTTTGCGAGGAATTGACAAATTCTCCAAGAGTAATTCTTGTCATGAAAAGTTTTTTCTCAAATTTGCCGTTCGGATTCGGCTTAAAACTGTAGGTCCCCTCCATCCCTGACAACAGTACTCGCACGCAGGAATGGTTGAGAGTTGTAAGTTACTAAGCCCTATAGTTCTCAACGGACTGTTGCGCTACTCACTTTTAATTTATATTAAATTTAATTAAATTAAATTAAATTAAATTAAATTAAATTAAATTAAATTAAATTAAATTAAATTAAATTAAATTAAATTAAATTAAATTAAATTAAATTAAATTAAATTTAATTAAATTAAATTAAAGTAAATTAAATTAAATTAAATTAAATTAAATTAAATTAAATTAAATTAAATTAAATTAAATTAAATTAAATTAAATCAAATCAAATGAAACTGAATTACATTAAATTAAATTAAATCAAATGAAATTGAAATAAATTAAATTAAATTAAATTAAATTAAATTAAATTAAATTAAATTAAATTAAATTAAATTAAATTAAATTAAATAAATTAAATTAAATTAAATTAAATTAAATTAAATTAAATTAAATTCTATTGAACTAAATAAAACCCAAATAAATTATCATTTCCATGAATATTGTGGTGATTTTAGGAAAGTTAAAAAAGTTAATCAGAATCTTTTAAAGCGAAATCATGTTTTTTGTTCAATAGAGAAAAAATAGAACATAAAAGTAATCACAACTGTAGCTTAATTTTAACTAGAATCCAATCACTGCGTTTTTGGTGCATACCGGTAGCTTATACATATACCTATCTGAGAGTACAACACATCCAAGAGAAAATCTATTTTTATCAATTGGTGTAGCTGCATGGGTAGGTAGGTATACTTAACAACAAATATTTCCACCGATCTAGTAAATATCCCATTTACATTCGTAGTCGTACGGAGGCAGGTATGTCGATATATGTATATATATTATGTATGTTTCTTGATATTGAAGTAATTTGCAGGAAACCAAACAAATATATCCAATTCCCAAACATTTTTATACTTAGGTAGCGCACTTTGACAAGCAACAAGCAAGCAGCTTCAATAGCACAAAATTAAGTTGAACCAAAAAAAAACAAAAAAGAAGAAAAACATTCATCAAAAACGAACACGAACCAAAGCCCAAAGACCATGAATCGAATTCCCAATATGTGAACGGAAAATATAGGTACATGTATCAAAGCCGTAACTAAAATAAAAAGATAATTCGAAGGGGATGTCCTTAACCATTTTACTGCGTTTTCTAATACCTAGGTATAGGCAACAAAACATATGAACTTGCTCTTATGATCGATGACCACTTGTCTAAATGTTGTACCTATCAACATTTCAGAAATCTTTAGGTAACACGTACAATTTTATTTTCACCATCAAGGAAGTTTCAAAAAATCCTACAAGATTACTTTTGGCATTTAAAGTGTTCTGCCTTTCAAAATCAATACCTATAAAAGAGCTGTTGTGTAACTTAAATAACCATGCATGTCTATGGAATTTATTTTGTTACCATATACCTATGCTTTGATCTTAATTGATCCGAAATTGATAGAGATCTATTTTTCTAGACTAAATATAGTTTACCATTCTTTTGAAGTTTTACTTAATTTGATCATATGTCTAGTTTAATGTTCCTATAATGAAAACGATTAAAAGATACAGGAAGACTTTTCAAACTCCCATTAAAAACAACGAAATAGCTTAACTACGTTACAAATTTCGAAGGATTCATGTTAATAATATTTAAAAATAATTCCTAAGTTTCCAACCTATTTCCTACTTTGGTCAACATACATTTCTTGAAATGGTCCCACAAACGTTCCCCTTGAAAATTATTGCTTCTTCTTTTTTGAATGATACTCACAACCTTTAAAATTCTCTTCTGACTACGCTCATGAACACTTTACCTACATATATACTCAAAGCGAACCTTGCAAACTCAACTCCCTACTTTAAAGGCCTCTTAGTCATTTATAGCAATATGATGTATTATAAGAAAGGCAGAACAAAGGCACACAAATACAATCCTCGAATTCTAAAAATGCCGTTCATGGCGCGCACCCCGTAACACTCATACTTATACAATCACACATATATGTTTCAAACTTATACCTACCTTATCGAAAAAAATTGTAAGATATTATAGGTACCTCCCGAGTTCGAGGTACATATATTTCAGGTCTAACAAGTTACAAGATGGTAGCGTGCCCGGTATTCGCAAAGGGATGCGCGCGCGCAGTTTAGTCTTTTTCGTTCGGTCTGAGGTTTAAGTCGTAGCGTACGTACAGTACCTACATAAAACACTTTTTAGGTACATATCGTAAATAACGTGATCAATACAAGTAAACAAAAAAATAATTAACGTTTATAGAACAAATTTTGTTTATTAAAAAGGCGTTAAAATTATATTCATAACAGCGTCAGAGCAGCGTAATCGAAGCGTTCTCATTGTTTAAAGTGGCAGCTGCTGATATTTTTAATTTTTAAACGAGTACAAAAAAGCAGATGCCGATGCTGATACAGTCAAAGAAAAATAAAAACAAGCATTCTGTTGTTTTAAGTTTTTCAAAATTGAAAATATTTTAAACGTGAAATTTAATTTAATAAGTGTTAAAATCTGTGTTAATGATAATTATTGTGTTTCCCAAAAAGCAAAAAAATAAAAACAGGTCATGAAATATCCAAAAGTGTACAACGTCATTCGGGTGTTATTTCTTACCTTGATTTATATTATACCTTCAATTTCTTCATCACCTACCACTGGGTCTCATGAAGGCCATCACCTTCATTCCAGTAGCAGCTTTCCCTTATCATCTGGCATGCGTTATGATGATTGGCGTAGAATTGAATCTATGGATTCGAATGGATTATATATCTTGGAATGGTGGACTCAAACAAAGGATATTTATTTTCGTGTTACTGTGAATACTCAAGGATTTATTGGATTGGGTTTTTCACAAAAATCCACTCGGATGTCTGGCTCAGATTTGGTTCTCCTTTGGGTTGATGATCATACAGGAAAGCCAAATGCTCTGGTAAGCCATAGAAATAAATTAACTACATACAAATGTACATAGTATGTAAGTTCGCTTAAAGGATTTTTTTTTTCTTGTTATTTCTGTAAAATGAGATGCGCTGAAAGATATAAAAAGAAATCGTTATTGGGATAGAAGGAAATGGATTTTTTTATAAATGTATATATTTGGGTACCTAAATATGTACCTTCATGAAAAGCAAAACCGATGTCATTCATTATTCCAGAATTATATACATACATACTCTATAAGCTTGAGAAAAAAAATTGCAACAATACGTACTGAAGAACAATACTTTTCTGATTTTAAAGAGTCTATTAAATTTATAGGGGAATTATTATTACACCCTGCATATAGACGAATGATAAACCTGCTCATCTGTTTAACATTCGTTCCAGGTTCAAAACGGGGCGGGGAAAGATATTTATATCAAATTTTTCCTACAACAATTAATTTTTAAAGAAACAAGTATCAAAAACGAAAAAACAGCAGCTTTAATTTGACTTACATAGGTAGAATAAGTTGAAATGCATGAAATTGAATTAGTGATCAGTGGCCTAGATTGACTGTGTGTTTGAAGCAATTTCAAAACCTTTTAATTTTCTATAATTAAATACTTCTGATTTTAAATACTTTTAGTTGTTTAATCCTTTTCCAAATCTAATTCCATTTGAATTAGAAACAAAATATCTATTAAGCCTATTGAAAGTTATTATACTTACCTTATTATTTATCTGTTATTATTTATTTATCTATTTTTTCTGAAAGAAAAAGTATTGATATTGTGTTTATCTATCTTATCAGTCAATCAAGACAAGTTTCAGACCCTAATTTAAATTACAATTTTCAACCGTTTTCCCTAGGTACACATTTTTTTTCTTGGTTTTTGTATGTTCTTTCAAGTAAACATAATAACAAAACAATATTTGAACAAAAAAAATAAACATGAATACATTACACACTTCAATGAAATTTTCAATGAAGCTGTTGTCCACATAATAAAATTGACAAATTTGAATTATTATAAATTTAATATTCAGATCAAAAAACGACCAAAAAAGACTTTTCGCATGACAGTCCTATACACACAAATCTTCACGCCACCAGGTCCAACCAAAAAATTTGTTTTTCAACTCCAAGAAGAAGAGTTATTAATAACATGTTTATGGTTTTTATCATACAATAAGGTTATGATTCAGGGAACTCACGAAGTGCATCCTTAAACCTACTTATTTCGATAAACATGATTAGATTAATACAAATCTTAAATGCAATAAGTAATAGTTTTGAATATACTTTTTAATGGTTAAATTACATTTTTAAATATTTGTATTTGTTCAATATAAAAAAAGTTACATATATTAAATTGAATTTGTGTAGGTATACAAAAATACGAATAATTTGTTTTACCTTAAAAAAAGCTACACCTTGACAATTTAAGATTTTCCATTGTTTTTGTTTTCGGTTTTGTTCACTCACTCACTCACTCACTCACTCACTCACTCACTCACTCACTCACTCACTCACTCACTCACTCACTCACTCACTCACTCACTCACTCACTCACTCACTCACTCACTCACTCACTCACTCACTCACTCACTCACTCACTCACTCACTCACTCACTAAATTCCTGTCTTGCAATGAAAGCCTAAATGTAAATAAACAGCGAAGAACTCTTAGGATATTACCTATTTCCTTAGAAAGTACAAAATGTAATGCTTACATACTTAAAATACATTATAATTCAAGGTCCGAAACACATGCATTAAGTTGAAAAATAAATACACAATCTTCTAAAAATTCGATCAGGTAGGATTACCTATGTTGTTGCATAACATCAGGAATAGCTCGTAGGTGGGATTTTTACCTGTTTCACTTATCATTATCACCTTTCGCTTCATGCAAACCCCTTTTTTTGACAGGGATTTGGTGTATGTAATACTTCTATGTTTGTTGAATATTGGTCTTTCTTTTTTTATTTTGCTGTTTTAAGCATTGAAGCATGTAATAATATATCCGCAAATTATTTGTATAAAATGTTCCGCTTCGTATATGTGTTTCTTGTACCAAGTATTCTTGATGGTGGTTTTAAAAAAAATCAAAACTGGAAACGGAATAAAGTATTCCCAGGAGCGAATACTGTGGATGGGAGGAGGGGGGTTGGTGGACAATGAATGCGGTTATTTTAGGTAAGAACTTTTTTATTGTTGATTGTGTTTGACCAATTCTTTGAACTTGTTTTATTGATTGTGTTAAAAATAGGCTGTTTTGGTCTTTTTTGGTTTGTGAATGAAAATAAAAACAATGACATTGACAACATCAAACAAAGCTATGCTATAGCACTTTAACGCATATGTGATATAAGTGTTTTTCATTGTTTTTTTGTTTAATTAAGAGTTTTTTTTGCTTGTTGTTTTCACCATATTTTGTATTTATTTTCAATTTATGTAAGTGCCGTCAGGTGTAGAAATAAAATAAACAGTATGATTGGGGAGAGTACGATAACTTTGGCGACAAAGTTTAATGAAGGATTTGTATAGAACAGTTAAAAACAAGCATTTTTTACTATGGAAGGGGGGTCTATATCCCCCGTTTAGGCGGTAGGGGCAATTTAAAAAAGTATGTACATTAAATGGAAAAAAAATAATTAAAAAATAACGGTAATGCTTACAATTAAGTATTATACCTTTTTTTAAAGCCAACATTTTTGTCTACTAGCTTGTTTTTAAATCAAGTCAAAACTATGCATAGTTTTTGAAAAATATTGTTTTAAACTAAAAATGTATGCAAAAAAAATTTAAAAAAAAGGTTTAAAGTGTAGTTTTTCAAAACTTTCAAATTATCTACTGTTTTTTTTTTAGAATTCATTGCTCTTATTTGTTTTTGATCAAAAACTGAAAACTAGATGACTTTATGTCTTCTAGTTCTTGAGAAAATTGAAAATTACCAAAAAAAAAAATATTTTAATTAAATTACTTTTTCCTTGCTTAAGTATTAACGTAGTCTTATTTTGATAGTAATAATCGAATATGGATTAAGATACACCTAGGGTAAATTAATTTTTCTTAAATCCAGCTTATTTAAATGCAAAAGAAACTTTGCATGCACCCCATCTTGCACCCACCGAACCTTGCCCCCTCCCTACCTTGCACGCACTCCAACTTGCACCCACCCCAAATCCTAGAGTGTGCCCAAGCAGGGGGGTTACAGATCCCACTGTTGCATACACCCAAACTCGCACCTACCATTGTTAGTATCTAAATAAGACCACTCAAGCAAAAAAAAAAGAATTAAATTAAAATAGTAGTTGTGGTTATTTTCAATTTTCTCAAAAACTAAAAGGCACAATCATCTAGTTTTCAGTTTTTGATCAAAAACAAATAAGAGCAATAAATTCTGAAATAAAAACAATGGTAGATAATCTTGAAGTATTGAAAAATTACACTTTAAACCTTTTTTTAACTTTTTTTACTCAAATTTTGAAATTAAAATTAAATTTTTCAAAAACTACGCATAGACTTGAATTAAAATTTGGCTAATAAAACAGAATGTTGGCTTTAAAAAAATGTATAAAACTTAATTGTAAGTATCACCGTTATTTTTTATTTATTTTTTTCCATTTTAAATAATATTCTTTTTAAATTGACCCTTCCGCCTAAACGGAGGGAGATAGACCCCCCTCCTATAGTAGAAATGCTTGTATTAAGCCCCTCTACCAAAAACCGTTATTATATCTTGGCGCCAAAGTTATCGTACTCGTGCCGTATGATTTAATAAAAACATTAAATAAAGAAAAAATATCCCCTGAAGAAGTAAGGAATTCTTACGAAACGTTGGGAGAAAGAATGGTATAGTTTTTATTTGCATTCCCAAACCAAAAAAGATCAGAACTTTTTTCAATTAGTGTCTGAAGCTATATTAATAAAAGCGCAAGAGTATCAAGTGATGTTTTCATGATCTTGGGTTTCCAATAAGTGTTTATATTATTATTTTTGAGATTAAAAAGTGCTAGTGTCATTTGCAAAATTTACAGCAACCTACAGGTAGACCAACTCCATGATTACCCCCACGTAATACATGTCAATAGTCACATTTTGACCAAGTCCTCTATGGGATCCGATATACATATGCTAGTTTTTGATGACATCTTTGATCGCGTTTATGTCGGGTTGGCGAAATACCAAATCACCAACCAAAAAGATTTTGGTATTCATGAGGTATTCATTGTCGGCATTTTGGACCTTTAACATTAAGTAGCTGGTTAAAATGATCTCTTCTGATTGTTAACATCTATTGCGTTTCCACTATGGTGTTTTCTACCTTATCTTTTCAGGCATTAAATCATTCACTGTAAATTGAAAAACAACCGCATATATACAATATCGATCTGGATTTATCATTCTAATGAAAAAAGACACGTTTGTGTATATCTTCCCTTGCAAATCCATTTTAATGGAACTTATTGGCTTTTAAATTTCAACGGATTATTAATTCCTTCGATTATTGAAGACACCTTAAATATATGTAGAAGAGATATATACAATCATACAATAACCAAGGACATACCAACGAATCTTATGTAAGTATTGCATTCTGAAAGAATTATGTGCTACAAAGGGTTGAGCAGTTACCACTTTAATCAAGTACCGATTGGGGTACTCAAGAGGAAGATAGACCTTAAACTAAAAGAGAAAATCAATATCTCCTGGAAATCCAGGGACGATTGTGTAATCTCTAGAAGTTTATGGCCTAACACAAATGAAAAGGAAACTCGGTATATTCTATCGCTGAGTAAAAAGAACAATAAAATCCTGATAGGTGTACTAACAGGTCATTGCGCCATTGGCACATTGGCTAACAGCATAGGGGCACCCGATTTTTGTAGGAGCTGTCAGGATGAGGAAGAAATGGAAACCATTAAACACCTGCTCTGCGACTGTCCGAACCTCCAAACCAGCCGACTCCGTCATTTCGGAAACAGGTTTGTTGGAGAACTGGATGATCTAGCACAGGTCTCAATGGCAAGCATGAGGAAATTTATAGATAGCACAGGCTGGTTCGTCAACGAGCCAGTCTACGCTAATCGACAGAATTGAGGAACATCGTTGCTAAAATTTTTACTTTTACAGGGGATCACAATGGACCAGTAGGCCCCCGTGTACGCAACAGCTTCATGATGTGCACACCCCTTGCAACCTAACCTAACCTAACCTAATCAAGACTTAAAATTAATGTCGAGGCACTTGAGGGCGGTAAGCATTATTCACACATGTATGAAACGTTTTGCTCATTTTACTTGTTCCTTTAAACCACCCAAACGGAAAATTATGCTGAAGCTAAGCAATATAACTTGAGTCCTTTGATTAAAAACTATACCAACTACCCCCAACGGCTTTACTTACTATCGTTCTGAAGATTTTTAACAGTTTGATAAAGAAACTGCACTGATTAATTTATGTCTGTTTTGAGATGAGTATGATTAAAATACATACATAAATATGTATTTTATGTTCTCGTGTATGGAATAGTTCAAAATCATTATGTCATCACAGAAGCCTTTCGACACACTGTACACGGAGACATAGACCCAACACAAAAAGCAAGGATAATCGAGTGAATGGATTTTAGGTTTTATTCTTGAACATGTGCATATGTATGTTACTAACAATAATCACATAAAAACATAGGGTATTGTAAGTTTCAGTTTGGCTTGTTAAAGTTGTTTGTTGGATTGGATTTAAATGTATTATTAGTTTCCGAGAACATTTTTTTAAATTTAAAATGAGGGCAACTTCTCACAAAACGGTTATTACTAGTTCTTGAAGTATAGAAAACTGCATACACGAGGAGATTCAGAGACTCCAACCTGCTTACCTGTTAGTTATCTTCATTATTAAAAAAGGCGTTAGTGTTTTACATATAAAATACATATATCAGGCTTGCTTATACCATAATCATGGATCTATTCATCTTGACATGAATTTAAAACCATCGGCATTATTCTGTTCAAATAAAAAATTCCTTATTTTTGAGGGTTAAGAGATTTTTTAAAAGAAACTCATATATTCCAACTTTTGTAAAGTCTTAATCAAAATATTTTTTGTTTGAGGTCCATAACTTATTCCAGATATGTACATACAATTAGAAAATAGTAGATGTATATGCATATATGTCAGATACGAGTAGGAAAAAACCTTTGCAAACATACACTTCTGACATTTCAAATATTGATTTTTGAATTTGCTTTGCAAATGATTTGTTTAGGAATTTAGTCTTAATATTCAATTGTAAATTTAAATAAGGTGGGATTAAAATCATTGTTTAGAACCAGTGCTCCACTATCGCAAACGTCTTTATTTTTTTTTTTTTGTTCTGTAATAATTCATGTTAAATGTTAGTTATGTTTTGTATTTTTTGCGTGTGTTAAGCTTTAATTTTATTATTTTCTTACTAACAACTAACACATGCGCTTATGATGAGCCTCTGATCGTAGTTGAAGCTTGCTATAAGCTAACTACTTTCTGAAAATTCTGAAGTGTAAAAAAAGACGAATTATTATAAAAGCCTAAAATAAAGACAAAGAAATAAGATCTACAATAAATACCTTATAAATACGTCTACTACTACAACGAATATCCGATATGAGGGTTTGGGAGCAGAAGTGGCATAACCCCAAATTTATATAGACATTCTGATTTGTGTGTGTGTTCTTATTGCTTTTCTCTTTAGTCGTCGCATACTTGTACAATTGTACAATTTGTCTTCTTAAATTCATTTGAAATAATTCACTCTTAAAATTATCTTAAAGCTAGACAAACATTCATAAAACCTTGTAGATTTCGTTAGCTCCCCTTCTCGTCAATTGAATACACACACACATTTTTGAAGATACCTTGTCCAGTTTTCAAAATATTGATGGTTATTGTGTCATCCGATGAAGCTAACTATTACCTTAAGATGTTAAGAAAGGAATTCTAAAAACATATTCAAATTAAACCGCGACTTTTGACCACTTGCAAATTTTTTCATATAGGAACAGTAGAAGTTTTTTCGAATCAACTGAATAGGTACAACGACAATTTTATCGTTGTTTATGAGCGTTTTCAAATGCTGTACAGGTTAAATTAACAATTTTAGTGTTTTCAGTGAAATTCAATTCCAGATATAAATTTTAAGAAAACTGGAGGTAGAGATCTACACGTCTTAATATATTGTTTAAAAGGCAAAAATCGATTTGATTAAAGACCAAGGCCTAAGTTGGCCTGGGGTGGAATCGGCTCAGGTGATTGTTGATAAATGACAGTCAAAATAATCGAATTCGATCTATGTAAGGTGATAGTCAATTTGAAACCTAAAAAGCTGTCAAAACAAAAATTTGATAGTCATTTTCCTACAAACATGTCGTTACTGAAAAGAGCTACCAGGCGCTTATTTTTGTCAGTATTACCTTTTTTAAGGTATAGAAACACATTCTTGTGACGAACAAAGCTTACGACATTCGAAAAATATTCAATAGTCAAATTTGACTATCAAAAATATGATCAATTATCACCTTAACCGATTCCACCCCTGATTTAATTGACAGTCTGTTATTGTTACTAAAAAAAATAAAGATTTGTATGGAAAAAATGAAAGACGAGATACAAGAAATTTTAACGTGTGCATCCAATTCTTCTGATTCTGTGGCAAAACTGAAAAATTCTGCGTATATACGCAAGTCACAGTTTTAACAGTGATCAACAATTCTAGGGATCTTAAACAATTGAAAATTAAGAAAAAATCGCTTCTTGACAAAAAAATAACGGAAAGACATACGATTACAGTTTTTAAAAGTCCAATGAATTGAAAAAAGGTAACACCCTATTTTTTAGACGAAAAATTGTTTAATTTTAATAGCCTCAAGATTTTTTTTAATAAGCGCACACTCAATGGGATTTTTATACACTTATTATATGCCAAGACAGTGTAGTGAGGTGAAGGAGGTGTTATGATGTTGAGACCAGTTGAGCTTGAGGTCGGAACATCAAAAATGACTGCAGCTTTTTATAGCATTTTTGGACGCATAAGCTTGACGTACCAACATGATAACGCGCCTTTCCACTTGGCGCCCATAATGAGCTTGTGGATGGAGGAGCAAAATTTGCAGTTTCTTCAATGGGCTGTCTTACTTACTTGATCCAAACATTATTGAGAAAGTAATCGTCAGTTTGAAGACAAAAAATAGAAAGTGAAAACTTTTCATTCTAAATTTAATTTTTATATTTATTCAATTGACTCAAAAAATAATTTATTTTTTCTAGTTTCTATTGCATTGCATATGCATTCTCTTACTTACTTACTTAAGATGACGCTATAGTCTTGTGTGAACTAGGGTCTTACCCAACAAACTTCTCCATCTAGCTCGGTCTCTAGCTAGATGTCTCCAGTTTCGCGCTCCAAGTTGGGTGAGGTCTTTGGACTGTTACCCTTCTGGCTAAGTCTACGTCGCTGTACATCCCGTACAGCTTGTCGTTCCATCTTCTACTCCACTCCCCTTCGATGCATACGGGACCGTAGATCACACGAAGAACTTTTCTCTCGAAACGTCCTAAGGTGCTTTCATCCGCTTTTGTCATAATCAATGCTTTTGCACCGTATAGCAGGACGGGGATGATGAGGGTCTTATATAGCGACACTTTGGTCCCTCGAGAGAGGGCTTTGCTACTCAATTGCTTTCTTAGCCCAAAGAAACAGCGGTTAGTAAGAGTTATTCTTTATTTGATCTCAGCGCTGGTGTTGTTTTCTGCGTTTACAGCATAGCCTAGGTAGACGAAGTCCTTGGCTACCTCATAGTTAGATCTGTCGATGGTGACGTTTTGACTGACACGTCCTTTCTTGTCTAAAACCTTTTTTGACATCGGAAGGTTCTTTAAGCAGTTTCCAACCTTTATGGAGCAGCGTAAAATCTCCCTGGTCATAATGCACAAACGTACGAGTTTGGCAGGGATGCCAAAATTAGACATGGTTCTATACAGCTCGTCGCTGTAGATGCTGTCATATGCGGCATTGAAATCGATGAAAAGATGGTGGGTGTCGATTTGATGTTCTTGGGTTTTTTCCAGGATCTGCCGTAATGTGAATATGTGATCGACTGTGGACTTTCCTGGTCTTAAACCACTAGAGAAGTTTTTGTAAGCGATGTTAAGTAGACTGATGCCTCTATAGTTGGTGCAGTTTAGAGGGTCTGCTTTTTTCAGAGGATCGGGCAAACAATACTGAGGTTCCATTCATCGGGCATGCTTTCTTCCGACCATATCTTACAGATAAGTTGGTGCATTCTCCTAACCAAATTATCTCCAGCTGCTTTGAAGAGCTAGGCATTGAAGCCATCTACTCCAGCGGTTTTTTTAGACTTCAGCTTAGATATGGCAATCTTTACTTCGGCTAAGTCGGGAGGACAGGATTGTTGGCTTTCGTCGTTTATGTTGAATGGATCATCCTACCTTACAGCGGAATTCGGTTCGTCGTCGCCGTTATTCAGTCTGCAGAAGTGGTCCTTCCATATCCCCAGCATTGACTGTGGTTCTGCTATGATTTTTCCACTTTCGTCTTTGCAGCCTTCGGTTCGAGGTTTATGTACTTGTGAATTTCGTTTCACCTGTTCATAAAACTTTCGAACTTCATTCCTGCTTTTAAACCTCTCAACATCTTCGACCGTACGCTTCTCATACCTTCTCTTTTTCCTTCTGAGAAGTCGGTGTTCCTCTCGCCTCTTCTGTTCATAGAGCTCGTGAGCAGCTCTCGTCCTTCTATGAAGCGCCGCTTTGCGTGCCTGTTGTTTGGCTGCATTTGCCTGCCGACATTCCTCATCAAACCAGGAGTTCCTTGTTGGTGGTTACTTGAAACCCAGCACGTCAGATTGCATCTTCTCTGATTGCATCTTGGCAATGTTGCCACTTCGATACATTGTGTTAGCGGCAGAGAACGTCGAGAGAGGATACTTGTAACTCGGTCGGAGAAGAATTTGGCGATCTCTTGCGATTGTAGCCGTTCGACGTTGTATCTTCTCCCAGCATCTTTCTGTTTTGCATAGGGTGTGGAAACCCGATGTGCTACCTTAGCTGCAACGAGGTAGTGCGTTCTCTTACACGCAAATATTCTCACTATAACTGTGTCTAAGATTTTCATTTTAAATTAATAAAAATAAAATTAATAAGTAAATTGGGTGGCGCAACTGCTCGTAAAGAACCAGGGCCTAGTGACTTACAGCTCTGCAACAACCTGTTTTTGAGTAATTTCAGGGATGGAATTTTTTGCGATTCCGAACAGCTAATTCGAGAAAGATCTTTTTATGGCAAGAATTACTCCTGGAGGATTTTTCAATTCCTCCCAAGATGCAACACCAATACCCGTGAAAAAAACGTACAGACAGGGGTTGAACCCAAGACCTCTGGCATGACAACAATTCGAATTTCGTGCTACTAGCAATATATTAGCAATTTGTTAATATTGTAGTACCAATTGGCATTGGATCAGGATGTTCAAAAACCATTAATCTTAATCAGGTTCTATTATCGTGCAAGGGGCCTTATAAAAAAAAAACTAAACCAACCCTGGAAACTCGATTATTTTCTGGTCTGTTAATGTTGTAGTACCAATTGGCATTGGATCAGGATGTTCAAAAACCATTAATCTTAATCAGGTTCTATTATCCTGCAAGGGACCCTATAAAAAAAAAAACTAAACCAACCCTGGAAACTCAATTATTTTCTGGTCTGTTGTAAAAAAATACATTGTTTGTATATAAAAATTAATAATTGACTGGAGTTTTTTGTCTTATCGATGCACAATTTTAAAGCTTTGTCCTGCCTCATACCTGGATGAATTGTTTTCCAGTTTCCTTCTTTTTTTGGAAGATGGATAGTACTTACATACATATATTTTGTGAGTGATGATTCGACCACCCTTTATGTACTGTTTTCAGGGGTAGTCAAAATAACAAGTACGAAGTTTGCACGAGAAAAACTTCGAGAGTTTCAAAATTGTAATTTCATATACCAACCACGAAAGAACGGTATAGGTATGCTGACCACAACGACTTTCAATATGTCCCAAATGTTCTTTTTTTCCTTTTTCAAATACCATTGTAACTTTGTAACTTACAGGAGCGTGTTATGCATTGAAGGGGGGCACTTTTAGGCCCTTAACTCGGTTTTGTTTTCCTCATATTTTACATCACTTCGATATGGGTAAATTGCAAAATCTTAAAAACGAATTTTTAATATGAACGCTAGATGGCTATTTTGCGTTAGAAATGGTTAAGCAGTGTATAGTGGAAGAAAGACGCAAATTTTTTTGAAAAGTAAATAAACGAAAGGTAAAAAGAGATGTAAGTCTATTTTATTAAATATGGACATATTATATAATATGGACATATATATGTATGTATGTACATTCTTTTGTTCTATCATAATTTCTCCGTTCAATAAACAACCAGCATTAAGTCACATAACTTTTTTTTGGATGCTACTATATATAAATATTTAAGTACAATATCGGATTTGAATAAATTTCAAATAGTAATTTTCCCAAAATGGCAATGTCCATCTAAAATATAATTTTTCCTATCATGCAAAATCACTTTTAAACAAGGTAAGCAAAAAGTGTATGGTATATTTCTCTAGCCGTTAGTCAAAAACTGTTATGATGCTGTACAGACAAACTACAAAATTTTGTTAGGTCATGACCAGACCATATTTAGTTTAGACCATTCACTATAGGACACCACGGCATATCTGTGGCCACGAAAAATAACAGTTAAAGTCGACTTTAAACGGAATTTGGATTTTAACGACATAAGATTTAACGTATTCAAATCTATATTACAAATTTTTTACAGCTTTCACATTTCTTAATTGTGGCCACAATTTCAAAAACCGAAATAGCTTAAGATACTGTTTTTAGTTGAGATCAAGGAAAAACAGAACCTAAAACTTAAAAAAAAAAATAGAAGAGTTAATATTTTATTTATTTTTTAACTAAAATCAATATAATAACTATATAATTAAACACAAGGCTAAACAGCTAGAGTAAACTTAACATCAGAAAACAAAATTAACTTAAAGTTGAAAAACAAAATCCAGATAGGATTGTTTAACCTAAGGACTAAGTGCTACTTTTGTCAATAAAAAATATTGATGATTAAATTCCAGATTCTTAGATGTACCTAAGATATGTTGCATAGTTTGTTACAAACGCATATTCCATACAAATACTTACTTTTATGGATTTTTGATACGTGCTTGTCTTGTTCCTATAGCACATGGCATGATGATGATGAAGATGACGCTTTTGTAGTCAGACCTTGTAGACACAACATTTATTTTTTCGTATTCAGTTTCACATTGTAAATACATAAATGAGTATGTTTTTCACACACCTATACTATACACAAGATATATATGCATAACTATTAAAATTCATGTCATGACTATATACAATATAAAATACTTTTGGCATTTTATAGAACGTTCTCGTGTTTTATACTTTCATTGCGAATTGAATTAAAAAAACAAATTTAGGTATAAATAATATAATGGTTAACTAGATACGCACACAAAATTACAAAATGATAAATTAAATATGACATTATGATGATGTAAAGCGAAACTTGAATGTAAAAATATTCTTTTATTGTTTTAGAATACAAACAAATTGTTTTCAAATATTTGTTAAATAAGTGTGAGTAAATACATTTTAACGGAAATATCAAACCCAGAATAAATTCCAGGCAAACCTGTCACTAAAATGTTCCTCTCATATTTTTACAGTATGTAGTTGGGTACCTATTGAATTCATAAATAAATTGTACGCAGTTTTAGTTGACAAAAAAAATTAGGTATAAATACATATGTAAAGGGTGTCCCAAAATTAACGCAAGATTTGAATTTGCCGCCATTTGTGCAGTGAAGTGTTGGCAACCCTGAAAAAAAAGCAATTTGACAGCTAACAGTATAGAGTTATTAAAAATGGAGCGTTACACGAGAGAACAACGTGTCTTCATTATTAAAGAATATTTCAAAAATAGTGAAAGCTTGGCGGCTGCAGTTCGAAAATTTCATACAAAATATGGTCGGAATAGTGTTTTAACTTCGTCAACTGTGAAGAGATTAAATGAAAAATTCATGGAGACTGGATCCGTTGGAGACGCCAAACACACTGGTCGTCCAAAAACAAGCCGTTCAAATGTGAATGTCGAAGCAGTGCGTGAGAGTGTTGCTGACAATCCAGGAACCTCAATTCGACGTCGTGAACAAGAATTGCAAATTTCAAGAACCTCTCTACAGCGTATACTCACGAAAGATATGTGTCTTCATGCTTACAAAATTCAATTAACCCAACAATTGAAGCCTAATGACCATGGACAGAGAAGAGAGTTCGTTGAATGGATTATTGAACATCAACAAATGGACCCTGATTTTTCGAGCAAAATCATCCTAAGCGATGAAGCACATTTTCATCTTGATGGCTTTGTCAATCGCCAAAATTGCCGCATTTTGGGTTCGGAGAACCCACATGTGATTGTCGAAAAACAAATGCATCCACAACGCGTGACTGTATGGTGTGGATTTTGGGCTGGAGGCATAATTGGGCAATATTTTTTTGAAAATGATGCTGGTCAAGCAGTGACTGTTACTGGTGCTCGATATCGCGACATGATTACACAGTTCTTTCTGCCAAAATTGGATGATATTGATGTGTCCAATATGTGGTTTCAACAAGACGGTGCCACATGTCATACAGCCCGTGAAACAATTCAATTACTGCATGAGACATTTCCAGGTCGTGTACTCTCTCGTTTCGGTGATCAAAATTGGCCTCCTAGATCGTGTGATTTAACACCATTAGACTTCTTTTTATGGGGTCATTTGAAATCACAAGTCTATGTCAACAAGCCCACAACCACCTGTGCATTAAAGGAGGAGATTCAACGCTGCATCAACGAAATTCAGCCACATTTATGCAGAATGGTCATGGAAAATTTCAACAAAAGAGTGCGCATGTGCATGCAAAGCCGTGGAGGCCATTTGTCCGATGTGTTATTCCATACATAACCCTATCCTATGTACTTTACGAGTCAATAAAAATATAACTATCAAAAGACTAAAAACGGCGTTTTCTATTTAATTCAAATCTTGCGTTAATTTTGGGACACCCTTTATTTCGAAAAAAAACTTAAACCAACCTGTCAAAAAATTCCAATAATTGATTTTAATGATGAATACCAATGGCAGCTATAACAGACCTCGAAAATCAGTGATATTTACAAATTTGAAACAGAAAAATATTAGGCACACATTTTTCCATTGCCGGATGTCTTTTACTTTTTTTTCCCAGCTACTCGTACATATATTTGACCAAATCACTTTTTCTATGTGCACCATTCACTGGTCCAAAGTTATAAGGGCTTAAACTTTTAATAGTATAATAGGCTTCATAAATTGAGCCAAACCACTAATTGTTAAAAAAATAATTACATACACATGTATATCATCATATGATCAAAAATTCGACGTCGAGTTGCCAAAAATACTGATAAATATTAAGGTTATCTCCTCCTGACCGTAGAATCTTTAAGTCTTTGTTCGCCTAAAACTCCACTTAAACTCCCATATCTTGGTAGGTAATTCAAAAAAGTGCCTATAAAAATAAATTAGGTGGCCCGTTGAGAACTAGGACCTAGTGACTTACAACGCTCAACCATTTCTGTGTGCGAGTGATGTTCTCAGGGGTGGAGGGGACTTACAGTTTTAAGCCGAAACCGAACGTTTAATTTGAGAAAGCACTTTTCATGGGAAGAATTATTCTTGGAGGATTTGTCAATTCCTCGCAAGAGGTAGTACCCGTGAAAAAAAAACTTTAGATGGCACAGGCAATAAAAAGCGCCTATAGATTGATATATTTCAATGTTACTGTTTCATCACTTCATTAATTGAAGTGTGTCAATAAATAGTATTCTATTGACTTTATATGTTTATCCATTATTTCCTTTTCCATTCTTATGTTCAAATCTGTAAATTTAACTTTCTTAGTATAAACCAAAAAAATAACATTGAAATTATTGCTATATGTATGCAGAGCTTCTTAGGATTCGTTTTGAAACGGAATGAAGTTTCTTTTAAAACACAAAAAAGTATTCATGCTATTTTTTGGAAAAACTTATCCTATTCACATTATGCGTTGGAAAAATTTTAATCTGAATGACTAACTTTTTCATTTCAAAACTTTTTCTATTGTTTCTCTGTCACGTACAATCTGCAACTTATTAACAAAAAAAGAAGTTTTTTTAGCCACTGTCAACATCGAGGAATTTAATGAAAACGATCATCCAAGTATTTAAAAGACGAAACCCTAGAATTCCCTCAAGATATTTCACAAATGTCAATAAAAGTATGTATAGAACGTGCAAAAGCTAATGTGCTTTATATGTACATACATATCTCTCTTTTGATATGGATGACACGTTTTTTGGCTCTGAGCCGGGTTAAATTAGGGTGTATTCAAGCAAATTAAGTACCGTCTATAGGGTTAAGATAAGATGTATTGCTGAATTTGATGAAATAATTAGTCATGTGATTAAGGGAGCAAAATATTTGTTATGCTTCAGAACTCCCTCATCTCAAGAATATATTCAATCTATGTGCGTATAAGACATAATTTCTGTTTGATTTATTCAACTTGGGGCCACAAACGAACTTTTAACTGATTCGTTATAAAATTAAACAGAATTCAAGCATTTTACTCGTTTGCACATTAATGTGTGAACCTACATGAGTAGAAAATAAATGCAACTACTAAAAATTCTTTCTGTTACTGCATGGAGTACTGAGCAGCTAGTAGTTTCATGTGCCTGTAAATACAGTAAAACACGGATAAATTCCTCACCTTTAATGCCTGGTTTAATAGGTACTTATCCAGGAAGGGAGTTATAAGAAACTGTCCTAAGTGCACTTAGTTTCATATTTTATAAAAAAATTATATCAAAAGCATTTATATAATTTATTTATTTTATACAAAGTTAAAGGCAAGTCGGAAGAAAATTTTAGTAATAGATGTAAACATCGTTGGAGCTATAGCAACAGAGATGTGTTATAGGGCGAAGGAAGGTATAAATCAGTTTCCCACGTACTATCTCTCATTTTGAATATATTTAACTATTTCTTTCAATGAATTTTTTTTAAACGTTTATAATCATCATTGACTTTTTCAATAGTTATAAGAATTATTTATAACATAAACCTTTTTTTGTTTTAATGTAAACACATACTGCAATATGATTTCGCATCTTCTCAAAACAATGTCCTAACAAGAGAACAATTTCCAATGGTGTATAAGATTCGATACTAACTACGAGTAAAGAGTGAACAGCTTAATATCAATACAAATTTTATTTTTCCTGTTCTGTGCACTTTGGTACTTAGTAATTTATTCTTCCACTATGACTATGTATGCATTGCATAGTAAGGGTTATAACAACACGCTTAGCGAACTAGTCATTGCAATCACCTAACAATTCCTACGGAAGTCCAAAGAATCTGTGAACAAATGATAAAGAGTATCACTATGTTTTTGTGTTTTTAATTGCGTGACCTGTTAAACTTTAATAAATTATATTTCTGATGTTAATGTTAATTCGTTTTTTTATAAAATATATCAAAGTATGTGAAGGTAGGTACTCAATTAGCGCATCATAGCACCGACCTGGTACCATAAACGCGTTTGACCTATGTAATTAAAAATAAAAGTAAAAAAAAATATTATGACGGTTTTATTTTGACAAAAATAGCGATCCTAGAGCCATTTCGTCGCATTCAGAAAGGAAAGCAGATCTTTGATTTCCATCTCGGAAAGTTCGTCAAGATCTTTAAGGAATGCCCTTCCGAAGCTTAACATTCTAGAACTGTCCAGGGCAGGACATTTACAGAGAATGTGAATCACAGTTCCCCTTTCATATTGGTCTCCGCAGCTACGACAGTGAGTATTGTGAGGGATACCCAGATTTGCTGCATGTGAACCTGGCTTTATTACGCCTGGGTCTGCATAAAACGGTTTTTGTTATAGATAGGTCATATCTTCCTGGATACGGTACAGTCCGTTAGACTGTTCCACCTGCGATTGGATCCTGTCAGAAAAATTGAGAAAATTTTGCCCTTCATAGCTCCAACCCTTTCCGCAAGTAAACTGAGAAGGGTCGATCCTTGCCGGTCCAACTCATCAGCCCGTTCATTTTTATCAATGCCACTTTGACCTGTGGCATGATGGTTAGTGCGTTGGACTGTCATGCCAGAGGTCTTAGGTTCGATCCCTGCCTATGCCATCTAAAGTTTTTTTCACGGGTACTGCCTCTTGCGAGGAATTGACAAATTCTCCAAGAGTAATTCTTGTCATGAAAAGTGCTTTCTCAAATTAGCTGTTCGGATTCGGCTTAAAACTGTAGGCCCCCTCCATCCCTGACAACAGTACTCGCACACAGGAATGGTTAAGAGTTGTAATCACTAGGCCCTAGTTCTCAACGGACTGTTGCGCCACCCAATTTATTTATTTACTTTGACCTGGAACCCAAATAAGAATGACACGGAGGTTGATTTTAAGGCTGGATAGTTCATCCCGATATTATTGGACCAGTATAGAGGAGATTTGGCCGAATTCATAGCCATAATAACCGCCTGGCTGTCAGTGCATATAGCCGTGTTTCTATTTTGGTTTAAATTTGATTTGAGTATTTTGCATGAGTTTCTGATTGCTTGAAATACACTGGCATAATTAGGTAACCGAAAAGACTTATAATTTAAGGACTCAGAAGATTCCCGACCCAACTCCACACTCCATCTTTGACCCGTCAGTAAAGATAGTGGTATCGAAGTCTTTCCTTAATTATGCCATCCGCCCAATTCTTTCTGGCAGGAAAATTAAAATATAGGATCTGTAAAACCAAAAGGTGGCGCAGGCCACCATACAATCGATCCATTAGACAAAACAGGATGTACAACGGCTGTATAGGCCACAAAATCGTCTTCGATTGAAGGCCCCACTTGACTTTGCAGTTTAGTTTGGAATCTAGAATGACTCCTAAATATTTCACGCTGAAGGATAAAGACAGGATTTGTCCGTTCAGTCGGGGTAGGGTGAAGGCAGGTATTTTAGTTTTGGTCGTGAAGTGCGTCAGTTAATTTTGTCTCTGATTACCACCTTGTCCACTCTGCTAGTGGTCCAGCTGCTAACTTTCTTCGGAGCCATCTCCGTGATTTCGCTAATCACATTGATGAACTTTCCCGACACCCAGTAGAACCAAATCATCAGCATAAGCTACCACCTTCACTCCCAAAAAAAGTACTAGAAAGTTTATGAGTTACTAAAATAACCCCTAAGCAACATTAACAAGCTTCATAACAAAAAGTTATGCAATGTAGTGTTGTTTTACAATTATCGTTTCTTATTCAATGGCCACCCATCATACATATGTATATCTACAAATACGAGTATTTGTACACACACATACATAATTTAATAATGAATTGTTCCGATGCTGCTATTTCAAAACTAGTGTTAATTAAAATAAATAATGAAAACATGAGAAAACTACAACTGCAAGACCTTCAGATTGCACATTATTTTAGTTTATAAAAAGTATTTTTACATCAATTAGCCCACTCTCCACATTACCATATATTGCAAAAACTTTAATTCTACAAAAATAAGCATCGTGTGTTGGCATTAAAGAACGTTCTTAAAGATATAAACTAGATCCTGAAATATGCGACGTGCTAAGTTTCTTGTGTAAACAAAATCAAGAAGAATGCACATTTTACTGCAGTAATAAAGAATACATTATTTTTCGCTTACACCAATGACCTTCTCTGAACAAGCGATGCAAAAAACTTTGACATACAATTTTCTAATATTCAATTGAGAACTTAATTATGCATAAATTTCGATTTTCATGCTGAAAACTCTCTTAAAAAAAGTAGGTTTTGTAATCCTAGATTTCTTATACAAATGATCCTTTTAGGTAGTCTTGATAAAAACTGCTAAGGGAAAATTTTTCTCAAATGGGTCTTATATTTTCACATGCATTTGTTTGCTATACTTGGTAGTGCTTTTAAAACTAAACTTTTGATTATATCAGCATTGTCAACAACAATATCGATGGAGCATAGCAATCCTAAAATAATTTGTTGAGACTGCAACAACTGCCTCCCTCGCTTTGCTGACTCTTTAGGAGTTGTTTCTTGAATTGTTTTGCAACAAATTGGTCAAGTTGGACATAATACACTACAAGTGAAACAAACAGCACCTTTCAATCATCCGTGAATGACGTCATAGATGGTGAATACATGTCATTCGCTATGTAATTTAATACCATGCTAAGTCGGGAAATGTGGGAGAGGGGGCATGCAAGGGATGGCACCCAATGTGTTGCTTATTAATACATTTTTTCCCCTTTTTATTTTGTTTTTCTGTTATTTTATTTTCTTTATGTACATTATGTGGGTATGTAAGCTTGAGTGGGTTTTAATTCGTATTAATAAATCATTATTATTCTGTTTAGGCAGATATACATATAATACTATATTGATTAAAGCTTTTTTGTGTAAATAAATAAATGTAAATAAATTTTAAATTTTCACGAAAGCCAATTAGACGACATACTCCACTATCACCATCCCTAAATTCATCTAGGCAAAAAGGAAGTGTTAGATAACTTTGGACACACTAGTGAGCTCTGGCGTCAATTACAATCACAAAATTTCCTAAATTCTTTGTTTGGACCTTTGACCCTATCATTTACAGCTTATATCATATGATGTGTAAGGAATTAAGCCCAAGGGAAATTCGTCATTTAATGGAAGCGAAATAAAATTTACTGAAGTTGACATCGTTCTTAGAGTGCGTATTTAATTACAAGGGCACAATGGGATTTTAGTTCCATTTGACTGAAAAATAAATTAACATGTCAAAACAGGGAAAATTAAATTGAGAATACAAGTATTTTTAAGTTGTATATGTTTTAAAAAAATACGTTTCTACAAAAACTTTCTATCGAGAAACAAATTGAAAATTGAATAAAAAAACGTATATTTATTTCGAAATTGAATTTTCGAAATTACATAAACAGAGGTAGTAAAAAGTATTTACACAACAAGCTTTTTATTTATAAAATTTCAAGGAAAACTGTTTATAATTTAGTTAAAAAGAAGGAGACGAACAATTGCTTGGACAATTTAAAGAGAACTGGGAGGAAACCGGTGATGACTCAAAGAGAATGCAGAAAATTGATAGGCACAATCATACAAAATCCTACAATAAGTCCCGTTAAGGTTGAAGCAGGATGGAATCAGCTTATTGGAAAAAAAGTCAGTGATGCTACACTGCGCCGGAGATTAAAAGAAATTAACATAAACCCGTACGTCGTGCACAAAGTGGTCGATATTTCTGAAACAAAGCGAAACGCCTCTCATTTGCCTTGGAGTACATCCAAAAGCCTCTACAGTTTTGGTATAACGTGTTGTGGACCAGGGCTCGTTTAGTAAACACTTTATGCATTTACAACGTGAGAAGAAGAAAGATGCAGTTCAGCCGCTAAAAACATTCGGAGTTGGCACGGTGATGTTCTCAATGGCGGATCCAGGGGGGGGGGGGGGCGGTCGTAGGGGTCATGACCCCCCCTGGGAGATAATTTGTTTGCTTTTTCGTAGGAATTCCCTTCAATTCAAAACTAATCGTATTGCGTTAATGGATATGACCCATATTATATTTTAAATTATTTTTTTTGTATATGAAAACAACATTTGTATTTTACTTCCTTAAACTTTGTTACTAAAAGTACTACTTTTAACTGAGGACTAGACTGAATTGGAAATTCAGCCTTTTTCAAAAACGCAGCACAAATTCAAATTACCAACTGACGATCCAGGGGGGTCATATGAGCCATAAAGCTTATACAGTTAAGTTGTATAAGTAAAAATTTCATCTACAGATTTATTAGTAATTTAACGACATTCACCAAAAAGTGGGTTGCTGTCAAAAACAACTAAAATTTTTGTTTTCACTCAATTTAGAATTTGAAAAAAACTTTAGTAATGCTTTAAATTATTTTCATGAAAATCGTTTCTAAGAAAAAGAGCAAATATTCAGGTTCTTAAGAAGAAACCCTGAATAAGAGATCATCAATTTTATATTAAGTTGCCTTTAAATTCCTTAAACTAGCCTTCAATTTTCTTATTACATTTTTTTGACACACATAAATAGTGAACATGAAGGTTTTTAATCCTAGCTTTTCCTTCAATTATATTTGTATTTGTAAAAAACTACTTATTGAAAAAACTAATCATTTGGCAGTAGTAAGATAGCGTATGTCAATCTCTGTAAATTATGCAATATTGCAATTTTGGCTACAATAAAAACTATACATACTGAAGTGATTTTTACTCGCGACATAAGTTTTGCATTAGTAAACAATTTCGAACTAGAGCTTGTAATCAAATATGACATTACGAAGGTAGAGAAGTCGAAAAAAGTGGAAACCCTGATTCCGTCCGTCTGTCTGTCTTTCCTGGCTCCTACAGTCCAAACAATTGTGTTGGTTGAAATAAAGGTTTTCAGCCGATTAGCGTAAGGGTTTTTTTTCATTTTATTAACACGAAAAATAATAGCAGTCCCCATACAATTTTTTTTGTTAAAACATGTGATTTTTCTAAAAATTTCTCTAAATTTTGTGTTCTTAATTTGGCTTCTTTCTACAAGAAAGACATATTTTGGTATTGCTCCAGAAGAGTACCCCTCAAAAACCTTTATTTTGTTTTTAAGTT
The DNA here is from genome assembly GCA_920104205.1 of Eupeodes latifasciatus. NCBI lineage: Eukaryota > Metazoa > Arthropoda > Insecta > Diptera > Syrphidae > Eupeodes > Eupeodes latifasciatus. The sequence continues at coordinate 83,057,699 of OV049925.1, forward strand.
TTCTCAAGAACTAATGGACCGATTTCAATAATCTTCTCTTTTTGTGCAAGCTCTTTTTGATGATCAAATGATCAAATTGATGATGATTTTTTATGATCAAAAATGTATTTTTTTTTTTTATTTAAAAAAAAATATTAATTTTGTTTACAAAACTCGATATCTCAGAAAGGGATCAACATTTTTTGACGAAAATTTAAATTTAAAATGTACATATATTTATAAGCTCTTTATTTAGTGCCTACCAAAAATATTTTTAAGACAAAATTTAAAATTTAAAATGATTTTCGAAAAAAAAATAAGTTAATCTAGATTTTTTGAAGAATAAAATGGCATTTAAATTTTTGAGAAAAACTTATTTTGCAGGTACATTTTTAAATCTTAAAATATAGGAAATATTTTTAAACAGACTTTTTGGAAGAAATTAGCAAGTTCTAACGACCCAGTCGTGTATTTTATTCATTTCAAAATTGGTTTTCTGTTGAATACAAAAGATCTTAAAAAAATTAAATAAATCTACTTTTGAAGTGAATTTGCTTTGGATGCTCTAGAACTAATATTTAAACACGAATTTCAATAATATAAATGTCACAAAAACAGCAAAAGTGACGCTTTTGTTAAACTAATGGCTAACTGAAAAACATAATAAACGTTTCATATTTATTGATATAAAAGCTTTGAATCTCTTGAGATTTGAAGTGAAAAGAGATTCTGAAACGTTTAATTTGTGAGTGCCACACAAACGTTTCTTCCCAACTTATTTTTTCACCTTAATTTATTTTAATTTAATTTTTTAGAGAAATTATGTACTTAAATGCACCTATGTACATATGTCCTCAAATTCAAGAACCAAGCATTTTTCTCTCTACAATTTTTAAGTTTTGTTGACTCCTTTAAGGTCAAAATACGAGTAAGCAGACTGATAGCGATAGTAATAATGGACTCCCGAAAATTGAGTTCGATAAAACTTCGTCAAAAAAAGCCCGACATTTCTTCATATCAGATCCTCTCACATTTTCTGGATTTTTGAATTCTTTAGGGTTCTTAGCATAAATAGAAATGGATACAAGAAAAGTATATTTTATTTTTGGAAAAAAAGCTACGTTTCAAAACAATTTCTAACATTTCTGCGTGAAATGCAGCAAAAACACTCTAAACCATTGTGTTTTAGCTCTAAAATATGGCACATTTATAAAACTTTTGGAATCTAGGAATGCTTGTAGGGAGTCATACAAATTAAATAGTTAAACCATACTTTGCTGGACAACAGTGTTCTAAAATAATTTGATAACTAAAGTTGTCATTTTAGCAATTGAAATGTGTAAAGGTTAGGTTAATATACTCGTACACATAATGTTATTTCAATTTTGTTAGCCTCCCTTACAAAAAATTAAAGAACATTTTTAAGCGGTGAGTAAAAACTCATCTAAGTGTGTGACCCCCCCTGATGAAAAGTCTGGATCCGTCCTTGGATGTTCTGGGGATGTTTATCTTACTACGGTTTTGGAGATTTGGTTCCAATTGAGGGCACTCTTAAGCAGTCTGGGTATACAACAATCTTAAATGACCATGTCTTTGTATCCGGCAATAGGCTTTTTCCAACTATCCACTGGATTTTACAACACGACAATGCTCCATGTCATAAAGGATGGTTGCCTACAAGACTTTTAAGTGCAGTAAATCAATTTGTTCTTCCCTGGCCGCGCAGAGCCCCGACCTAAACATCATTGAAAATGTTTGGGCTTTCGTCAAACGTCAGAGGAGAATTGATTAGGACCGAAAACGCAATGACACAATTGCTGAAATAACCGAAATTTGGTCCAAATTAACAGTTGACTTTGCGCGCAATTTGGTTGGATCTATTCCAGCCAGATTGCAGGCAGTTATGCCAAAGGAGATGTAACCAATTATTAATTTCATATGTAAAAATAATTAGTTAAGCTAAACTTCAAAATTAAAGAGTTATCATAAATCTGGAGCATACTAATTATTTTAAAGTTTTGTGTAAATACTTTTGATGCAATAAAAATGTGTGTAAATACTTTTGACTACCGCTAATCATCAGTTCATTTGCTTTGTTTTCTGTCCTATGTACCGTTATCCTTACCAAATAGACTTCGGTCGCTAAAGCTAGCCACAGACGATGAACATGTTGGTGTGATTTGTTGGTGTTGGGCTGAAAATCATTCGTGTATGGGCACGTTGGCCAACAAATCGACGGTTTATGAAATATTTTTTAAACCGTGAAGTTGGGGCTAACATGTTGGCTATGTATGGGCAAGTTTACAACACGTTTTGAAGTTTATCAACATGTTCGTCGTGTATGGCGTTGTGCGACAACAATTCGTCATTTGTGTTGTTATTTTCAATGAGTTAACATGTCGTCGCAATGCAAAATATTCATTGAAAACTTCATTGAAGCGATAAAATGTGAAGCAGACAGCCTTTCATTGGGTGAAATTGCTTCTCGCATGACTGTATTTTTTTTCTTTATTAATGGCGCTGTCCACATCAAAAGTTCTTCGTAGGTTGTTGCATGCATACGGAGGAAATTTTTATAAACTTCAGGAGAAGTTATCTCAACTTGTTTTAACAAATTTATATGTGACCGAGAATTTCTATTAAGAAGCCACTCCTTCATCCACTTTCGTTTTCTTTGCTTTTTTTTTCTTTTATGCACATATAAATTATCGAACATGCTATTGCATCGTCCGCACTTCTATCGCACATCTTGACTTCACGACAGTCACACAAAAAATGAAGTTTATAAACATGTTGGCCCGTGTATGGCGAACCGCTGCCCAACAAATCACACCAACATGTTCATCGTCTGTGGCTAGCTTAAGGCATACACAAGGCTTAAAACAACATAGCATTTTGTTGCACTGCAACAACAATAACAATAAGAAAAAGCTTTTTCAATTGAATGCGCACAAAAAAGCTTGTTGTGTAAATACTTTTGACTAGGTACCTCTGTATGTAAATATAACAAAAACGGCATTTTTGAAATTAATGTCGCTATTAATTCTTAATCGAATACTGAAATAAAAACTTCTTCCATATAATTTATGAGAAAATTGAAAATAACTCAAAACTGAATTTTAAAATAAACTGATGCTTTTTGATTCAGTTTAAATAAATTAAATACAAATTGCTACTGTTTTCACGAATAACCAAATATCAAATTATTTAATCGACTATAACAAACTCGTCCCTATGAAGTTTGACTTACGAATAAATTAAAAGGGTGTGAGAACTAACTGCAGCCTGCTGTTGGAGTTCACTCTATATACAGAAAAAAAAACGGAAATAAGTCCACAGGAATTAAGCCTACTGAGGGAAATTAGGCCACTTTACTACTAAAGTAGATTTAGTTCCCACTGAGTAGCAACTAAGTCCCTAATTGGACATAGTTCCCATGAACTTTTTTCTCTATACCAACTCCTGTACTATAGCTAACACATTCTAAAACTTTGATAACATTTTTTTATCAAAATGTTTGTTCTGTTTGGACAACTCGGACAACGTTTAACATCCTTCACTCATTTGTGTTCGCTACCGTTGCAATTAAGCAAAAGAATCGAATTCGGGATGACTTCTTTTCAAATATCTTTTATATCGGGTAGATCAACTGTCACTAATCTCGCATGTTTTTCTTCTTTCGTTATTAATTGTATAGAAAGTCAAAGTCAAGTAGACGCTATCTACACGGATTTTAGTAAGGCATTCGATGCTGTATGCCACAACATACTGCTTCGTAAGCTTCATAACTATGGGATTCACTCTAATCTCCTTCAGTGGATTTCATCTTTTTTAACTGATAGAGTACAAAAAGGAAAACTTGATAATCAAACCTCGAGATCTATTAAATGTACCTCAGGAGTTCCCCAGGATAGTCATCTTGGCCCACTTTTATTTATAATCTTTATCGATGATATTTGCAAAAACATAAAGTTCAGCCAATGTCTCATATATGCTGATGATCTAAAATTATTTTTAAAAGTGAATTCCATTTATGATTGCTTAAATCTCCAAATAGACCTCGATCATTTATCAAACTGGTGTTTGGTTAACTGTCTTAAACTTAATGTCAAGAAATGCTTCGCTATCTCTGTCTCTAGGAAACTCTCAACTTATGAGTTTGCGTATTCTCTTGATCGTATCCCTCTTCAGAGAACTGCTACAGTAAAGGATTTGCGTGTCTCCTTTGATTCCAAGTTTACATTTGTTCCGCACATTGTTGCTAAAGCCAACTCTATGATTGGTTTCATTAAAAGAAACTCAACTGACTTTTCGGATCCCTATACGCTTACTTCTCTATATATAACTCATTAGTTAGAAATCGTTTCACAAAAATGTGTTTTGTAAAATGCGCTGGAATTTTTTTCCAGATTCTCAAGCTCGACATAATCTTCTAGGTCTGAAATCTCTCAAATCTCGAAGAACTATATTCATGATATAATGTTTGTGCGAGATATTTTATGTTACCATATAAAGTGTCCTAACCTTCTATCGTTAATTTGTATTTATGCCCCGATTAGACCATTGAGATAAAGATACCTTCTTTTTCAACCTAAACATAGGACAAATTATGGAACGAATGAACCAGTTTCAAGGTCAATTAGGGAGTTCAACGAAGTATATATATATGCATATTGACATAGCATGGCCTAGAAACAAATTCAAAAATGATTTGTATTATTTTTTTTTTAAGAAATTAATCATGAATTGTAAATTATTTTTTTTGTATATACCTATGTATTTATTCTTTTTTTGCATCTGTTGAGCCTTTAGCTCGTAGATTAAATAAATATAAATAAATAAATAAGAGGCAAGAGCTTCTTATCAATCCCGAAAAATTAAATGTTTGTGGTTTATTTAAGGTAGTTTCTTTTTTTTGAAGAACAATATTGGCAAGGCTATCAAAATGATTATAAAAATTAAAAAGACATTTGAATGTTAATATAATTTTATTCAATTTTCTTTTGAATTTTCATAACAAATTTTAGAATAAGACCGATGGAATAGTATTTATGTTTATAAATGACTTCAAAAATTCAAAGTTAATAAATTAATTCCTTACTTGACCCAGAAAATGGTAACAATGGATGCTTTTTGCGTGTTTACATTTAAAAGGTTTAAAATGATAATGGTGTAACTACGTTTTATATAAGATGCAGTTATATGAATTAAATTTAATTTGTATTATTTTTTCAAATGTGCCTTCTGTTTCAAAACCAAAAAAATGCAAAAGTATTACAAATCAAAACTTTAAAATGAACTTTGCAGGATAAATGCAAATGCACACAAATCACATCACATTGAAAAATCAACATTTATATTTTTTGTATTATTACCAACTGTACATTTATTTTCATTATTTCTTTCATTATTAACTTTAAAAGTTGTCAACTAACAGATTTAAATTGTGTATTCAAAAAAATTGCAAGCAGTGAGGCATTTCGATAAAGATTGACTTTTTTTTCTCATTAAGAACTTTAGTAAAAGACATTTATGATATGCAATTGTTGTATCATTTTCCACATGCCAAATCGGATCCGCTTAGAGTCCACCTTACATTCTAAATTCGGCACACATTCTAGAAATATAACATGTTATAAAGTTATTGTATACAAAACAAAACAACCCCATCTCTGTAAACCATACTTTTTCAATTTTTAATTCTTTTTTGCTTTTGAACAATTTTAACCCTCTTAATCTCAACCGGTATGGAAAACAAAAACATGCGTCTTTAGTTAGTGCGTGTTAAGTCTACTAATTAAAGAAATATAATTCAACTAAATGTTCCATGCATCCACCATTTCATATATGTATATGCATAAATTAATGAGGTGACTGAATCCAGAAGGAAACACCCTATCTTCAGAAATAATTACTTTTTCTCAATACAACAATATTATGTAACAGTAAATTAATTAAGATTGCAATTTCATTTTGCTCACTGAATTTCAATGAGTGATTTCAATCGCGCTAATTGCGTTCCATTTCGAAAGCATTATAATAACATAGCACTCTTGCATATTGTGTTGTAACCCCCGAACCATCATGTGACATAAACCAACGCACTTTCAGGAAAGGAAAAATCCCCATCAGATTTCTTCATCTCACATTCTAGTGGGGTTGAGATCTGAAATCGATTTTTTATTATCCAAACTATGGGTGTTTTTTCTTTTTGTTGTTATCATCTTTTCGTATAATATGTAAATACCAGATTGTCATCTCCTTTTCATATGGTTATTTTATTGGAATTCAACTGTGTCGGTCGCCTTGTAAAGAGTTGATTGAGGTAGTGATATGTTGAAAAAAAGTCCTTCGTACTACTGGAACACAAGCTTAGCTAATATAAAATCCTTGATTTTATAAAACGAGTTTATTTATTTAAAGAAGAAAACTATAAAATATAATAACCATATCCAGGGTGCTCCATAATGGATGGTCTAAACTAAATACGGTAAAGGGCGACCTAGGATGATTTGGTGAATAATTGTCAAACCGCACAATGGCTTATCTAGGGTCGAGAGGGATCGTATTTGTCAAGACCCCTACCTGGGAGAGTATTTTTGTTTTATTTTTGTAAGAATTCTTTTGAATTCTTAATTATTCGTATTGCGTTAATGGGTGTGAACTGTGAACCATCCTTATATTTTTAATTATTTATTTATTGTTATATAAAAATAAAATTTGTATATATGTATGTTTTATGTGACCAATTTTTTAATGAATATTTGTAGATTTATGTTTGGTAATGCAGGCTATTTTGGTCAATTGATTTTTAATGCAAATAAAAAACTTTATTCCATCTTTTACCCAACGTTTCGTCGCTACTCACGACTTCTTCAGGGGTTTTATTAAGATCTTTATTTAACATTATAAAAAAAATATTTTTTTTATATATTATTTTATACAATTTATCTAATTTAAAAAAAACTTACATGTTGTTTTTTTGTTGTTGTATTTTACATTGTTTTTGTTGGTTTTGTTTTTAAAATAAAAATTAAATTTAAAAAACAAAACCAACAAAAACAATGTAAAATACAACAACAAAAAAAAAAAACATGTAAGTTTTTTTTAAATTAGATAAATTGTATAAAATAATATATAAAAAAAATATTTTTTTCATAATGTTAAATAAAGATCTTAATAAAACCCCTGAAGAAGTCGTGAGTAGCGACGAAACGTTGGGTAAAAGATGGAATAAAGTTTTTTATTTGCATTAAAAATCAATTGACCAAAATAGCCTGCATTACCAAACATAAATCTACAATAAAATTTGTATTTAGGGGTTTTCCACTTTGTTCCAAAACCCTGTTCCAATCGCGCAGCACAAATTCTTCAACTTTTAACCAATGGAGGATCTAGGTAGTTCATATGAGCCATAAAGCTCATACAGTTTAATTGTATTAGCTACATACATATCTACAGATATGTAAGTAATTAGACGATATTCACCAAAAAAGTAGTTTGCCTGTAAAAAAAACAACTAATATCTTTGTAAAAATTATCTTTCAGAAAATTTTAAAATTAGGAAAACCTAAAATAAGTCTAATAAGATCTTTTCTGAGGGAAATGTCAAATTTTTTTGGCAAACTTTCTAATTTTCTGGCTTTTGGCATCTAAGATTTTGAAGCATTTTTCAAATTTATAGAAATGGCAACAAGAACAGAATATATAATTTTTGGAAAAAAGATACGTTTCAACTGTTATAGTCACTACGACTCATTTCTTGAGAAAAACAGTTATACAATGGAGAATTTTAATTATTATTATAATTTTTAAACACAACAGCAGTAAACTTTTGTTTATTAGTGCACAAAAACAATTGTATAAGAAAACATAAAATATAAATAAATTAATGGAACCGGGGCTAGTGACTTACAACTTTCAACCATTCCTGTGTGCGAGTAATATCAGGAATGGAGAGGACCTACAATTTGTATGCCAAATCCGAACAGCTAATTTAAGGAAGCACTTTTCATGACAAGAAATACTCTTGGAGGATTTGTTAGTTCCTCGCAAGAGGCAGTACCCGTGCAAAAAAAACTTTAAGTGGAACAGGCAGGGATTGAATCCAAGACATCTAACATGATAGTCCTTCGCACTAACCATCATGCCACGGGTACTACGATAGTATGAAATACTGTTATAAAAAATGTGATGTAAGATTTTTACGTCACATTTTAACAAGGTGCGTGACTGGGTGAATGCATGTTTTATTTGTAGGTATATATAACACAATTGGCACAATTTCTGCATGAAACCCACCTTTAACCCCTCTTAACTATTGTATGTAACCTCTTGTTTAAAAACTTTTCTAAATTTGGAATGCTTCGTCGTCGAAATGAAATAGTTAGACCATGCCTTGCTGGGACTTCAATATTCTAAAAAAAATCTAATAACTATAATTGCCACTTCAGCCCTTGAAATATAAAATAATAAGGCTACGATGTACATATAAGTTATTTTACTTTCGTACCCTCTTTTGCAGAATATAAAAAAACCAGAACATTAAACATGTCTAAGCGGTACCCAAAAACTCGTCTTTATGTTAAGTATATCTATGCCCCCTTCTGTTTAAAATTCTGGATCCGCCCTTGGTACCGCACCATAACGATTTTGGAGTTACGACTGTTTTCATATCGGCTAATATGCACTGAAAGTACTTTTTCTAAGAATTCAAAACTTTTAAAGTTTGAGTAGAATACAAATTATCACAAGCAATATTTTATTTTCTAAATCAATTAAAGTAGGTAAATAATTTCACAATTAGGAAAAAAAATTAATAATTAATTAATAAAGAATTTAAAAAAAAATAAGTTCCTTTTTAATTTCAAAAATTGTTTAGAGGCAATCTTAAGCTTGTCCTCTGCACTATTCAAATAAATACTTTCAAACAAAACATCAAAAATCCCAAATACATTTTTAAGAGAACTCAAGTATATTTTCATTAACCTTTTCTATTTTGAGAACATTTTATCCTATAAATAGATTCATACAAAAAATATTATATGCAAATTGATTTCCGAAGACCAATATAACAATTATTAAATATCAACAATTTTGCCTACCCCATTTAAACCCATACAAAGTTAAATTAATTTTTTATTGATGGTTACATTTCTTATGTATTTTAACTTTGTATATGCTCCTAAAGACAATTACAAATAAATTGAAGGTCAAGCTAAGATAAAGTAGAAGGGGTGAAGGAAACGAAACGTTTCTTGCAGGGAAGTTTTCTAATCACCAACCTATCAACTACATAGTTAAAATCGTCTAAGTCTACAAACGTAATTTGTTAACAAAAGTACTCGTACTAAGTTTCTTATTTAAATTGTATACTTTATGAACCACTATTATGATGTTATCTTCTTCAAAACACAAAGATACTCAAGCTTTCTCTACGCAAATAAGACGTGTTTTACATTACCTACATATGTATATTGTAAAAAGTCTCCGCAGAGTGATTTATTATCTATTTGTTTTTGTTATAAATGTTTTCAAGTATTTACACATCGTTCTTTTTAGTCGACTGCTTTTCAAATTTTGTGGATTATTCCATCTCAATTTTCAATTTCTGAGAAATTATGGCTGTTTTATATTTGATTGTGTGGGTGAGTACGCTTTACAGTCATTAAAGTACATATTCAATGGGTGGTTTGTTTGACATATGATTCCAATTATAAGCAAGAGAGCATAGAGCAAATAGGTAAAGCAATTTTAACAAGACATAAAATAAAATGATTACTTCCTTAAATAATACATGTTTACGCATGTACTGGCATAAAGATACATTCTTTTTGTTATAGATAATGTTTCATAATGTAAAATTATTTTTACCACACAAATAAAAACATTATGTATACAAATGTAATATATGCGATGCGTATAGATATATATCTTAAATGTCTTACAATAAATTATATCCAATGACTTATACAGAAAAACGCCATAGAGTGTCTTCTAAAAAAGCTAAATATTTTTAACAAAAAAAAACCCTAATCATAATAAAAAAGAGGCTGGGTTGCGACCCACATTGATAACTTCCCATCCCGTCTGTCGATTTGTCTTGCTTAAAAGTTTGTCTATATGTATCAATTTTTACCAAATTTGCGTAGGTACTATTTTTTGTAGATTTTATTTTTTTATGAAAAAACGGACTGTTGGATTTTTTATCGAATCATTATGTATGTATTTGATTTAATACAAATGTCTGAAAATTTGAGAATAGCGAGTTTTTTTAATTGAAGACTAGTCCTTTAAAATATATAGCTCTGGTTCTAATTAAGTAATGAACGTTTGTTCTGTCACAACTTTGTTTACAAACATTAAAAAGCTGTTACGAAGTAAAAGGTTCCATTACATGATCATTACTGTATCTTATTAAAGATTCGAAGCGAACATATTATCCCTGTAATTTATAAAAAATAAAAATGGCTATGAAACACACTACACAAATAAATTTAGACAGTTGTTACACAATTGTTATTTGACACCTTAAAATCATAATTTACCAATAATAAGTAATGAAACCACAATATAAATTGTTGACTGATTTTGAACTTTTAGATCATTCTACCGTAAGCTACCAATTTTCGAAGTTTTCAAAAAGTTCAAAAACTTCAATGTTTGGGGTAGATTCCAACAGGATTGAATAGTTAAAGATGTAGTTCCGAAAACAATTAAAACACCAAGTCAATTCGGTTCACAAAGTACGTATACTGTTTTATTTTAGCAGAAGTACGTCTTACCAGATTGGAAAGTGGCTTAGTCGCCATCTAGTGATTATTTCAGCTTTGTAATTGGTATACATTTTTCAAACAGAATTCAGATTTGTCTTCAACATTACCGGCCCCCTCGCCATGAAGCGGCTTAATAAATACCCTAGCTACCCTAACATGTAAAATTCTATCCCTATAGCTAAATTTTATAATTCATTTTTCAAAAATATTACTTAAAAATAAATAGTGTAGTGCAAAGGTAAATAAGTAACTTTATTGTTTCATTTTCATTTCAAAACTATAGTTTTATAACTGGTATTTCAGGGAATATGTCCATAAGGATTCGTGTCGCGTTATTCAAATTTAGAAGATACTTCATTAACTAAAATAATCAATTTTTTTTTAAAATTGATAATATATCTATCTTATAACTAAATAATTCAATTAATGCACGAGTTTATAGATAAAATAAAATAAATTGGGTGGCGCAACAGTCCGTTTGAGAACTAGGGCCTAGTGATTGACAACTCTCAACCATTCCTGTGTGCGAGTAATGTTGGCAGGAATGAAGGGGACCTACAGTTTAAAGCCAAATCCGAACGGAAAATTTGAGAAAACACTTTTCATGACAAGAATTACTCTTGGAGAATTTGTCAATTCCTCGCAAGAGGCAGTACCCGTGAAAAAACTTTAGGTGGCATAGGCAGGGATCGAACCCAAAACCTCTGGCATGACAGTCCAACGCACTAACCATCATGCCACGGGTACTACGAGTTTATAGATACTCCATCTAAAATACGGACTTTTGATAGTTGAACAAAGTATAAGTCGAATATTCGTAGTTGGTCTCACTTTGAATGCATAGGAAGAATACAAATCTTCGCTATTGGCCTTGTTATTTCGCCAAGCTTAGTTTTAATTAATACAACTCTAACTTGTCCGTCAGTTCCTTGATATGTTTTGATTACACGCCCGAGACGCCATTCGGTCGAGGGAAGATTTTCGTTTTTGATCACTACAAGATCGTTGATTTTAACGTTAGGTTGAGGAACTTGCACTTATAGCGTTTGTGAAGTTCTTTAAGGTATTCTTCTTTCCAACGCCGACAAAATTCTTGTTGGAGAAATTTTACTTTTTCCCATCTATTGATAATGGATAGATACACCTTGTCTTGACGCATATTTTCCCGAATTAATCGAGAAACCATATAGTCCGAGCTACATAAAGTAACTGCGAATTATATGGTTGCTACAAGTCTTCAGAGAAGATAAATTGTAGCTATGTTTATGTATTTATTTTTGAAAAAGCCTTAGCACGGAAATAAACATAGCTACAATTTATCTTCTCTGAAGACTTGTAGCAACCATATAATTCACAGTTGCTTTATGTAGCTCGGATTATATGGTATCTCGATTAATTCGGGAAAATATGCGTCAAGACAAGGTGTAATGGTCATCTTCTGATGAGCCCAACCATTGCACCGGGGCGAAACGCATATATGAACACTTGCTGGATCATATTTATTTTATTTTCATGATTTTAAATCATTTTATTAAAAATAAACAGTGTTCAGGAAAAAAAAATACTATTTGACTTTTAACAGTCAAATATTTCTTTTTCTTAGAAGATTATTAGAATCTAGAGTTGGATTCAGAGATAGTATAGAACTTTTTCTGTGAATTGGTTTTTTGTCAGACAATAGTCGATATTCTGAAGAGAAATATTTTCGCTGCGCTATCCGCATGAGTTTATTTTTGACAAAATTTACTTCAGATTGACTAACGGTCCAAGTTTAGGGACGAGCAATCTTTTCCTTGTTTTTATATGAATGGTGAAAAAATCTACAAACATATGATAGTACTCTTAATGCTCGCGGAAGTGATGAAAACCGATCAAGAATATCTTCCATAGACTGGGTGCAAAAAGTCGCTGTGGGTTTATATTCTAAGTTTTCATTTTGTACAACCTCTGGATGACTTTGTACCCACTGACTTTCTTGCTCCATGAGCCATAAAGGCCCTTTTTACCAAAGCGATATATTTTGAAGGTCTTGGGGTGATTTACCACGGGTAGCAAGATCAGCTGGATTTTGTGCTGATTTTACATGTCTCCACTTTGTATCTCCCACGTTAATATTTAATATTAATATTAATAATCTAATATTTCGGCCACAAATGTTTTCCAAGTTCGAGGTGACTTATTGAGCCAAGCTAGGACAATGGAAGAGTCAGTCCATAAATATAACTCATATGAGTTAATTGGAAAATATGGGACATATGTGTTTACGAGTTTTGATAACAGAACTGCTCCACTAAGTTCCAATCGTAGAAGCGATACCTGTTTAATCGGAGATACTCTAGTTTTTGCACATATCAAATTGGAATCGATACAATGCTCGCTTTCATAGATTCGAATGTAAAGAGCTGCAGAAAAAGCTTGCTCCGAAGAATCACAAAAACCGTGAAACTGAATCTTTGTCGCAGGCCTATAATCGGTTTAGCGAGGTATCAGTATTTTATTTCGGGTAAATTTTGTATGAAGTTGTTCCATTTTTCTGCGGAAATAGGTGTGAGATGGTCATCCCAGGATGTGCCTTCAGACCATATTTGCTGCATCAAGATTTTTGCAGTTATGATCACTGGTGCAAGCCATCCCGCTGGATCAAATAGCCGAGAAATTTGAGAGAATACTTCTCGCTTAGTGCAAGATGAAGAAACTTTCAATGTTTGAGTCGTGAAATAAAAATAATCTTCTTTTCCTTTCCACCGAACGCCTATAGTTTTGACTGAGCTGCCATCATCTAGATTTAAGAAGTGTTCACTTAAAACATGTTCAGGGTGCAAATGATTTAAAAGATAACACTCATTTGAGGTCCACTTGCGTATTGAAAAACCTGCGGAGTTAAACGCAGCAATTAACTCATCTTGAGATCTACGCGCTGTAAAAATGTCATGAGCCCCAGAATAAAGATCGTCTACGTAGAAATCTGAACTTATTATCTTCGAAGCCAGAGGGTATGTAGTTTCAATATCATCTGCCAGTTTTAGTAGTGTACGAAGTGCCAGGTATGGGACACAGTTAACACCAAAAGTGACCGTAAGAAGTTCATAATCTTCTATTTCGGAATATGGAGTGCTGCGATACAGAATACGCTGAAACGGTGTATCCCGTGCATCTATTAAGATCTTACGGTACATTTTCTCAATGTCGCCGTTAAACACGTATTTGGAAAAACGCCATCGTAATATGAGAGTTGGTAGATCGCGTTGAAGTACAGGTCCAGCATGTAGCAAGTCGTTTAAACTAGTTCAATTGCTAGAGGGACTGGATCCGTTGAAAACAACTCGAACTTTAGTAGAAACACTCTCTGGCTTGATCACAGCATGGTGAGGAAGGTAGTAAGACGAAACTACACCATTTTCAAATCTTTCTTGGGCATCAACTTTTTTCATATGGCCTAACCTTATGTATTCAGAAATAACCTCTGAATATGTCGATTGTAACACTGGATTCCTGGCAAGAGACCTTTCTGAACGTAGAAATTGATTTAACGCAATTTGTCTGGATAATCCTAGACCTCTGTTTATATTTTTTGTAGGTTTAAATGGTAGTTTTACTACATATCTACCATCCAGTAATCTTCGCGTAGTATTTATATACAAGTCTTCGCAATACTGATCTGCATTAGAAATAGAAGGCTTTGTATCTCGAATCTCTTCCAGCTCCCAAAACTTATTCATGTCAAATGAAATATCACTTTCAGTCGGACTAGATATGAAGGTGGTAAAGGTATGGAAATGGTGTGGAAGAGGGCCTGACAACACCCAACCAAAAAAGGTGTTCTGAGCTAAGAGTAAAGTTGAAATATGAAGAAGTACTGGACGTATAATGGCAGGATAAAGATCAGCACCTATTAAAAAATCAACTTGCGATGGCTTATTAAACGTTGGGTCTGCAAGTTTCAAACCTTCAAGAGAACCTAAATCCGTAAGTCGGAAAGATTAAACTGGTAAATGATTGGTCAAATGTTTTAAAACGATAGCTTGTCCGGTTATGGGCTTAGACGGATTTTCTTCATTGAAAAGTGAGAATATGCATAGTTTTTGAACTGTAGCAGCATAAGCTGAATTAATACCAAATATTTGCGAGTTTATTGAATGAAACGGTAACTTAAGTCGATTGTGAACTGGTTCTGAAATGAAGGTCACCTCAGACCCAGAGTCGATTAAAGCTCGCAATACATATTGATTTCCATTATGTAAAATTTTTATTAAAGCGGTTGCTAAAAGAACGCTTCTATCAAAGGTGGTATGGTGAGACGAGTGGTTTACTAATTCGATAATTGTTGTGGATTTGAAGTGGACTGTGTGTTGGTTAGATTTGATGCTTGAGTATTGCTAGAAGTGTCAATCAAAGGTGATAGATTTACATTTTGAGATGAAGAAGAAGACGCAAAATGCAATAAAGTATGATGATGACCCTTGCAAGTGCTGCATTTGTTACTAGAATGTGTAACTGATAAGCAATTTGTACAAATGTTGTTTTGTCGCACAAATTCATATCGAGATTTAACTTGTAGTTCAAAAAATGTTGAACATTTGCGCAAAGGATGTTGTCCTTTACAAACTTTACACGAAAAGTTAAATGTTTTTGTATGCAAAGCTTGAACTTTCATGTGATTATTTGGTTTTGTATTAAAACCCTTTTTTGCGAGGCTAGTAGTAGATGTTGATTGAACATCTGATATAGATTCTAAAATTCTATAGCGCGATTCTAAAAATTTGTCCATTTGTTCCCAAGTTGGAACTTCACTTGGATCTTGAATTGATTGTTCCCAAAAACTAAGTGTTTCGGTAGGTAAACGATTCGAACAAGCATAAATTAGCATTGGATCCCAATTCGACGTTGTGACTTTATGAGATTTTAATGAAGCAAGACAATCATTTATAGAACTTCGTAATTCTTTAATTGCTTTTGCAGATTCGGTTTGCACGCATGGTAGGTTAAACAAAACTTTTACTTGATTATTTACCAAAATTCTTTATTTTCGTATGTATTTTTTAGTGATTCCCAAGCTAAATCAAAACTATCATTTGTTAAAGGGAACTTTGAAACAATAGCTTGTGCAGAGCCTTTCGTTTTAGAACGAAGATGAAACAATTTTTGCACCTGTCCTAACTTAGGATGGTTTTTATAAATGGCCTCAAACATGTCTCTAAAAGACGGCCAAGTGAGATAGTCACCGTAAAAGAAATCAGTATCACACGCTGGTACTTTTATACGTACATTGATATGTTTCAGACGAATCTAAATTCCCAGCACTTGTATTTGCATTTTCGTTTTTTAGTTTTGCGATTAGACGTAAAATCTCACCATGAAATGATATATATGTTTCACTAGTTGAGTTATATTTTGAATCAAGGACTTTAACATTATCACATCCATCGCGAGTACATTTTAGAAAGGAAACCTTAAATTCCGACCACAATTCTTTTAACTCAATTTTGCGTGCCTCTAAACTATCAATTGTATGCAATTGCTCAGGTCTTTGTGAAAAAACATCGTAAGATTTCACTATTCGATCGGCGGCAAATAAGAGTTCTGAAAGTGAGGTCATTTTGTTTGAAGCGTTTTGTATAAGTTATGAAAAAGTACTAAAAAAACAACTTTGGCTAACACAAAGTACTTTAAGTATTGAAATAGTACAATCGTACTACAATGTAATGTAACACAGTAAAAAATAAGAACAACTAACTTGTTTCACTGGTGCCAATTGAAATGTATCTATCTTTTCTTTTTATTTTAATTCAACGAACGAATCATTTAAATAAATCTCCGAAACCAATAGTAAAGTGTAATAAATATTTAGTTCTTGATTAAACAAAAAATTAACTAATGTACATAATACACTTTGCACTACACAAACCTGTTTTGTTGATTTCTTTTCTTTTGGCCTTGGACACTGCTTTGTTGCTTGCTGCTGCTAGCTGCTGTGTACAAGTGATGTTGTGACTGATCTTGTTATCGTGTAGAGATGTTGATCAATGAAAGGATTCTGATGATGATTTAGATTATGTTGATTAATTATGTTTCGATGAAAGTGGTAATGATGTGATGATGATTGCAATGGTACAGATGAGTATTATATGCGTCAGAGATGCGTTTTTGGTAATTTGATGATGAAGTAATTATTTGATATACGTAGCGTTAATAGGTGAAATAGATTGGTACAAATAGATTGGTTTATAGATGATATTAATATTCCGGTGATGAAATTGACGTCGTAAGTATGCAAATTTTTCGGCTGGATGGCAAAGTGTGTACTCGTTGTGTTGTTTATGATTATACGATAGATCTTGGTGTACGACTGATTGCATTCGATTTATGCTGAATGATGGAAGCAGCGGGTGGAGATTTCGTTGATGATGTAGGTATAGAGAAAGTTTGCACGTAATGTGGACTTCTCTTGACTGGATTTTTATTTTCCTTTTTTTTTTGGTATATTTTTTGTGCATGCGTTGGGATGCTTGCGCAGCTCAGTATTCTTTTTTGTTTAATGATGAGTTATGGTAAAGAGGAGCGCTTAAAGGCTCACAGATCGTTGATCACATCAATTAATCGATTTATGGATTTGATTAAATAATGAAAATAATTGATAATTTTGTGTAGATTGATGTTTTAATCTATCCGGCTCGAAGGACCAATGTTTGGGGTAGATTTCAACGAGATTGAATAGTTAAAGGTGTGGTTCCGAAATAATTAAAACGCCAAGTCAATTCGGTTCACAAAGTATATATAATGTTTTATTTGAGCAGAAGTACGTCTTACCATATTGGAGGTTATTATAAAAAAGAGCGATTTGATATTACCGGAAATGTTAAGTACCAACTTTACAACCTTAGAATTAAAAAAAAAATTGATGAATTAGAGTGAATTTAAGAGTGGCTTAGTCGCATTCAGATTTGTCTTCAACACTTCAACGTTATTAAATTTGGATATTTTGTATTTCTCATATTCAAGAAGACGTGAATGGTAGTCCAGGAATATTATCTAAAATTAGGACTGGCAACGAGGCGAGACTAGTATCGGCCTCGAGACGATTCCGATGCATAATGTTACTTCTTAAATTTTGAATCGTTTCCCAAAAAAGTTGATTTCAGCACTTATTTGGGACAAAATATATAATATATGGTTGTCAAATTCCATTTTAGGATGACAAACACTGCCTAATTCCCTTGAAGAATCGAGATAACAACCATTTGGCCTATCGTAATTCGTGAGTCTTCCTCTTAACACAATTCAATGACAATTTAATCCCTCTGGCTATTTTTGATAACACTAATATCCAATGTCCTTTTGCTTCAAGATTAATTCACCAATTTTTATAATGTTATGTGGGTATTAAATTTCTTATGTGCTATAGCCAAATATATTTTTTTTTTTTTTTCAAATCATAAAAATTGACATGAGCGATACAAAACTATAAGGAGAAAAAAGCGAGGCCTAGACCGAGACGAGACTCAGTTATACGAGACCGAGGCCGATACCGACAGGAGACTGAAATTTTTCGATTTTTACGAGACCGAGACGAGACTAGCAAAAGTCAAGTCAAGGTAAAATAAAGCTAGTAATAATTTCATACAAGTTTGTAAGTAGATGAACGCAGCGGTTAAACCTGAGTAGTGCATTCAAAGTTCCCCAAAATCCCCTTCTTGTCCATACGTATTAAAAGAGTGTTAAAGGTCGAAATATGATCATATTCAGATACTTAATAGAATTAAAGCCAAAAAGCCAATTAGAAAATTTTGGAGAAATTTAGACACTACCTTCAGTTGACCGCTACGTCGATTCCAATAACAACGTTTCTTGAACTAATTGTTTGGACCTTTTTTGTCTTCTATAATAAATGTCATAAAAAGAGATTTAAAAAAAGTAAGTTTAGAGATCATTTAAACAAAATACCTTCCGTGTAATTTTTGTTTGTATAATAAGCGTACACTCAAGGAGATATTACTACCCTTATTATGTAGAAACACAGTGTGAGCACTATTAAAAGGAGAAATTTTGTATGAGCATAATAAAGGCATATTATATAATGGGTGATTTTTTTGAGGTTAGGATTTTCATGCATTAGTATTTGACAGATCACGCGGGATTTCAGACATGGTGTCAAAGAGAAAGATGCTCAGTATGCTTTGACATTTCATCATGAATAGACTTACTAACGAGCAACGCTTGCAAATCATTGAATTTTATTACCAAAATCAGTGTTCGGTTCGAAATGTGTTTCGCGCTTTTTTATCGACAAATTTTGTTCAGCGATGAGGCTCATTTATGGTTGAATGGCTACGTAAATAAGCAAAATTGCCGCATTTGGAGTGAAGAGCAACCAGAAGCCGTTCAAGAACTGCCCATGCATCCCGAAAAATGCACTGTTTGGTGTGGTTTGTACGCTGGTGGAATCATTGGACCGTATTTTTTCAAAGATGCTGTTGGACGGAACGTTACGGTGAATGGCGATCGCTATCGTTCAATGCTAACAAACTTTTTGTTGCCAAAAATGGAAGAACTGAACTTGGTTGACATGTGGTTTCAACAAGATGGCGCTACATGCCACACAGCTCGCGATTCTATGGCCATTTTGAGGGAAAACTTCGGAGAACAATTCATCTCAAGGAATGGACCAGTAAGTTGGCCACCAAGATCATGCGATTTGACGCCTTTAGACTATTTTTTGTGGGGCTACGTCAAGTCTAAAGTCTACACAAATAAGCCAGCAACTATTCCAGCTTTGGAAGACAACATTTCCGAAGAAATTCGGGCTATTCCGGCCGAAATGCTCGAAAAAGTTACCCAAAATTGGACTTTCCGAATGGACCACCTAAGACGCAGCCGTGGTCAACATTAAAATGAAATTATCTTCAAAAAGTAAATGTCATGAACCAATCTAACGTTTCAAATAAAGAATCGATGAGATTTTGCAAATTTTATGCGTTTTTTTTTTAAAAAAAGTTCTCAAGCTCTTAAAAAATCACCCGATATTATTTTTTGTCGTCGAAGCACTAAACATTAACCCGATTAAAAAAGAATAAACAAAAAGCTAATGGTGCTGTAAGGTATTCACATTGGCATAAAATGTCGTCTGCAGCAAATATCATCAAATCGTATAGAATAAGGATTATTTTTTCATACAATAGAAGTGAATTAACATACGTGCAAACATCTGTTCTCTTAACCTGCAAACATATATGGATCAACTCTGTTCACGTTACAAATTTAAGTTTAATATGTTCTTAAAAGCAAAAGTTGTAGAATTGTCAACCTTATTGGTATTCACATCCCTCATATGTGTGTAAATAATAAAAACATATTCCATAGGAACAGCTTTTATATCTAAACAAAAAATACGGAATAAAAAGATAAACAAAATAAAATGAATCTGTGTTTGTTGAAAAAGAACATATTGCTTATTTTAAAATCAACTTAACTTTCTTATACTCATTCAATTCAACAAATGTCATTCAATAAGAATGATGTTTAAACAACAACTTACATTTAAATGAAAATAGTTAAAAAGGTATACCCTTTACTATGTCCACTTACATTTGACTAAAATTGAAGGGTTTCCATAGTATAAGCTTTTTTCCTTTAATTCTTGAATCTCAGCCACTCAACTTTTTGTGCTTATTTCGCCTCATAGAAAATTTACGTTGAAGTATATATTACTGGTCACTTTTTACCTGCTACACAAAGGAGTTACATTTAGGCAAGTTTTTCATTCGTTAAAAATGTCGAACTCGAGATTTAAATCAAACATGACACTACTTGCAGCAAGCGCAAGTTGTTAGTTTTTGCAAGCTGTTAATTGGGACTTTGACTACCCAAATTAAAATTTAATCCCATTTGTTTTGAAGAATTTGAATAGATTATTTATTTTTTCCATTATATATTATTGTGTAAGTATATGTATGTATGTAGTATGTACTACATCAAAAAATCTTTATTAAATCAACAATAGCATTGAATTTCTCGTGCGTCGCGTCCATCGTGAGTCGTCAGTCAATTTGATTAAATTTTAAGCAGACCAATGAGCAACTCTGATGTTTCATTTGTTTTTTTTTGTTTGGTTTCTTAACTTCTCTTCAGTTTTTCATTATATTTCTCTTTTATTTTTAAGGATTGTCATGGACCACAGACAGGAAATGGTGCTCCAATTCAGGACGACACTCAGAATTACATTGTTGTAAAGGGATTTCAGAATGCAACTCACACTCAAGTTGAGTTCTTTCGACAAATTGAAACATGTGATCCATATGATCTGCCGCTTGGGGTAGGTACCTTTTAATTTGTGCTCTATTAAATAATATTTTATTAAAAACTGATGAAAATATAAAACGTTTCTCTAACAGTAAATTTAATGAAAATATCAATAAAAGTTTGTTATGAGTTTATTATGGTAGCTATGGAAACATCTATTTTTACTTTTGAGTTACTGATGCAATTATGTTAGAGAGTTTGTTCAACAAGACTTAAATTAAAATGAAATTGTAAAATTTGTTAATAAAGTACATATGTACATATATGTATGTACATACTTTTTGAGAAAAATAAAATTATTAAAAATGTGATAGGCCTTAAGGCTTTGTAATAATTCTTTATAATTCGATATAAATGTCAACAAATTAATTTTCAATCAAAAATTGTGAATGTTTCAGGCACAAACGTTTTTTGTATTTGATTTTTGAAAACAAAAAAGTTTTTCCTGGACTGCTTCTATACAGTTTTTTAAACAAAATAAACTTATAGAATACCTTACCTAGCTTATGGCTTTTGGAGAGACATCAAATTAAGGTTTATTTACAAAGTCAAATGCCTTTTATTTAATACAAAAAATGCAAAACGTAAAAAATTAAAACACTGTACCTAAACAAATATGATGATTGAAATATCAACCTAAATAATAAACGTATATGGTAATTTATGTGGCGGAACTGGTAGAAGTAAAGCTTTTCCCAAGTTTTTGGGAATAGGGCCCCTTGATTAATTTTATTATAGAAAACAAGCAAGCAGACAGAGAAGCGACATTAAGTTTTTGATCATATCGCAGTGAATCATATCTGGTGTTGCAGACGAACCTTGTAATTCTAGAAAAGAAAAAGGCAAGGTTACAAAAATATCTTCGATTCGATATGATGTGTATGCGCCTGCAAACTGACTTATAGTTTTTGGAACATGAGTCTTCATAAAAGATTTTAATAATTCTTCTACAATGTTTGCATTAGAAATAATTGAGGTTATATTTCAAACTTTACCTTTACCGGAAAGGCTTCTTATCTAATGATAAACTGTAGAAGGTAAATGGTCTTTTTCTGGCCTTATATTATGATGTCTGCAATTGGTTAAACTTAATAATCTATTGTGCATTCTAAGTAACAGCTTTCTTAACTTAAAATGTTCGCCGTTTAGTATTTTCACTGTAAAATAACAGGTTTAATAAGGGAAAATGGTCGCTGCACACTTTTTATGGTAGTTGAGACAATTATTGAGTCAATGCTTTAATTCATGTATGTAAGGCTAAAATGCGTGGGATCTCCGTTATTAAATTAAGTTGTTTACGATTTCTAAATCTTCAATAGTTTTCCTCATGAATTATTTTTATTAGATCCCCATATGTTGTTGTAGGCATTTAAATCCCTAAAAATAAAAACGGAGCGTTAAAATGATTTATTAAATTTTCAACATCAGTAGAAGGAAAGTTTACACCGCCAGGTGAGTAATTACAAGAAATAATAAATTATATAGGGAAAAACAAAAGGATAGCTACAGCTTGGAGTTTTTTTCGGTACTTTAATAATTCATTTCGCAAGGAAATTTTTTCACCACTATAGAATTATTCAAAAACAGAGGAATTATATATATGTATGTACTGGCCAAATAGATTAAATGGCCTAAAGGTCCATCAAAAATTGTTATAAATGCAACCAATTATCCTGGGGTGGAATCGGCTAAGGTGATGATTGACTATCATATTTTTTATAGTCAAATTGAATATCATCGAGTTGTCCGTTTGTGTAAGATGATTCAACTCAATTCAATTCGATTGATAAATTTCAGATTAGAATTGGCCATACTTTAATTTTAAAATGATTCCTATAAAATATCTTTATAAAAGTATCAATATGGCTGTGTTTACTTTTACTTTTCTTGTGTTTGTTCGAATGTCGAAATCTTTGTCGGTCACAAGTATGTTTTCTTTAAAAAAAAGGTAACTAACAAATTTCCCTATGTGATGCCTGATAGCTCTATTCAGAAACGACATATTTGTTGCAAAATGACTATCACATTTTTGTTGTGACAGCTTTTTAGCTATCAGCTTGCATATTCGATTATTTTGATTGTCAATTATCAACAATTACCTAGGGTGGAATCGGCTAAACTGATAATTGATTATCATCTTTTTGATAGTCAAATTTGACTATCATTTTCATTCCGTCTGTGTAAGATGATTCAATTCAATTCGATTGAACAGTTTCGATTATAATTGTCACAATTCATTGTTGCTATGGTGAAATTTTAAAATGATTCCTATAATAGGGCCCATACACTACACAAACTGTTTGAGCAAACGAATTTATTTTGTTGTTGTAAAAATGTTTGTGCAAACTGTTTGAGTAGTATGTAGCGATGATGCGTGTTTGCGCAAGCGGTTTGAACAAAATAAAAAAAAAATTGAATTTTCCGTCCCTGCACAAACATGTTTGTGTGGTGTGTATAGAATTTTGCTCAAACCGATGCCAATTTTCATAGAGTTAACATGAATAAACATGAGGAACAAATTTTTGTTGGACTGAATTCATTGAACTTTATAAAAGTTTTAATAGCCAAGGCAATAATCAAAGCTGCACATGCTAAATCACTCATTGCTCCGTGTCCGTAGGTAGGTCTGATTAAGATGAAAAAAGTCACGCAACTAATATCTCTCAAACAAGTTTGTGTAGTGTGTGGCGAAACTATGTTTGCTCAAACACACGTTTGAACAAACGTGTTTGCGTAGTGTATGGGCCCTATAAAATAGCTAGGGGAGAATACGATAACTTTGGCGACAAAGTTTAATGACGGATTTGTATAAAACAGTTGAAAACAAGCATTTTTACTATAGGAGGGGGGGTCTATCTCCCCCCGTTTAGGCGGTAGGGGCAATTTAAAAAAATATGTACATTAAATGAAAAAAAAAAAAAATAATTAAAAAAAAACGGTAATACTTACAATTAAGTATTAGGTATACTTTTTTTTAAAGCCAACATTTTCGTCTATTAGCTTGTTTTTAAATCAAGTCAAAACTCTGCATAGTTTTTGAAAAAAATTGTTTTAAACTAAAAATTTATGCAAACAAAATTTAAAAAAAAGGTTTAAAGTGTAGTTTTTCAAAACTTTCAAACTGTCTACTGTTTTTTTTTTAGAATTCATTGCTCTTATTTGTTTTTGATCAAAAACTGAAAACTAGATGACTTTATGTCTTCTAGTTCTTGAGAAAATTGAAAATTACCAAAAAAAATATTTTAATTAAATTACTTTTCCCTTGCTTTAGTATTAACGTAATCTTATTTTGATAGTAATAATCGAATATGGATTAAGATACACCTAGGGTAAATTAATTTTTCTTAAATCCAGCTTATTTAAATGCAAAAGAAACTTTGCATGCACCCCATCTTGCACCCACCGAACCTTGCCCCCTCCCCGCCTTGCACGCACTCCAACTTGCACCATTTATTGTAAGCGTCTGGTAGCTCTATTCAGAAACGACATATTTGTAGGAAAACGACTATCACATTTTCTTGTGACAGCTTTTTAGGTATCAATTTGACTATCACCTTACATAGATCAAATTCGATTATTTTGACTGTCAATTATCAACAATCACCTTAGCCGATTCCACCATTGTTCTGACCGCCTTCTCAAATTATCTTAAATTGCTCTCCCAGCAGTATTCAGCTTCTCGGAAATTCAAGAATGCACACGCCTAATGATACTAATGCTAACACTGAAAAAGCTTCATACCTTCTCAAAAATGCAGAAAAAAAAACATTAAAATAAATTAAATTAAGGAACACAATGCATGTATGTATATAACACTCATCATTATCATAAAAAAATACATTAAAAACATTTAATTTTATAAATTATTTCAACTTTTAAAACATCTAAAGCTCAAGGTTTAAGTCAGTATTACAGGAGATAATTCTTTTATATTTTGTCGTTCGTATTCCATTTTCATTGTATATAAATCGCTTAAAGTAAGTCCTGCAAAAATTATTAATGCATTATTTAAGAAATTTGTATGTACCAAAAGTCACTTACCATGAGCACTACGAAAGCCCATCGGATGCATGTTTTGAAAGAACCCGATCAACTGTTCGTGGCCTCTTAGAACAGCTACGCAAATCGGAGGAATCATCGATGATAATGTAAAATCAGTATAACTTCGGTACTTCAATAATTCATTGACCACCTCCAAGGAGCCTGAATGTGCTGCCAAAGTCAATGCATTTTGTCCTGATGGGTAATACAGTATTAATGTTTTATTAAGCTTTCACAATAATTTACGTGTGTTCTCGTACCAAAAAAGTTAATTGCATGCAAATTCACATTAAATTTCAAAAGCACCCGCACAGCATCAACATTCCCCAAGTAGCAGGCCTTAAGAAGGGCTGTATTTCCATAGGAATCAACGACTTCTAGTTGTTGCGGAGTACACGCAGCACATGCTTTTATTAGTTTATAATTGTCATTGGTTTTTGGATTATGAACGGCTAGAAAATTGAACTGAAGTAAACAAAAGAAATTATGCTTTAACGTGATTTTACCATAGCTGTTTTTATTCATTTTAAAGATTTTTGAAGGAAATGTTTTAAAATGGGTTTACTTTATAATCACCAAAATTATGTAAAGTTTTCACTTGTGGGTCACTAAATACAATGAAAGATTTAATTCTAAGTCTAATCACGAGAGTACGCAATTGAGAGAGGCGCATGTAAGACTTCGACATACATATATAATCTAAAATGCAGGACTGAGTCGCACACATCTGCTTAGGGTAAAACAATACAAAAATACAGGTAATAAAACGACCCACTACCCACTTAACTTTGTAAGCTGGGCGGTTTGTATAGTTAAAATTAAAGTAATTCGAAAGTCCTGGAAAGTTGTTATAATAATATTAAGAAGAAAACTAGATAAATTGGATTTAACACGGGGTGGACCAGCAAATTGGGGGAATTGAAAGAGGGCTGAATATTTGTGCTACTTCCGATTTTCTGCAAACCGATTGTACGAAAAAAGTTGTCGTTATTTTGCTTGTGTGTAAATATGCATGTTATAATGTATATTTAAAGCTTTAAATATGACTTTCGGTTCCGAGTAATTTATATAAAACTATACCTAATTTGCTGCTCTTATTTCAAATTTAGAGTACTTTTTAGTTTATCTTTGTCATAGTTTTTTTTTAAGTAATTGACTAATTTTCCCGGTCTTTTATTAGTACATAAATTTAAAAAAATCATGGTCGCATAAAAACACACAATATTATTTCTTTCAATTAACGCTAATACTAAAACTCATTCAAAACTTTTTATTATAAAACCGTCTTCAGCACCAGTTCAAAACTGTGAGATTGTCTTAAAAGATATGTGGTTTTCAGCTTTTAACTTGTAGAGCTTATAATTTCTACTCTTGAAAAGAGAATATAAATATTATTTACCGGAAACTTTAACACACAAATTATTTGTCACATCCTCGTTAATTTTGGATTAATTGGTAATGTTATAAATATGTTTTTTATTGAACCAATAACTTGCCCTTTAGAAAATAAGCGAAACATGTTTAAAGTTTAAATCCACAGTTACCGAGCAGCAGAAAAAATACTTTTTTCTTACAACTGACATTTGTTATGTATGTATTGATTAACATAAAACATAACATTATGGATATTAGATCCATGAGCTCAGTTTCTGATCAGAATGATGTCTGATACATTTTTAGCAGTGCAGTGGTATTTACTTTTCTCAGAGAAAGAATAAATATTTAAAAGAAGTAGAGAATAATTGTTTAATAATCATTCTCCTACTTTAACCAGCATAGTAAAAAATCAAACGGAGTGCTTTTTGTTTGTGCCTATTCACAGCTATCAATATTACATTAATTGAATCTCCTAAAAGTATTATATTTTTTGAATCTCCTAAAAGTAGGATATTTTTTTTAAATAAAAAAAAACTAAGTATTATAAAATAGTATAGCGTGATGGTTAGTGCGTAGGACTGTCATGCCAGAGGTCTTGGGTTCGGTCCCTGCCTGTGTCATCTAAAGTTTTTTTTTCTGGTACTATCTCTTGCGAGGAATTGACAAATCCTCCAAGAGTAATTCTTGTCATGAAAAGTACTTTCTCAAATCAGCCGTTCGGATTCGGCTTTAAACTGTAGGTCCCCTCCATCCCTGACAAAATTACTCGCACACAGGAATGGTTGAGAGTTGTAAGTCACTAGGCCCTAGGCCCTAGTTCTCAACGGACTGTTACGCCACCTAATTTAGTTATTTTTATATTATAAATACATAAAAATACAATTAAATTTTATATTTCTCAACTAATTAAATATTCCAAATCTAAATAATAAAATATTTAGTAGCATAATCAAATATTTATTTTTTATTTTAGGCGGACACAATAAAAGTTTTATGGTCATTTGGTGATAAGGATCCAATTCATGGTAATCTAAAAGGGCATGGAACGAACAGAGGAATGAAACCGTTACATTTATTGGCACCATTGTTTAAAAAACCAAGTAATCGAAATGAATTCAAAACATGGGATGTTACAGTTCAGAATGTAAGTTGAAATTTATTAAAAACTCATACATATGTACGAGTATATAATTAAAAATAAATTTGGATTCCCAAAAACCGCTGCAATGAGATAGGTTATCTTACCATTTATGTAAGGGTAACAGTGATGTTATCACTTGTAAGCCGGTTGTTTAAAGTGTCGATTCTGTTAACAAGAATGCTTTATCCCAAATCACCTTATCATCAATATCAATAAAAAATAATATCCTATAATATTTGTTTAACTTTCGTAGGAATTCCCTTCAATTCAAAACTTATCGTATTGTGTTAATGGATATGACCCCCCTCTATATTTTAAATTATTTATGTTTATAAAAATAAAATTGGTATTTTAGTGGTTGCTACATTGTTGCATAAAGTTAATTTTTTAACTAAGGACTGAACCAAGAACACAATATAAAACGGAAATCCAATCCTATTCCAACTGCACTGCACAAATTAATCAAATTTTAACCAATAAAGGATTCAGGGGGTCATACTATATAAGCCATAAAGCTCATACAGTTCAGATGTATAAGCAAATTTGTATCTACAAACCTGTTAGTAATTAAACGATATTCACCACAAAAGTGGTTTGTCTGTCAAAAACAACTAAAACCTTTGTAATAATCTCAAAGGTGTTCACAAAACTTAAAATTTGAGCAACCTTTAGTAATGCCTTAAATTATTTTCATGCGATATTTTTTGAGAGAAAGAGCAAATATTCAGGTTTTCAAGAAGAAACCTTAAATTTAATATTATATATTCTGTGAAAACTGCATTTTTTATTTTCTTACACAGACTGTGTCGTGCAAATTAAATAGTTAGACCATGCCTTGCAGGACAATGCTTAAAGACAAAAAAAAAGGAAAGGAAAAGCCAATCCCAAAAAAAGGCGAATCTTCTTCTCCCACAAATTACCGACCGATAGCACTAACGTCCCTTCTTTCTAAGGTCATGGAAACGCTGATTAATTATCAGCTTAAGAAATATCTTGAGGAACGGAAGCTTCTTAATGACCGGCAATACGGCTTTCGTAGCAATTGGTCCACTGGTGATCTCATGGTTCATCTCACCGAACAGTGGAACAAATCTTTACATCGTTTTGGAGAAAGTAAGATTATTGCACTTGATATTTCAAAGGCATTTGATAAAGTCTGGCATCTTGCTCTCTTATCGAAAATGCGTGCTTTCGTTGGATTGGAAATTTTCTTTTTCTTTTTCGAACCGTTCAATACAAGTTGTTTTGGACGGATTCAAGTCTGAAACTCATAAAATAAATGCTGGTGTGCCCCAGGGCTCCGTTTTGTCTCTGAAGAAAATTTTAAACTAAAAGTCCGGGTAAATGAAAAACGAAAATGTCCAATTTATAACAAGTTTTATTTTATTAAGTTAAATTTAACCGAATGATATCGGGTCAAAGAAAATCGTTAACTCTCTGGAATTCATAATTTGCATGGGTTTATAAAGGGTGTCCCAAAATTAACGCAAGATTTGAATTAAATAGAAAACGCCGTTTTTAGTCTTTTGATAGTTATATTTTTATTGACTCGTAAAGTACATAGGATAGGGTTATGTATGGAATAACACATCGGACAAATGGCCTCCACGGCTTTGCATGCACATGCGCACTCTTTTGTTGAAATTTTCCATGACCATTCTGCATAAATGCGGCTGAATTTCGTTGATGCAGCGTTGAATCTCCTCCTTTAATGCACGGGTGGTTGTGGGCTTGTTGACATAGACTTGTGATTTCAAATAACCCCATAAAAAGAAGTCTAATGGTGTTAAATCACACGATCTAGGAGGCCAATTTTGATCACCGAAACGAGAGAGTACACGACCTGGAAATGTCTCATGCAGTAATTGAATTGTTTCACGGGCTGTATGACATGTGGCACCGTCTTGTTGAAACCACATATTGGACACATCAATATCATCTAATTTTGGCAGAAAGACCTGTGTAATCATGTCGCGATATCGAGCACCAGTAACAGTCACTGCTTGACCAGCATCATTTTCAAAAAAATATGGCCCAATTATGCCTCCAGCCCAAAATCCACACCATACAGTCACGCGTTGTGGATGCATTTGTTTTTCGACAATCACTTGTGGGTTCTCCGAACCCCAAATGCGGCAATTTTGGCGATTGACAAATCCATCAAGATGAAAATGTGCTTCATCGCTTAGGATGATTTTGCTCGAAAAATCAGCCGCCAAGCTTTCACTATTTTTGAAATATTCTTTAATAATGAAGACACGTTGTTCTATCGTGTAACGCTCCATTTTTAATAACCCTATACTGTTAGCTGTCAAATTGCTTTTTTTTTAGGGTTGCCAACACTTCACTGCACAAATGGCGGCAAATTCAAATCTTGCGTTAATTTTGGGACACCCTTTATAATGCTCAAACTTACAGTTTAACTTTTATTATAATGTACATACATAGATATGTATAAAGTTTAAAAAAAAAAGAGAGATGAACATAATTTGCAAAATTTCAATATATAAGAAATAATTCAAAATGAAAAGTGATGCCACTTTAAAACAATTAAAGGAAATAGTATTCAATTTTTAACAGTCTCCGACCCTCTTCCTCATTTTTATAAATGATCTCCTGTCTGCCACTTCTAGTCCAATACATTGTTTCGCTGACGATAGCACTCTTAGTTTTTCATATTCGTTTCCAGACTCACAACCCTCCTCTTCGGATGTGGAACTGCAACGCCAAAATATGATTAGCTCATTAAATTCCGACCTACACAGCATTGTACAATGGGGAATAAAAAATCGTGTGGAATTTAATGCTTCGAAAACGCAATGCTGTCTTGTATCGTTAAAGCGAGATAAACCCTCTTTGCCACTATCTATGAGTGGCACTTGCATCAACGAAACGGAAAATCTTGACATCCTCGCAATGTGCATCAGCAACCACCTTTTGTGGAGCTATCACATACGCGATGTTGTCAAAAATGCCGCAAGATGTCTAGGTTTTTTGAGACGCTGCCGTTGCAAGAAATTTTTCTCTCCGTCTGATCTGGCTACAATCTACAAAACCTATATGAATATAATTCTCATCTCTGGGCTGGTGCTCCAGTAACTTATTTAAGCCTCTTGGACAGTATTCAAAAAAGAGCTTTTAAAATGATTGGTGACATTAACATCATCAACTCGTTTACGTCACTCGAACATCGACGCAAGGTTTCTTGCCTCACCCTTTTTTACCGTTATTTTAACGGAATATGCTCTAGTGAAATAGCCAGTTGCATTCCTCCCCTTAAAAAATTTAACCGTAATACCCGCGCTTCTAGGAATGCCCATCAGTTTACCCTTGAGCCCAACTTCGGTCGTACTATGAAGTACAGAGATTCTTTTTTTAGCCGTACTACGCGAATGTGGAACGCCTTGCCACGCTCTATCTTTCCCTGTCATTGCAATGTTCAGAAATTTAAAATCAATGTACACCGACACCTCCTATTCAACCCTTCCCTCTTTTCCTAATGCTTCCACTGTGTCTTTGGCATATTAAAGGTATACAAAACCCTTTTCGTGTTCGCTAATTATAAAAAAAGCTGTTTGGTAAATATAAAAGTGGGTTAGCCATTAGAACAAAAAATCAAAATGTATGCAGAATAAAAACATTATATCAAAAAACTATTGTGGTGGCCATAATTCTTGCGGCTTAATTAAAATCTTTAGAAATGTTTATAGCAATTGTGATGTACTTAAATGATAGTTAAATAAGCTCCAGCAAACATTTTTCTTTCCCACCAATCATTTAAAGTCTAGTTCTATGCAATAACTTCCTATGATTGATTGCTTGTACACCAAAAGTCTACATAGAGTAGATTGGGTTTATACAAGAAAAAAGGGAGAGGGGGTCTATTTCCCCCCTAAGTGGGGAGATCAATTTAAAAAAAAAATGTTTTAAAACAGAAAGAAAATGTTTTGATAAATTATAGAAAAGACCGTGAATTAAGTACAACAGAAATAATTGTGGAATTGTAAAATTTGAATATTGATATATTTACAATAGGTGAATGCAAAGTTATAACACATGCAAGAATATGTTGTTTTCAAAAACTCATTGGCACGAAAAAAGATGGTTCGAAGTCTAGTCATGTGATATTAACTGCATTTAACTTAACACAAATGCCACTTATAATAAAATAATAAAAAAAGTAAAGGCATGAAAAACAGCAACGAAATGTAGGGAATATTAGGTTTTGCGCAATATTGTTGAAACACTGAATTTCATAATGCAAACACTCAATGGAAAAAAAGATATATTTAAATAATTTATATTTGTTTCATTAATTTTAAAAATATTCTTAACTTCCCATAGGAAGTTATTGTAATCGGCCCGATTTTACGAATTGAAAATTTTGACATTTCTCGACGTTTCAAGGTCCCTAGAGACGAAATAAAAGATTTTTAGAAAGATGTACAGTACATATGTGCGTGCGTTCGTACATTCGAACGTCCGTATGTTCGCGACGTTTTTTCGTCGTCCATAGCTCAAGAACCAGTAGAAATATCGACTTCAAATTTTGTTATACAGATAATAATGCAGAAAGATGCAGTAAGGACTCTCAAAAAAATTGCGTGGGTGTTTTTTTTTTACCATAACAATGAACATTTGGTTTACCCACAATATCTCACGAGCCAATAATGCTAGCGAGTTGAATTAAATTTTATAATATATATTATGACGTGATACCAAACTTGTATATTTTTGGAAAAAATTCCAACTAACGGTTTTATTTATAAATCAAAAAAAAACTAAAAGAAAATATTCGTCACCTCGAATATTTTACAACAAAAAATGACTTTATCTCCAAAATAATTGTGTGCAATAAAGATTAACGTTTTTGACATCTGGTAAAGTTTTGAGAAAAATGAAATTGACAGTTTTTTTATAAAAAAAAACATTACTAAAACTTAATAAAAATTTACTTTCGACTCAAATATCTTTTCAAAAATTAAAAATATTGGCTTCAAACTAAGCTTTCTCACAGAAGATATTGTTTTCGACATTCAGTAAATTTTTATAAAAATCCAACAGTCAGTTTTTTCATAAAAAAATGAAATCTACAACAAATAGTACGCAAATTTCGTAAAAATTGATGTTCGCTTCTCGATATCTCGTGAACAATAGAAGATATTGACTTCGAATTAGTTTAATTCATATAATTTGTATTTGGTAAAAATTGTTAAATTGGTAAAAATTGTTTTTCGACTAAAAATCTCGTTTACAAAAATAGATTTTGAAATCAAACTATTTCATCAAATGCAAAATAGTGTTGGTAATTTTTGAATCTTTTAGAATAATTCAACCGACAACTTTTTTAACAAAACACGAAAACCTACAAACCTTTTAAGCAAGACAAATCGACAGACGGGATGGGAAGTTATCAGTGTGGGTCGCATCCCAGCCTCTTTTTTTTCTTGTTTCAAATCAAAGCTTTTTCAAAAGGTAATAGCCACTGAAATGTGTTTTTCCATAGATATAATTTATGTTATTAATCATGTGGTTTTGGGCCAAGATCTGATTTGGTATACAAATATTTCTATATTGTATTCTTTTTTATTGATAAATAATTTATTACATTCGTTTGATTAAAAGGTATCAATTGAAGCTAACATGGACACATTATATTGGTGTAAAATTATCAGAGCCCCAATGCTTCAAGAAAAGCACCACGTTATTGGATACGAAGCACTTTTAACAAGAGAAAGGTAAGTTAAATTATCCCTTAAACCTATTTTTTTTAACCATCACAATTAAGTAGATTCAAATAGAAAAATCAATGAAGTTTTTCTTAAAATTAAAAGATCGAATTTTTCAATAAAAAATAGTTTTTATAAAGGGTGTCCCAAAATTAACGCAAGATTTGAATTAAATAGAAAACGCCGTTTTTAGTCTTTTGATAGTTATATTTTTATTGACTCGTAAAGTACATAGGATAGGGTTATGTATGGAATAACACATCGGACAAATGGCCTCCACGGCTTTGCATGCACATGCGCACTCTTTTGTTGAAATTTTCCATGACCATTCTGCATAAATGTGGCTGAATTTCGTTGATGCAGCGTTGAATCTCCTCCTTTAATGCACGGGTGGTTGTGGGCTTGTTGACATAGACTTGTGATTTCAAATAACCCCATAAAAAGAAGTCTAATGGTGTTAAATCACACGATCTAGGAGGCCAATTTTGATCACCGAAACGAGAGAGTACACGACCTGGAAATGTCTCATGCAGTAATTGAATTGTTTCACGGGCTGTATGACATGTGGCACCGTCTTGTTGAAACCACATATTGGACACATCAATATCATCCAATTTTGGCAGAAAGAACTGTGTAATCATGTCGCGATATCGAGCACCAGTAACAGTCACTGCTTGACCAGCATCATTTTCAAAAAAATATGGCCCAATTATGCCTCCAGCCCAAAATCCACACCATACAGTCACGCGTTGTGGATGCATTTGTTTTTCAACAATCACATGTGGGTTCTCCGAACCCCAAATGCGGCAATTTTGGCGATTGACAAAGCCATCAAGATGAAAATGTGCTTCATCGCTTAGGATGATTTTGCTCGAAAAATCAGCCGCCAAGCTTTCACTATTTTTGAAATATTCTTTAATAATGAAGACACGTTGTTCTATCGTGTAACGCTCCATTTTTAATAACCCTATACTGTTAGCTGTCAAATTGCTTTTTTTTCAGGGTTGCCAACACTTCACTGCACAAATGGCGGCAAATTCAAATCTTGCGTTAATTTTGGGAGACCCTTTACAACAAAAATAAATTAGGTGGCGAAACAGTCCGTTGAGAACTAGGGCCTAGTGACTTACAACTCTCAACCATTCCTGTGTGCGATTAATGTTTTCAGAGATGGTTTTTATATACACTATCAATTTTATGTAGTGTAACAATTTAGAGTTAAGAATTTCTTTTGTAATCCTAAAAATACACTGGTAATGTAACTATGTTATCCACAAAATAAACGGTTGCTTTTTTCCAGTTCTACAAACCAACCATTGGTGCATCATATGACGCTTTTCGAGTGCTCTACTAAATCATATCCTGGTTCAGATCCAGCATCGTGGGATGTGTGGGTTAAAAGTAGTGGTGCTGTATGCAACAGCAATTTATTAACCCCACGTGACTGGGATTCATGCATAACTCCAGTAGCAGTTTGGTCTATAGGATCCACAGGTATGAAAAACGTTTTTAATATAAAGCTTATGTTTAGTTTAGTGAATGAACTTACTACTAGTCTATAGGAAATTAAATATTTACTTCAACAAAAAAATCATACAAAATTGAACTTGGTATCCTAAATTTGTAGTGGAGCATTTTATTTTGTAGATAATTGTATTGTTTAAAAGGTATTCTTAGATTTTTAAAAAAGTTTAGGATTTATTCTAAAGTTCAGCTTATTCGGAACTTTTATGAAGCTTGGAAAATTTTATTTTTTTTTGTTACAATTTTCTTTTATGAATTCTCTAACTATAGGCCAATTTTTGCCACAACATGTTGGCATACCGTTAGGTGGAAAAACTGGTCCAAAGTATTACATGCTCGAAATCCACTATGATAATCCCAACTCTCATCGCGGTAAGTAAATATTTATTGTTATTATAATATCTCAACACCTTTCAAGAATCATTATCTAAGTTCTACCTCATTCATTACATTTGCAGTTATCGACCATTCCGGGTTTAGAATTCATTATACACGTCATTTAAGAAAGAACGATGGTGGTATTATGATATCGGGTGTTTCAATTTCCGATACTCAATTAATTCCACCTGGGCAGAAACTTTATCGTAATATTGGGATCTGTGGACCATCTTGTTCGAATGTTGTAAGTACTATTTTACGCAATTTGTTTTAGCCTTATCTCAAATGTAAAATCTAAAGTGAGCAGATTCACAATTAGTGTAATAAAATCTTTTGCAAAAAAAAACGTTTGGTTTTGTAACAAAAAGATGTAAATTTGCCTGGCAGCGTAATTATTAGGAAAAAAAAATATAAAAACTTTCCGTAGAAAAGATTTTCAATAAATCAATTATATAAAATGCTTTTATAAATATTCAGAGCCTAATCAAAACATAATTTAACAGACATTGGCACCAACATGCTTTTTTACATATGTATGTGTCATTTCATTTCATATGCGACCTTCACGACAGATTTTCAAATACCGTTACCCCTTATTACAGTAAAATTATAATTTACAATCGAAGATCAAAACTTTAAAGCTGGTATAAAAATGTACTGGTTTGGGATTTGAAGGGGAAGGATTTTGAACACAATTGATCAAAATTTCGTACAGTTGATGTAAAGCAAAATTCAATACAAAAGAATTGTATTGTATAATAAATGTATTATTATTTGTATTCAAGTTTGTAACAAATGAGTATACCTATTACAAAGTTTTTAGTTCATGTGACAGTTAAACTTATAAATTAGGTAGTTAGGGCGGATAATTTAAAATCTTCAACAATATTTGTTACTTTGAATTATAAATATTTTTAATTTCAATTTAATGTAGCACTAATCGGTGCACAATATTTTTGGTTAACCTGTCTTTCGGTAACACAAATAGGTTCGACGGTTTTTCTACACGTGAACATATACAACCTATAGCTGCTCATGAGAAAAACATGGATCTTCCAAATCTAAACCACAAATGGACATTGTTGAGCCTTGAGACTTATTTATAGACATGTCAAAATCTAAACGAATTAGAAACTGTAACCTTTTGATGATATGGTAGAATCTGACTGTATCATTGGACTACGTGGCAACGAGACCACTTTTCCTTTAAACTTTCCAGTTAAAATGGTTGCTTCCAGAATATTTTCGGTGATCTTTTTGATGACTAAACGTGGACCGTTGCATAATTAAGGTAGATTGAAATCACGCAAGAGAATAATAGGTGAACCTATCTTTAATCGAAGATTATGTGGTGGCATTCCAGGTATGTCTACTCTGTATATCCAATAACAACAGTATATCGATTGATTTAAAAGACATCACATCGCCTGGTAACAACTGTTGCACCTGGAAGTTAATTTCGTCAACATCAACATTCTTGGCTGCCAAAATAGCCCGATGACTGAGCCAGTTATGATTGAAGTAATTACTCTGTATATCCGGAAATATACTTTGAATCAATTCATTTTTTTGCTGAAGAACAGTGCAATTGTGTGAAATTGTCTAGCAGTTTAATGAATTGCGTATTTGTTTGCAGTTCTATTTTACCAAATTTTACCAAAAATTGTTTACACCAAACTTTGAAAACGTAAAATTCACTGTATTTCGTTTGATACAAAATAAATTTAACATATACTTTAGCCTATATGAAACGTTTGGAAGTTTGACATAGCGCCATCTATTGAATACTAACTCAATCCAGTCAACAGATACTAACTCAATCCAGTCAACAGATGTTGCCATCGGTTATAATCGTTTGAAGCTAACAGATAATTGTGACTGTCAAATAATAGACAAATAATTTGCAATACAATAATATTGCGATCATAAATTTAGACGTATACGTCCATTACATAGCTGTCATTTGCGTTTTGTTTTCCAAGTCTGATTCTTTTTTGTTATACCTACCACGTTTTATAATGAGTGACGTTTTATGTCAAGTCACACGGGAACGCTGTCGAACGGGATAAACAATATCCAATGACCGTCTCCTGGCTCTAAGCTACCTACATACCAATTTTCACCCATATCGATACAGCCGTTGTTGAGTTATAAATAGTGTAACTAACACGGCTTTCTTTTATATAGGGTGATTTTTTTGAGGTTAGGATTTTCATGCATTAGTATTTGACAGATCACGCGGGATTTCAGACATGGTTTCAAAGAGAAAGATGCTCAGTATGCTTTGACATTTCATCATGAATAGACTTACTAACGAGCAACGCTTGCAAATCATTGAATTTTATTACCAAAATCAGTGTTCGGTTCGAAATGTGTTTCGCGCTTTACGCAAATTTTATGCGTTTTTTTTTAAAAAAAAGTTCTCAAGCTCTTAAAAAATCACCCATTATATTAAACAATGTCCTCTTTTCAATGGAGGACAATAAATACATAATGGGTGATTTTTTAAGAGCTTGAGAACTTTTTTAAAAAAAAAAACGCATAAAATTTGCGTAAAGCGCGAAACGCATTTCGAACCGAACACTGATTTTGGTAATAAAATTCAATGATTTGCAAGCGTTGCTCGTTAGTAAGTCTATTCATGATGAAATGTCAAAGCATACTGAGCATCTTTCTCTTTGACACCATGTCTGAAATCCCGCGTGATCTGTCAAATACTAATGCATGAAAATCCTAACCTCAAAAAAATCACCCGATATATATATGGGTGATCATACAAAAGTTGGGTAACTCGATGTCATAAACCAATATATACAAAGTCTGATTATATGTTATTGAGATTGCAATTTATTTTAAAACAATGGAAAGACCTTTATTTAGTCACCCAATTTCAGTTCTTCATTTTGAATACAAGTTATTCAAAAAACACAATTAGTTCTTAAAACGTCAGTTCTCTGGCATGTCACAACCCTGAAAACCAACCATTAAGTGACTGTCTATTAAACATTATCATTGATTTGAAAAAATTTATCAATTTACTACAATCTGTGATGTATGTAGTTAAATATATACTACAACTTTCATAATGCAGTGTTCTCCACTTTATTTAAAAAAATAAGAAATTTTGTGTTCAGTTCCATTCTTCAGTCCCTTGTGTGTTATTTAAATTTGAAATTCGAGCGAAATATCGCCGACTCACTGTCAAATCCCACTTTGAACTTTAATGTTGTTAATGAAGTTAGTTGCGGGTTGTACAATTTGACGGCCATCATATCTGTAAAAGAGTTTGGGTTATTTTTGTTGTCTATACACGTGCTAAGCCAGTCAACACGTCAGTTTTATGGTGAGTCGTTATTTTTTTGTTAATCTAAAGTTTATTTTTATTTATTCGTATTAGACTTTGATTTGTTAAAATGTAGTTTGTTGATATTTGAAATTACAAAAAAAAAAAAACATTAGTCCAGATTATAATCTCAAATTTCGTCTTTTTCGTCAGTAGTGTGGCGTCAGTTCTGTGTCAGGTAAATTGTTATTGTTCTTCATTTCTTGATTATTAGTACTTTTAAGATGAATATTGTTAGATTTTGTTTGTTGATTACTTTGAAATATTTAGTAAAACTATGTGAAAGTAGTAAAAGATAAGTGAATAACGTTACGTTAAATGTCAAAAGTCTGTTTTAAAAACTGATGTAGTATTTTCTCCTAGTATTACATGTTAATAATTATTTTTAATTGTTACTAAGTGATTTTAAGTGATCATTATTAAATCCTAAGAGATTTTTACTAATTTGTATTAAATTTCATTATAATACTTTCAAAACTGTGTATACTCGTCAGTCCTCTGGCAGTCAAATTCTGAAATTTTTAAATATCTTACAATGTACTCAAAAAAATGACTGGCCCGATTGGGAACAATATATTAATTAGATTAGCTATCATATACACCCGAATTTATAGAAGTTTAATTTAAAAACTATCGTAAACAAAGTATCCTCAAAAGTTACCCAACTTTTGTATAATCACCCATATGTATGTACATATGTATGTATGTAGATATTTTCAATAATTCTAAATTTATTATCATGGACCTAAAACATTCGCATAAATAAAGAATTCATTATGCAAACAAACAAAAACCACTGAAAATATAAAAATAAACTATGCCATTTATATAAAAGTATTAAAATACCTACAAATGCATTTATTTTTCAATTCAACAATCTATCATTTTTTAGATGTTTCCTGAGAATGGCATTAAAATTATATCTGGAACATTACACTCCCATAGAGCGGGTCGTAAAATGAGTCTGCGTCATATTCGAAATGGCAAAGAAATGGAACGCATCATCGAGGATGACAATTACGATTATAACTACCAACAGGTGCGTCAACTGGAAAATGAAACTGTTGTTTTGCCAGGTGATTATATCATAACAGATTGTGCATATGAGGTAAGTTCCTAATTTATCTAAAGGCTAAGGGCAAGCGATGATAAAATAAAATGCAATTTGATTACAACAAATATGCTATAAATCATACGTACATATGTTAAATGAAAAATAGAAAATATATGTATATGGTTAGCATTTTTTTGGTCAGATTTAATGTCAATAAATTTATTATTACTGAAATGTCAATTTAAATTCTAATTATTTTAGACAACTAACCGAAAGCGGCCAACATTTGGAGGTTACTCAACAAAACAAGAGATGTGCTTATCGTTCATTACTTATTACCCAAAAATTGATTTAGCAGGATGTTACAGTATGACACCAGTAAGAGAATTTTTTGAGACGTTTGGAGTTTATCAATTCTATTCTTTGAATATGACAGATGTTGAGAACCTCTTTTTATACAATGGGTAATTAGAATAAACTGTTTTTTTTTTTTCTGTTTAAGAAAGCCTTAAGTATTTTAGAATTTATATCTCCTCAGTAAATATTTCAACAAAACAGTTTTGGATATTAATTTAAAAAAAAAACTTAAAAACAGTTTTTGATACTAGGAGAAATATGGACAATTCACAATCATTTAGTTAAAGCAAGTTAATATTCAACGTCTCTTTTTATGTTGTCCCAAGAATTAAAAAGTTTTCTTAAAAAAAAAGAATAAAAATGGTTTTATTATATTTTTATTTTGAAAAAAAATCCTTGATTTAATAATTTATTATACAACAATTTACGACAAAAATCCTTTCAGAAATATTCTCGATTTATTACCGAATACAATATTCCCAAAAATTCCCAAAAAAAATCGTACCAAAGGATATACTTCGTATGCCGATGAAATGGATATGCTTTATGAAGAATCCTTGTTGAGTAAGTGACACAATGAATTTGTTTTTTCTTCAAATTCAGTTATAAATTTATTTGTTTACAGATAAATTAATCATTTCGGATCCGGTGGAATTTCATGACAGGACATTTTTAGCACATCTCAATCAATTACCATGGTCAGAGCCACTCTTCACAAAGCGAGTAGAACAGAGTATGATAACTGGAGAGCACATGACATTTTGTCGAGTGTCCAACGAATCAATATCAATCGTGAGATCCTACACCAATGTATATTTCTTGTATTAAAAATAATAGCCTTTGGCTGTATTCTTTTTTTATTTTTTTGCAGCCATCTGAAATAATACGATACCCGAATTTTACGACTTTCGTAAAACAACCAAGTCTGTGTCCTTATCACATTCCAATGAACTCATTGTCACCACAATCGATTCGAAGGCTTCTTGGAGGGCAATGGCCATTTTTACCATTACTAGTGTATTATATGGTGTTACTATCGACCTAGGGAACTTTTTCCCGACAGTCAATTTACTTGCATATTTAATTTATTTTTATTTATTCAAAATTAGTTAATTTAAGGAAATAAAGACGACATGCTGTGTACATAGACATTTAATGCTTATAGAAGCGAAAATGCCGAGTCATATTTTTTAAGAATTTTAATCCAAAGAATCATAAATTTAAGTATAGTAAATAAATGTTTAGAGTAAATTAAAAACAAACTATCAATTTTTGTATTAATTTATTATGAATTTCGAAACATTAAATAAGTTGGAATTGAAAGATGTGTTTCATTCTCTGTATGTCTCGATATATGTATTGTTAATACACGTATAAGTCTCATTTAGTAAAATAATAATAAATATTAAAATTTAAAGCTTACATTAGACTGAACCAAAAAATCCTAGGATCTTTATTTAAGGCATTCGTAAACAATTTCGAACTCGAGATATTAATCAAACATGACATTACGATGATAGAGAAGTCAAAAAAGTGGGTCCCCCGATTCCGTAGCCTCGTCCCTACAGCCCAAACCATTAAATTTATTGACTTCAAATTCTTCTTAACTTGTCTTCTTTTAATATAAAAAAATTGTTTGTATTGCTCCAGTAGGGTATCCCTTATAGAACCGTAATTTTGCTTATAAGTGTTTTCAAGAAATAATCAACTCATTTCAATATTTTTTTTTCTGCACAAGCTCTAATACTGTCTTAATAATATTTAATGATTAAAAATGTCATTGCTTTTATTTTCGATTTTCGATATCTTGTTTTTTCTTTTTCTTTTAAAAGATTTACCAAAAACTACCATAAAAATGTTTGCTACACAAGTATTTAGAAATGTGACATGAAAACAATCGGGGAAACCTTAAAAGTTATAAAAATTATAGTCATTTCATTAAATTCTTCCAACGGGTGGGAAAATAGGTCAGAAACGGGAAAAAAAACTCTTTTTAGAGCATTTAATTTTATTTTAAAATCTATAGTCGTCGTTTCTGTGTATTGCTTTGTTCCTTAATAATTAATTTTTAAAGCTAAAAATTTAAATTGAAAATAAATACCTACATAAAAATACATATTTCTCTTCTTCTATATCTTTTCCATTTGAATTATCAATTGAACTGGTATGTGTAAAGATAATGGTACAGACTAAGACTATTTTCATTTTAAACGTCTTCTATACATTCCTCCAAAGAGTTTGGAGTCTGTTTATAACGATCTCTCCTTGGCATTAGACTTTCTTATAAATTTGTCCAGCTCTGACAACAATATTTTACTTCTAGGTGATTTTAATTTACCACACATTGACTGGATTCCATCCGAAGACGAATCCTACCTTGAAGCCTCTCCTTCTTCTTCACAATTGGAACTATCTCTTCTCGATAAAGTCCTTCTTACTGACTTACAGCAAACAAGCTGTATTAAAAACTCAAAAAATCGAATTCTCGATTTAGTCTTTTCTTCTGACGCTATTAGTACTCTTGTTCTAGAATCTAGATCAGGAATTACTAATATTGATAAATATCACCCCCCTTTGGACATTTTTTTTGACTTAAGTAATCACCTTACTGAACACAGTAATTCCTTTGATTGCTTATATAATTTTGACTTCAGAAGAGCTAATTTCCAGCTGTTGTCTGAAGTTTCAACTTTTTATAAGATCCTTAATTATTGTTTGGAAAAAAATGTACCTTTAAAGAAATCAAAAAATACAAACTTTAGCCACCCTTGGTACACGAAAGAATTGCGTTTACTGCGTAACAAAAGAAATAAGGCATGGAAAATGTATCTCAAAACTCTGTCTCCAACCAACTTCTCTTTCTATGTTGAACTCTTTAACCAAGTCTCTTTCTTATTTTTTATATGCTAGCTATGTTACTGATATGGGCACCTCTTTGAAAGAGAATCCTAAAAAATTTTGGAAACTTGTAAACCTAAAGACAAAATCAGATGGCTTTCCAGTTAACTTCACTTACAAGAACCTTTCATTAAATAAAACTGTTGATATCTGTAACGCTTTCCCAACAAAATTCTGTGAGTCATTTGTTAATAACCCTGAAGAAGTTGATGAAGTATATTTTCATAATCTTCACTCCTTTTCGCAAACTAGCTGTAGTCACATACCTGTGCTACAGAGTACGGTCCTTGATCTTTTATCCGCGTTAAATGATGACTGTTCAGCCGGTCCCGATGGTATTCCCCCGATAGTTTTAAAAAAGTGTAGTAGTGCTTTAGTTGAACCGCTTACGTTCTTATTTAAACTTTCTCTAAAAACAGGCAAATTTCCCAATATATGGAAAGAGTCATTTCTAACACCAATTTTCAAGAAAGGTAACAAGGCGGATATAAGCAACTACAGGCCCATTGCAAAGCTGTCTTGCATTCCTAAAGTGTTTGAACAAGTTGTTTGTGAAAGTGTAGCATTTTTTAGTAAGAATCTCATTTGCGAACAGCAACATGGTTTTGTGAGAAAAAGATCAACCGTTACTAATCTCCTCACATTCTCAAACATATGTTCAAACGCTTTAGAACAAGGTCATGAAGTTGACTGTGTATACACTGACTTTTCTAAAGCTTTTGACCAACTTAGCCATGGAATTATTTTATTTAAACTTAAAGCTCTTGGTTTTCCACCATTTTTCTTAGCTTGGATCAAATCATACCTTGAAAACAGATCCTATGAGGTAAAATTTATAAATTGTCTTTCTGAACCTTTTGTTGCTCAATCTGGTGTTCCCCAGGGAAGCCATCTTGGCCCTTTTCTGTTCATCCTGTCTATTAACGATGTATCGTCATGTCTACGCTCAAGTGAAGTACTCATTTTTGCTGACGATATGAAGATTTTTAAAATAATAAAGTCCATCAATGATCGTATTCTTTTACAAGCCGACATTGATCGTTTCACATTTTGGTGTGAGAAAAATAGCCTTGCCCTCAACCCTTTAAAATGCCAGACGATAACTTTTACTAAAAAACGAATCGTTAGTGTATTTGATTATTGTATATCACAGCAAAAACTCTGTCGCGTCTCCACAATTAAAGATTTAGGTGTTAATTTCTGTTCCAACTTAGAATTTACATATCACATTAATTTGATTGTTAATAAAGCAAGTTCTATGCT
Organism: Eupeodes latifasciatus; assembly: GCA_920104205.1. Classification (NCBI taxonomy): domain Eukaryota; kingdom Metazoa; phylum Arthropoda; class Insecta; order Diptera; family Syrphidae; genus Eupeodes; species Eupeodes latifasciatus. Next base: position 83,101,854 of record OV049925.1, read on the forward strand.
TGGTTTTATAAAACGCTGGGCAAAGGAGTTCAATGATCCCTATGTAACTCTTTCTTTGTATAATTGCCATGTTCGTCCTCATCTTGAATATGCTTCGCAGATGTGGTCTCCCTATTACGAAATTCATAAGAAACGTATTGAATCAATTCAACATAATTTCATTCGCTTTGCCCTAAAGGGTCTTCCTTGGGATGATCCTTATGATCTGCCTCCCTATGAACATCGTATTCAGCTTCTTCAAATGCAATCTCTCCATCAAAGGCGTGTTAATAATGGCTTAGTATTTTTTCATCAACTCATTAATGGTGAAATTGATGCACCTTATTTACTATCTTGTGTACATTTGAATTACCGAAGCGGAACTCATTACCTGCGTACATTTGATTTTATACATATTGACTTCCATAGAACTAACTATGGGAAGAATAAAGCATTAAGTCGAATGAGCATTTTATATAACTTAAACTGTTCATCGATAGATTTAAATTTAAATAAGGTGGGATTAAAATCATTGTTTAGAACCAGTGCTCCACTATCGTAAACGTCTTTATTTTATTATTGTTATTATTTGTATTGTACTATTCGTACTAGAATGTCAGCTTGTTAGACTTGACCATTCCTTTTAATTTCATTGAATGTTTTTGAACAACAACAACAACTTAAAGGTGCTACCACTCATTGTTTTTGGCTGGAGATATAGCTATTTCGTGCTTTGCCACTTTTGCACTCATCAGTCTCCTTTTTTTTTTTTTTTTTTTGTGGTGCTGAGCTTTAATCCAATTTTATTTGAAAAACTTTTTTATGCACAACATAGGATTCGAACCCACGCATATCAGATTTGCTCAGTCTTAGAAGTCGTGTGCACTACGCACTCCACTACTTTAGACCACTGACGTCACAGGTCGAGATGTGCTAATTGTTTATCAAATGCATTTGAAGCATCAACCTTTTTATAAGCTCCTTTAAGTATGCTGTTTTTGTTCCGCCTCCATTTTTCTCCATACCTTATTTGATAGACTTACAATTCGTAGTACGTATCAAAGGGGGAGAGGTTGGAAGATCTTTATTTTATTTTTTGTACTGTAATAATTCCTGTTAAATGTTAATAATTATTATGATTTGTATTTTGTGCGTGTGTTAGGCTATAATTGTATTATTTTCTTACTAACAACTAACACATGCACTTATGATGAGCCTCTGATCGTAGTTTGACGCTTGCTATAAGCTTACTACTTTCTGAAAATTCTGAAGTGTAACACATACGTATATAATAATATATAATCTTCCATATATACTTCTGTATTTAAAAAAAACTTACTTACTTACTTAAGGTGGCGCTACAGTCCTGTGTGAACTAGGGCCTCACCCAACAAACTTCTCCATCTAGCTCGGTCCCTAGCTAGATGTCTCCAGTTTCGCGCTCCGAGTTGGGTGAGGTCACCTTCCACTTGTGCGCGCCACCTGATTCGCGGTCTTCCTCTACTGCGCTGTCCTGTGGGTGTGGATTCGAAGACTTTCCGGGCCGGAGCATTGGTTTCCATGCGCTCTACGTGACCTAGCCATCTTAGTCGTTGGACTTTTACCCTTCTTGCTAAGTCTACGTCGCTGTACAGCCCGTACAGCTCGTCGTTCCATCTTCTCCTCCACTCCCCTTCGATGCATACGGGACCGTAGATCACACGAAGAATCTTTCTCTCGAAACGACCCAAGGTGCTTTCATCCGCTTTTGTCAAAGTCCATGCTTCTGCACCGTATAGCAGGACGGGGATGATAAGGGTCTTATATAGCGACACTTTGGTCCTTCGAGAGAGAATTTTTCCACTCAATTGCTTTCTTAACCCAAAGAAACAGCGGTTAGCAAGAGTTATTCTTCGTTTGATCTCAGCGCTGGTGTTGTTTTCTGCGTTTACAGCGGAGCCTAGGTAGACGAAGTCCTTGACTACCTCAAAGTTACGTCTGTCGATGGTGACGTTTTGACCAAGACGTCGGTGTTGTAGGTCCTTTCTTGATGACAGCATGTACTTTGTTTTGCCCTCATTAACCGTTAAACCCATTTTTGCCGCCTCTGCCTCAATACTCACAAAAGCCCCATTGACATCACGCTGAGTTCTTCCGATTATGTCAATGTCATCAGCATATGCTAGTAATTGGACAGACTTTTGAAAGATAGTGCCTCTGGTGTTGACGTGTGAGCTTTGCACTATTCTTTCAAGTACGATGTTAAAAAAATCACATGACAGCGCATCACCTTGTCTAAAACCTTTTTTGACATCGAAAGGTTCAGTTAAGTTGTTTCCAACCTTTATGGAGCAGCATGAATTCTCCATGGTCATCCTGCACAAACGGACGAGTTTGGCAGGGATGCCAAAACTAAACATGGCTCTATACAGTTCGTCCCTGTAGATACTGTCATATGCGGCCTTGAAATCGATGAAAAGATGGTGGGTGTCGATTTGGTGTTCTTGGGTTTTTTCCAGGATCTGCCGTAATGTGAATATTTGATCGACTGTGGACTTTCCTGGTCTAAAACCACACTGATAAGGACCTATCAGGTTGTTGACGATGGGCTTTAGACGTTCACATATTACGGCAGAGAAGATTTTATAAGCGATGTTAAGTAGACTGATTCCTCTATAATTGGTGCAGTTTAGAGGGTCTCCTTTTTTCAGGATCGGGCAAACAATACTGAGGTTCCATTCATCGGGCATGCTTTCTTCCGACCATATCTTACAGATAAGTTGGTGCATGCTCCTAACCAACTTATCTCCAGCTGCTTTAAAGAGCTCGGCATTCAAGCCATCCGCTCCAGCGGCTTTGTTAGACTTCAGCTTAGATATAGCAATCTTTACTTCGTCTAAGTCGGGAGGACGGGATTGTTGGCTTTCGTCGTCTATGTTGAATGGATCATCCTGCCTGACAGCGGAATTCGGTTCGTCGTCGCCATTATACAGTCTGCAGAAGTGGTCCTTCCATATCCTCAGCATTGACTGCGGTTCCACTATGATGTTTCCACTTTCGTCTTTGCAGCCTTCGGTTCTAGGTTTATGTACTTGTGAATTTCGTTTCACCTGTTCATAAAACTTTCGAACTTCATTTCTGCTTTTAAACCTCTCAACATCTTCGACCGCACGCTTCTCATGCTCTCTCTTTTTCCTTCTGAGAAGTCGGTGTTCCTCTCGCCTCTTCTGCTCATAGAGCTCATGAGCAGCTCTCGTCCTTTTATGCAGCGCCGCCTTGCGTGCCTGTTGTTTGGCTGCATTTGCCTGCCGACATTCCTCATCAAACCAGGGGTTCCTTGTTGGTGGTCGCTTGAAACCCAGCACGTCAGAGGCGGCTTCTCTGATTGCGTCTTGGCAATGTTGCCACTGGTTTTCTATACATTGTGTTGGCGGCACAGAACTTCGAGAGAGGTTACTTGTAACTCGGTCGGAGAAGGATTTGGCGATCTCTTGCGATTGTAGCCGTTCGACGTTGTACCTTCTCCCAACATCTCCCTGTTTTGCCTTGGGCCTGGAAACCCGAAGTGCTACCTTGGCTACAACAAGGTAGTGGTCCGAGTCGATGTTAGCTCCTCGGAAAGTTCGGACATCCATGATGCTGGAAGCGTGTCTGGCGTCGATCGCAATATGGTCAATCTGGTTGACGGTAGATTGATCTGGAGATCTCCAAGTTCCTTTGTGGATGTTGAGGTGTGGAAAACGCGTACTGGCTACTATGACGTTTCGCCCGCAGCAAAATCTATGAGCCTGAATCCGTTGTCGGAAGTGTTGTCGTGCAGGCTGTTTTTCCCGATTATTCCACCAAAGATGTCTTCCCTTCCTAGCTTGGCATTAAAATTGCCCAGGACAATTTTAATATCGTAGCTAGGACACTGCTCGTATGTTTTGTCTAAGAGCTCGAAGAACATATCTTTGGTGTTGTCATCCTTCTCATCTGTGGGGGCGTGCGCGCATATCAGGCTAATGTTGCCGAATTTAGCCTTGATGCGGATGGTCATGAGGCGCTCGTTGATGCACCTATAGCTTAAGACTTGTTGCCTAAGTCTGGCTCCAATGACGAAGCCGCATCCAAATAAGCGCTGTTGGTTTTCTCGGTAGCAGTCACCATAGTAGATATCGCAGTTTTTCATCCTCTTTTTGCCCGGCCCATCCCATCGTATTTCCTGGATGGCGGTGATGTCTGCTTTATAGCAGTCTAGGGCCTCCGCTAATTCTTCGGCTGCACGTGGTCTGTTAAGGGACCTAACATTCCACGTGCATATCCGAAGTTCGTTGTCCTTAATTCGTTTGCGTTGGTTGTCAGCAGTAAATCCGTCCGTATCCGAGGCTTGTTGGTGCTTCGCAACTATAAGATTTTTAAGTGGTCAGGAAGTCACCCTGACGGCACAACCCCCAACCTGGAGGGCCAGATCCTTAGTATAACTCCTCTGGGGTTTCCACCTTGCAGTGGTGGGGAGGCTTACGCTTAAAATTCTCAGCTGATCAGCTGTAGACTTTTATTTCTTAAGTCCTCAGCTGGCCAGCTGAGATCTTTAGGCAAACCAAGAGAAACCCAAAAGACGAAAAACCATGAACAGTACACAACAAAAGAACGAAAAACCAGCGGGGATATACGCTGAAACGTCGACAGAAGTCACGGCTGCCGGCGCGGGCTTTGCCTCTCTAAAAGTAAGAGGGGAGAAGTCGCCAGTGACAGACAAGAACGTACATAAGGACAAAACTACAGAGACGACAGTAACGAACATTACACAGGAGGAAGAAGACCTTCTTCTCACTCCTTTTTCAACCTCGGTGTAGAGGATGGAGCTAGCATCGGAACACTAGACGACGACGACACATGTTCAAATGCTAGTTCTACCCTCTCACGATTGTCTACCACTTCAGTTCGGAGTAGAATCTCCAACTGTAAGAAGACAATCAAACGACTTGGGAAAAGGAAATGGGAGGAATTGACGACAAACGAACAGATAAGACTTTTCAACGCTCGTGCTTTCCTAAAGAACGAACCTCTTATGATGGGGGGGCCACATGCCCAAACATCGGGGGAGGCGAATTCCAAAGGAAACACTGACATGGGTGCGCTGATGGGACCGCCCAATCCGCCGATTGATATAATTCAATCCAGGAAAGGAACGACCCCTTCAGTTGCACCCCCGACTAGGGAACAGACGCCGTTGCAACCTTCGAGGCCGTCTACACCCACCAGACCCAGTAAGGGGCCATGTGCAACAACGGGCTTGGAGGATGGTAAAACGGTCTCGAAGGAGAAGAATCTGGAGGTTGCTTGTGAAAGCAGTACAAGGGGCCATGTCCCCGAATGCAGCTCTAGCATAACCCCTTCACCTTCGTCAAGCAGCGGTGTCATGGACGTAACTTCACTAAGTACTAGGACGACAAAAACGGTGATCGAGAAAAAGACTACCAAAACTCTCACCGTAGACAGAATACTACATAGGAGAATACGCAATACTGAACGGACAATTCGACGCCTATCCAACAAAGATCCGGACTCCTTAACGGCAAGGGATAAGATAGTGCTCGAAAACGCTACACGTAACCTTAAGACACTGACAGCAACGAACAAAGACAAAAATATAGGGACTAAGAACCTGATGAAGGAGAAGGAGATGGTGGGCCATGTGCCTCCCCTGGACCCTGATTCAGTGGCAAAAACGTCCAAAAGAACAAGGCAGGATGATACACTTTCGCCCACGAAAAGATCACCCCTGCAGAAAAGAAAAAAGACCTTGGCTACAGAAGAGACGTTAGAGGCGCGCAAATTCGCCATTGCGGATTTCGGCAATCCCTCGAGAAAAAAAAGACCAATGGCAATTATTGGAAATGAGAATCCTGGATGAGGTTAACGATGCTATCGTTAATAGCAGGCCACCACCACTCTTTGGGAACCTCAAAACCATCCATGGGTTCAAAGTTCTGAAGTGCGAGGACGACAATACCCTCGTTTTCCTGCAGGACTTCGTCAAGAGAACGATAGCTCCCTGGCCCAACGCTGATCTCCGCTTGGTCGGTCCGAACGAAATCAGCGACTTCGTCAAACCTAAGGCCAGAATGACGATCAAAGGTCCCGCGATACTCCGAGATCGCGTAGAACGATATCTCCAATCTCTAAATACGTAACAGCTAAGTCAGAGCTGGAAAGTAATAGAGATGGGAGAAAGAACGGAAGAAGGTACAGAAGTGGTGGTGCAACTTAGCCACAAATCTATACCCCTTTTGCGGAAAATAGGATTCAAGGTACGCATCGGCATAAACCGGTGCAAACTGCGGCTAATAACAAACAAACCAAAACAAGTAAGTAACAAAATATGAGCATGAAATTGATTCAAATTAATCTTCATCATAGTAAAGCCGCCAGCTCCAATCTTGTCTACATTTTGGGAAGTAGACAAATTGACATTGCCCTAATTCAAGAACCCTGGATTTCAGGTGGCAGAATTAGAGGACTACACACATCAGACTTTACACTATACAAAGCCACACAAGTAGCTAATAGTAATATAAGATCTTGTATTTTAGGCAGGAAGAAGTTTAATCTCTTTCTTTTAGCAAATTACAGTGATCCAGACTAATGTGCTGTGAAAATAGAGAGGAAGGGACTCCCACCACTGATCCTGGCATCGTGCTATATGCCGCATGACGGACAAGAAGGGCCTCCCGCTAATATCACAAGCCAGCTTGTAGAGAAAGCTGCCTCTGAGGGATGGGACGTGGTACTAGGCTGTGATACAAACTCACATCATACTCAATGGGGTAGTACCGACATCAACAACAGAGGTGAGACTCTTTTTGAATTTATACTAGACCATAATCTTTTAGTAGCAAACAGAGGTAACGAACCCACTTTTGTAACTAAAAATAGAAAAGAAGTGCTTGACGCTACCCTAACCAATAACTCAAGCACACTAGTAATAGATCAATGGAATGTTCTTAAAGAGGAATCATTCTCAGACCATAAACTGATAGGGTTCTTGATACACAATGAAGTAGCAACTCCAAAACCCTTTAGGAACTTCAGGAAAACCAACTGGAATATATTCTGCAGGGAAGTAGGACAGGGGATTCAAAACCCGGACACACTTCTAATTCAAGAACCCTCTGACATAGATATTGCGTCAGAAAAACTCAGAGTTGTTCTGAATAGCGCTTTAGAAAAAAGCTGTCCCATTAATCATATGGGAAAAGGTAGGAAAAAACCACCCTGGTGGACCACTGAAATAGGCAACTTAAGAAAAGAAACTAGAAGACTTTTCAACGTCGCCAAAAGAACTAGGAAAGAAGCTGATTGGGAACATTATAAGGCCAGTCAACGTATTTTTAAGGTCGAAACTCAACGGGCAAAACGTAGCTCATGGATGGCCTTCTGCGACGAAATAGAAAGTACAAATGTATCAGCAAGACTCAGGAAAATTCTGACCAAGGATTCAGTCGCTCTAGGATCCCTCAAAAAACCTACAGGCAGCTGGACTGAATCCGGTGGCGAAACGCTTGAGCTCCTTGTGAATACTCACTTTCCTGGCTGCGTAGCTGATATCCGCAGTCCAGAAACAGAGTCTCATACAGAAACCCTAGTACCATCGGATATTATAACGGAAGAAAGGATAAAATGGGCCATTCACTCCTTTTCCCCGTACAAATCCCCTGGTCTAGACGGAATCTTCCCTATGATGCTTCAGAAATGCATAAACCTTATCATCCCACACCTAATTAGCATCTTCAATAATAGCCTTAAATGGGGGTATGTTCCCTTATCGTGGCGTGAGGTAAAAGTAGTTTTCATCCCTAAGGCTGGTAAACCTAGCCATACGGAGGCCAAAGACTATAGACCCATTAGTCTAACATCGTTTATTTTGAAAACTTTTGAAAGGCTAATTGATATACACATCCGAAGCACCCTGAAACCGGACTGTTTATCGGAATTTCAACATGCCTACATTAAAGGAAAAAGCGTTGAAACAGCATTGCACAATGTTGTCAGCGTCATAGAAAAATCACTGAATGACAAGGAATACACCCTTGCAACGTTCTTGGATATTAAGGGAGCCTTCAATAACGTGAAGAACGAAACAGTGAAGCAAGCCTTGGACGACCACAAAGTCGAAAAAGTAATAACACAGTGGATAATGAGTATGCTCCGAAAGAGACAAATTAACTCTGAGCTAGCGGAAGAAAGGGTGAGAGTAACCACATCCAGAGGCACCCCTCAGGGTGCAGTTCTCTCACCGCTACTTTGGGTTCTTGTCATGAACGGTATACTCTCTAAATTGAAATCAAGTGGAGTAAAGATAATAACCTACGCTGATGATCTTGCATTGCTAGCGACTGGCAAGTTCCTACCCACTATCAGTGAACAAACCGAATACGCCCTCTCGTTGGTAAGCAAATGGACTAGGTACTGTGGGCTGACAGTTAATCCAGCTAAAACAGAACTAGTGCTATTTACTAACAAGCGTAAAATACCTGATTTTAAAATTCCTTCAATCGAAGGCTGCCCTCTTAAAATCTCCGACCACGCAAAGTACCTCGGTGTGATCTTAGATAAAAAACTAAACTGGGGCCTGAACACTAAAGATAGATTCAAAAAGGCATCGATTGCCTTTTACTCCTGCAATAGAATTTTCGGGAAAACCTGGGGACCAAACCCTAAAATTATCAGATGGATGTATTCGGCAATAATTAGACCAATACTAACCTATGGTAATTTGGTATGGTGGAAAGCTTTAGAAAAGAGCACGAACCTGAAAACTTTGACAAAAGTTCAAAGACTTGCGTGCACTGGCATTACGGGAGCAATGAGATCCACTCCAACTGCGGGACTGGAAGTTATACTCAATTTGATTCCCCTAGACCTCTTTGTTCAAGAATCTGCGGCCAAAAGTGCCCTGAGACTTAGTCAAACTAAAGTCTGGATAAACAGTTCCATAGGACACGCCCAGATCCTTCATAAAATTATGGGTCATAGTAATACAGCAGACTATAAAATACCCGTACTTGATTTTCATAAACCATTCCAAGCTGCCATCCCAAGCAGAGAGGAATGGATAGATAATATACCATACTCCAGTGAGTCGTCAATAGCAATCTATACTGATGGCTCTAAAACGGACACTGGTCTAGGGGCAGGCTTCTATTCTGAATCTCTCAAGTTGACCGCCTCGCTTAGGCTTCCAAACCACAGCAGCGTCTTCCAAGCGGAGGTCCTGGCAGTGACAACAGCTGCGAAAAAGGTATCAATGATGGCGATACCACGAGCTGATATCACCTTTTACATTGATAGCCAAGCGGCAATAAAAGCGATTACTGCAACTGAGGTAAAATCGAAGCTTGTTTCATGCTGCCGCGAAGAGCTTAAGGTTCTTGGCGCACAGCACAACATTAGACTCTGCTGGGTCCCAGGCCACAGCGATATAGTAGGCAATGAGAAAGCCGATGAATTAGCAAGATTAGGGTCAATGCTTGACGTAAGCCAAGCTCAGCTAGTTAGCATCCCTACCTGTTATTTAAAACAGGAAATCTCAAAAAGAATAACAATTAAGGCCGATGAAAGGTGGAACCTTCTTGACACCTGCGGCACTACAAGAAAGATCTGGCCCTGTTTTAACAAACAAAGAACGGAAAGAATTATGCAGCTACAAAAGGGATCACTTCGATCTCTTGTAAGCATAATCACCGGACATAATCTGTTAGGTTATCATATGAAAAAGATGAGAATCAGTTCAGATGATCTATGCAGAGGATGCGGTGACGAGGAGGTGCATGAAGATACTTCGCACTTTCTGTGTCACTGTCCCGCACTCTCCCATCAAAGGAAGAAACTGCTTGGCAACTATTTCTTCGGGGATTTAAAAGAACTCTCTAGTACGCCAGGTACTAACATTCTGAACTTCGTCAAAGCCTCTAAATGGCTTGACTCACTGAACACATAGGTTTTTCTTATTAGCTTGAGTAGCAATACTCATGGGTATCACAATGGATCTGTGTTGATCTAAGTGTGACGGTAAAGACATCAACTGTCAGCCCCTAAACCTAACCTAACCTAACCTAGTATAACTCCAAAGACGGGGAGCCGGATAAACCGCTCCTTATAGGCCTGGGCTCCGAATAAGTCGTAGAAGCCCTATAAGGTGTTCACTAAGTAGTTCAGCCTTACTGGAACTGTAGACGCCACCGTTGATTCCATCTCGGGAATTCCTCCGCTGCCGTCTGGATAAGGAGAGGTGCCTTAGTGGACGCATCTCTCCCCCCCTCTCTCGTTTGCTGCCCCCAACAACTTTCCACTGGGGTTGGAACCCAATCTCCAGTTGAGGTACTAGGCACCCGATGTTCACCACGGGGAGGTGAGAGTAGGAGTTGATAGACAGAGGTTGGTTTTGAGAAAAACCTGTGGACGCTTGTGTCCTCTTGAATGCACATGTCTACCATTTGAACATCATTTAAAAAAAAAAAAGTTGCCGAAATTGTTTATCCGTTCGCAGTTTTATAGATATAGTGCTTGATCGATTGAATCAAATTATTTTTAATTTTAATAAAAGTATGTTCAAATCATGTTTTGTAATGTAAAAAAATTAAAAAATGTTGCATAAAGCAAACGTTTAAAATACTGGCGCCCTACTATGTAACTCGATTCTACAATGAAATTGCTCGAATTCGAAAACTTGGTATACTATGTCCCTATTTGACTACTTTCGAACCAACGAGAATCGAATAGTTCTAGTAGTGCCAACTATATTCTTATGAACTTTCGAATAAACGAGGTTACGAGGAACTACGTAACTCGAAAGTAGAATTCAAAACAAGGCAAAAGCGAAAATAATCACTCTACATCAAATGTGTTTGCGAGCGAAGTTTTTTTGTGAAAGTGTAAGTAAAATGTTGAATATGAGTTCCATCTACCACCCAAATTACACCGGGAATTCGTGATTTTTGCCAAAAATAGAGTTTGGACTTTCGTTTCTCTTCCTTATTCATTTCAAAATTTATCATCAGCGGACACATGACTCTTTCGATTGAAGTCAAGTAGTTTTGACATGGTTTGCTGTGCAATTCCAGCGTTCTTGTCACCAACGATTTGGTTTTGGTAACCTCCTGTTGCCAAAAAATTCAATGCTGCTGATAACTTATTGATAATCGGAACAGCATTTTGTCTTCTGTCATGTTGGATGATATGGTGTTAAGTAAGAACATAAATCCGTCTTTAGAAAGAAGATAGCTCTTAACAAAACTAAAACAAAAGTATATACTTTTTATTGAATGCGTTCAAATATTATACCGTATATATACATACATACTCGTATGTATGTACAAACCTTTTTTCACTCAGCTCCATTATTTTGGAATTATCTCTTCTTCTGCGTTCCATTTGCTCGTACCGTTCTTCACTTCCTTGCAAATTGAACCAAATTCCAAACCAAACCATTTTTATAATAATTTGTTTTGTTTTTTTTTTGTTTTTAAAAATGTCAAACAATTCGATACTCGTTCGAAAGTACAATTTTTTTTGAAAAGAAGTTGGTATAACCGTCATCCGATTCTACTTTCATACGTTGTACGATTTTAAAGTAAAGAATCGGAAATGAGTTTCGAATAGAATCAAAAGTAGAATCGAGTTACATATTAGGGCCCCAGTAAATTTATTTTTTTAATGAATTTTACTATTTTTACGAGTAGGTACTTTCAAAAACCATAATATTGAAAATTGGCTCACCCTTAAAATTATGTTTATTTCTGATAAAGAAATGACATTCACAAGCATTGTAAAAAAAAAAACAAAAAAACAATTCGATTATATTAAACGTTTTAAACTCTAAAAAGATAACCTACCTTGAATTTGCGTTTAAATTATTTGTTTCTTATGGTCTATGAAATATGGTTACCTTTCTAGGGTTAAATGGAATGACCCATATATTAACACTTGAATTGAAGAAACAAAATCAATGTCCGAATTGAATCGATTGTACCTTGGAAGAAAAATTATGTTGACATAACTTTAGATTAAAACATCCTCCCTCATAGTACGAGATAAAGCACACATTTTTCGCGTTAATACCTACAAAGCTGATTTTTTTCTACGATAGATTTGGTGCTGTAATAAACTAAAATGAGACTTGAAAAAGATAGTGAAAAATGGTCAATATGTTACAGAAATTTACAATTGATTTCCATCATACACAATTAAGTGCCATTTTATGTTTTAAACATGAAGCATATGACGTCCATCTTGTTCGGAGCGCGAAGAAAGTCCGTTCAACAATTTTTGAGTGAACGCGTTGAAGCAAATTTTCGTCTATTTTGACTCGTAAACACGGGATGTCAGATAACCCCAAAGGAAAAAAATCGCACATAGTCAAGTCAGGTGATCTAGGAGGCCAATGCATATCTCCAAAACCTGAAATGAGGCGGCCGGGAAACATCTCGTAAACAACGTTCATTGTGGGGATCGCAGTTTGAGGAGGTTCTCCATCTTGTTGAAGCCAGACGGGTTGATAATTCGCCTTCTTCTACGCAACTCTGATTTTAAAAAGTTATTAAGCATGCCAATCTAACGGGCACTTTTGACGGTCACCGTGTTTTCTTGTTCCTCAAAAAAGTAAGGACCAATGATTAATTTGTTTGAGACAATCACTTTAGGGCTGTGCAACGGTCGTTCGTGGAGGCTGTGAGGGTTTTCTGCAGCATACCAACGTCGAGGTGAAATTACACTCCTTACTCATAAATAACAACATATCGTATATAACGAGAGCATCTCTTATGCAAATTCTGAACCTTTGTGATAATCAGTGGGTTTCAACTGTTGAACAATTGTCAACCTATAAGGATGGAAGTTCAACTCACGCTTGATGATGCTTCGAACGAAAGAACGATTAATTTGTTAAGTCTGAGTTTGTTTGCGCACCAACCGCCACCGTGGACTTTGGAGAACAGTGGCTCTTACCCTTTCCGTATTTTCGGGAGTTTTTACACTACGTACGGGCGGAAGGTGGCTTTTTTTTGTAATTATATTCCCGTTGTTCAAAAAGCAGTCACCCATCTGATAATTATTTTCCGATTTTCCGATCGCTAACCGCACCATGACGGCCAATGTTAAAATTAATTCTGAAAGCACTACCGATTTGTTGTTTTTGACAAATGAGTCGTAAGCGAAAACACAGTGAAGGACACTCCACTGCTCCATTGTGGAAAAAAAAACTAACGGTTCGAATGAGATCTTCCGACTTATTCTCAATCAATTGGGTCGAAAAAAACCCATTTAGCCCTGTTTCTGTGACCAACCCTGTATATCAAGTTTCTTTTATGAAAGAATTTTTTTCTTTAGTAACATTTAAACCAATAATATATGATGTATGTACCTATCTATCAGCTGGCGCTAAAACTAAGGCACCTTTATTTGCTCCTTAGATATATAAAATACAATTCTATTAATCTAGCAATAACTTATTTTTGTATAGCCATATTGATTAATTTTTTTCAAAAGTCAATCAAATAACGGTGATTTTGATACCTACATAAATGGTAATTGAACATGCCCTATCCGCCGCACCGCAATCTCAATTACAAATCGATAAAAAAAGTCGAAAATTTGCTTGAAAATTGCCTGCTCTATTATCATCAAAACATCCGATATCGTTTTTTTTTTGGCTAAATATTCTTCATTAATTGAGCCAAACCTCAAATTTAACTGACCATTAACTGAAAAGAAAAACAACGTCGTAACATAGTTGTTTACTTTTTAAGTAGATTACAATACAAAAGGAAATCTCAAAATCAAGCAATTTGAAAACTTTAATAAATACAAAAATTTAACAACTATCTGATTAGTATATTGTTCCCGTATATAATTTAGGGTCATTTTAATTATTTTTTTAACAATTAGTGGTTTGGCTCAATTTATGAAGCCTATTATACTATTAAAAGTTTAAGCCCTTATAACTTTGGACCAGTGAATGGTGCACATAGAAAAAGTGATGTGGTCAAATATATGTACGAGTAGCTGGGAAAAAAAAAGTAAAAGACATCGGCAATGGAAAAATGTGTGCCTAATATTTTTCTGTTTCAAATTTGTAAATATCACTGATTTTCGAGGTCTGTTATAGCTGCCATTGGTATTCATCATTAAAATCAATTATTTTAATTTTTTGACAGGTTGGTTTAAGTTTTTTTTCGAAATAATAATTTATGAAATCAACTACTATGAGCTGTTCATTGCAAACGATTTCATCAATGAAAAATTAAAAATTAACTAAAAGAAAAGTTATGAATTTAGTAGATAATCAATTGTTTAAGTAGTAAAAATCTACAACTGATCAGTTTCATTTTGACACCAAACATTACTAATTTTACTCTTACAAAACTTTCAATGATAAAAACCATTGATAGCTAGCTATAACTAACCTCTTATTGATTCATCAGTAACAGTTTTATAAAAAGATGTACATTTTATGAAAATTATTTGATTAATTAAAGGAAAAAGAAAATATGAACAATATTCAAATTTACCAAAACTAAAATGAAAATAAAAGAATTACTTGGGCAACCCTTAATCAATAGGTCACACACGTTCTTTTTTTCTTCTGTCATTACTTTTCGTGAACGTCATATCGAATCGAATTTGACAGCCAGCCCAGAAATCGCCAGAAGAAATTCCTCGCACTGAATATGGCAAAAAGGGGAAATTTTGTACTCTCTCGCGCGCGCTCTCTTTTGTAAGAAATAGCACAACTTTTGAAGTGTGGAACGACTTCGGACTAAAAATGACTAAAACCTTTGTATATACGAGTACATATATTTCAATAGTGCTATCATGAAACACAAAATTTTGTTACGGAAGGCGGACCATGGGGGCGCTGCCTGTACGAAAATTAAGTGTGGATACTAAGAGCGACTGGAAGTATAAAAATATTGAAATAAATAAATAAAATAAATTACTCAAATGTAAACAAAAAGCAGTCGTTGCCAACGTTACCTGAGATTTTTTTTATTCATACCTATCAATGTAAAGCAGGTATGCATATGCAATACATTTTATTGTACATATGTGTTTTAGATTTGTTTTCAGAAAATTTTATTAATTTTATTGTGTATTCACCTCAATTGAGAAATCTATATTTATCTTGTAATGTGTATTCGCCTTTAATTAACTATCCATCTTTCTCTTTCTGATAAATATCTATCTATCTTGAATCATCTCTTGGATATATCCATAATTCTATTAGATATAAAAACGGATCTTTTGTAAAATAGTCCAGTCATTTGGTAAGAAAAAGAGGGTTACCTGGAAAGTTTTCCGGGAATTTTGAAAATTGGTTAATTTATAGATTTGGGTATGGCCTTTTCGAATTTCAACTTTGCCACCTCGTACCCCCACCGCTCGCACCGCCATCTTGAAAAAATGGCGCCTAAAAACGGTTTTTTGGGAATATCTCCTTTCCGACACATTTTACGAAAAAAATACTTATGTACAAAATTAAACTAGAAAAAATTTCCTACAATTTATGTATCAATAAATTTTTTCATAAAATTAATAGTTTTTGGCGTACGAGCGCCACAACGTCCATTTCAATAGACGTTTTTAAAAAAAACTCATTTCCACACCAGAGTAAGCGGCGCGTTTTTTTTATTGTGGTTTCCCCTATAGGCCTAATCCACTTGTGATAAATTTTATTTTGAAATAAAGCGCAATCTTTCGGTAGAAGCTATATATTACGAGAAATATTTGGTTGAGCCTGAGTCATCAGTAAACGTTTATTGTCTTACAGTGTTGTGTGTGTTCTTAGAGCTATGGCTTCTAATACAGAAAATTGTTTTATTTGTGACAATTCACTTTTAGAAAATGAAACAGTTGAAGTGAAAGAAAAAGGATTGGAGACTTTTCGTAAGTCAAGTGTTAAAAGAAATGATAATAAAGTTAAACTTTTGGCGGGACTTAAATCGATAGTGGTTCATGATGTGTGTCGAAAACGATACAATAATGAGAAGTTAATCGTTGCATCATTGCGTAGAGGAAGTGATGCCACGAAACCTCAGCCACAACTGCGATCCTCGCACCCAGTATTCTCTTTTAAAAACCATTGTTTTTTATGTGCTGAAGAGATAACAGCAGAATTTATAGCTAAACAAAAACAGACGCGGCTGTGCAATCGTAATGTAGTGTATAGTGTGAGGAAATTGCCAATGAAAGACAGTATTTCAAATCTTTGTAGAAATCGTAATAATGATTGGGGTCGAGCAATTGTTGAGCGTCTTGAGCATGTGAATGATTTGGTCGCAGCCGATGCACAGTACCATAATTCCTGCATGAAAAAAATATATCAAGCATCACCAGCTGAAGATATAAAAAAAAAGGTCCGTATGCCACTGAGATAGATACTGCGATGCAGTTCATTTATTCTTATCTTGAGCAGAATTCCGACGAGTGTCAGTTTTCTTTGGAAGAATTGATGGCCAAAATTGAAGGTGATTACCGCCCCCACATAAAAACGGTAAAAGCGCAACTACTTAAAAAATACGGTGATGATATTTTAATTGCCGTCACTGCCAATAAAGCTCCAGTCGTTTGTTTTCGAAATACAGGATTTAAGTTATTAACAGAAGCCTGGTATAATCAAAAAAGTGATGACAATGCAGAAGAACGTAGGCGTATTGTGAAGACAGCAGCAGAAATTGTTATACAGGACATTCGCTCTACAGTCTATGAAACAAAACATTATCCTCCATCATTCATTCATACTCATAAATAACAACATATCGTATATAACGAGATCATCTCTTATGCAAATTCTGAACCTTTGTGATAATCAGTGGGTTTCAACTGTTGAACAATTGTCAACCTATAAGGATGGAAGTTCAACTCACGCTTGATGATGCTTCGAACGAAAGAACGATTAATTTGTTAAGTCTGAGTTTGTTTGCGCACCAACCGCCACCGTGGACTTTGGAGAACAGTGGCTCTTACCCTTTCCGTATTTTCGGGAGTTTTTACACTACGTACGGGCGGAAGGTGGCTTTTTTTTGTAATTATATTCCCGTTGTTCAAAAAGCAGTCACCCATCTGATAATTATTTTCCGATTTTCCGATCGCTAACCGCACCATGACGGCCAATGTTAAAATTAATTCTGAAAGCACTACCGATTTGTTGTTTTTGACAAATGAGTCGTAAGCGAAAACACAGTGAAGGACACTCCACTGCTCCATTGTGGAAAAAAAAACTAACGGTTCGAATGAGATCTTCCGACTTATTCTCAATCAATTGGGTCGAAAAAAACCCATTTAGCCCTGTTTCTGTGACCAACCCTGTATATCAAGTTTCTTTTATGAAAGAATTTTTTTCTTTAGTAACATTTAAACCAATAATATATGATGTATGTACCTATCTATCAGCTGGCGCTAAAACTAAGGCACCTTTATTTGCTCCTTAGATATATAAAATACAATTCTATTAATCTAGCAATAACTTATTTTTGTATAGCCATATTGATTAATTTTTTTCAAAAGTCAATCAAATAACGGTGATTTTGATACCTACATAAATGGTAATTGAACATGCCCTATCCGCCGCACCGCAATCTCAATTACAAATCGATAAAAAAAGTCGAAAATTTGCTTGAAAATTGCCTGCTCTATTATCATCAAAACATCCGATATCGTTTTTTTTTTGGCTAAATATTCTTCATTAATTGAGCCAAACCTCAAATTTAACTGACCATTAACTGAAAAGAAAAACAACGTCGTAACATAGTTGTTTACTTTTTAAGTAGATTACAATACAAAAGGAAATCTCAAAATCAAGCAATTTGAAAACTTTAATAAATACAAAAATTTAACAACTATCTGATTAGTATATTGTTCCCGTATATAATTTAGGGTCATTTTAATTATTTTTTTAACAATTAGTGGTTTGGCTCAATTTATGAAGCCTATTATACTATTAAAAGTTTAAGCCCTTATAACTTTGGACCAGTGAATGGTGCACATAGAAAAAGTGATGTGGTCAAATATATGTACGAGTAGCTGGGAAAAAAAAAGTAAAAGACATCGGCAATGGAAAAATGTGTGCCTAATATTTTTCTGTTTCAAATTTGTAAATATCACTGATTTTCGAGGTCTGTTATAGCTGCCATTGGTATTCATCATTAAAATCAATTATTTTAATTTTTTGACAGGTTGGTTTAAGTTTTTTTTCGAAATAATAATTTATGAAATCAACTACTATGAGCTGTTCATTGCAAACGATTTCATCAATGAAAAATTAAAAATTAACTAAAAGAAAAGTTATGAATTTAGTAGATAATCAATTGTTTAAGTAGTAAAAATCTACAACTGATCAGTTTCATTTTGACACCAAACATTACTAATTTTACTCTTACAAAACTTTCAATGATAAAAACCATTGATAGCTAGCTATAACTAACCTCTTATTGATTCATCAGTAACAGTTTTATAAAAAGATGTACATTTTATGAAAATTATTTGATTAATTAAAGGAAAAAGAAAATATGAACAATATTCAAATTTACCAAAACTAAAATGAAAATAAAAGAATTACTTGGGCAACCCTTAATCAATAGGTCACACACGTTCTTTTTTTCTTCTGTCATTACTTTTCGTGAACGTCATATCGAATCGAATTTGACAGCCAGCCCAGAAATCGCCAGAAGAAATTCCTCGCACTGAATATGGCAAAAAGGGGAAATTTTGTACTCTCTCGCGCGCGCTCTCTTTTGTAAGAAATAGCACAACTTTTGAAGTGTGGAACGACTTCGGACTAAAAATGACTAAAACCTTTGTATATACGAGTACATATATTTCAATAGTGCTATCATGAAACACAAAATTTTGTTACGGAAGGCGGACCATGGGGGCGCTGCCTGTACGAAAATTAAGTGTGGATACTAAGAGCGACTGGAAGTATAAAAATATTGAAATAAATAAATAAAATAAATTACTCAAATGTAAACAAAAAGCAGTCGTTGCCAACGTTACCTGAGATTTTTTTTATTCATACCTATCAATGTAAAGCAGGTATGCATATGCAATACATTTTATTGTACATATGTGTTTTAGATTTGTTTTCAGAAAATTTTATTAATTTTATTGTGTATTCACCTCAATTGAGAAATCTATATTTATCTTGTAATGTGTATTCGCCTTTAATTAACTATCCATCTTTCTCTTTCTGATAAATATCTATCTATCTTGAATCATCTCTTGGATATATCCATAATTCTATTAGATATAAAAACGGATCTTTTGTAAAATAGTCCAGTCATTTGGTAAAAAAAAGAGGGTTACCTGGAAAGTTTTCCGGGAGTTTTGAAAATTGGTTAATTTATAGATTTGGGTATGGCCTTTTCGAATTTCAACTTTGCCACCTCGTACCCCCACCGCTCGCACCGCCATCTTGAAAAAATGGCGCCTAAAAACGGTTTTTTGGGAATATCTCCTTTCCGACACATTTTACGAAAAAAATACTTATGTACAAAATTAAACTAGAAAAAATTTCCTACAATTTATGTATCAATAAATTTTTTCATAAAATTAATAGTTTTTGGCGTACGAGCGCCACAACGTCCATTTCAATAGACGTTTTTAAAAAAAACTCATTTCCACACCAGAGTAAGCGGCGCGTTTTTTTTATTGTGGTTTCCCCTATAGGCCTAATCCACTTGTGATAAATTTTATTTTGAAATAAAGCGCAGTCTTTCGGTAGAAGCTATATATTACGAGAAATATTTGGTTGAGCCTGAGTCATCAGTAAACGTTTATTGTCTTACAGTGTTGTGCGTGTTCTTAGAGCTATGGCTTCTAATACAGAAAATTGTTTTATTTGTGACAATTCACTTTTAGAAAATGAAACAGTTGAAGTGAAAGAAAAAGGATTGGAGACTTTTCGTAAGTCAAGTGTTAAAAGAAATGATAATAAAGTTAAACTTTTGGCGGGACTTAAATCGATAGTGGTTCATGATGTGTGTCGAAAACGATACAATAATGAGAAGTTAATCGTTGCATCATTGCGTAGAGGAAGTGATGCCACGAAACCTCAGCCACAACTGCGATCCTCGCACCCAGTATTCTCTTTTAAAAACCATTGTTTTTTATGTGCTGAAGAGATAACAGCAGAATTTATAGCTAAACAAAAACAGACGCGGCTGTGCAATCGTAATGTAGTGTATAGTGTGAGGAAATTGCCAATGAAAGACAGTATTTCAAATCTTTGTAGAAATCGTAATAATGATTGGGGTCGAGCAATTGTTGAGCGTCTTGAGCATGTGAATGATTTGGTCGCAGCCGATGCACAGTACCATAATTCCTGCATGAAAAAAATATATCAAGCATCACCAGCTGAAGATATAAAAAAAAAGGTCCGTATGCCACTGAGGTAGATACTGCGATGCAGTTCATTTATTCTTATCTTGAGCAGAATTCCGACGAGTGTCAGTTTTCTTTGGAAGAATTGATGGCCAAAATTGAAGGTGATTACCGCCCCCACATAAAAACGGTAAAAGCGCAACTACTTAAAAAATACGGTGATGATATTTTAATTGCCGTCACTGCCAATAAAGCTCCAGTCGTTTGTTTTCGAAATACAGGATTTAAGTTATTAACAGAAGCCTGGTATAATCAAAAAAGTGATGACAATGCAGAAGAACGTAGGCGTATTGTGAAGACAGCAGCAGAAATTGTTATACAGGACATTCGCTCTACAGTCTATGAAACAAAACATTATCCTCCATCAGATAATTTTTTTCAAGATTCTGAGTCTGATCTACCTGAAACTTGACGCATTTTTCTAGATGGCGTAATTTTAAAAAACAAACGAGCATCCCTTCAAAAATGGAAGAAAAAAAGTATTGCTCTCGCTCATTCTATAATTGCAGCAGCAAGGCCGAAATCTTTTATGTCAACAGTGCAGATTGGATTAGCTACATTTTTGTTTCACAAATATGGATCTCGGCGACTAATAGATGTATTATCATCTCTTGGATTTTGCTCTTCATACACCGAAGCAATGCTGTTCGAAGTTTCAGCTATTATGCGTGCACCACCGTTGAGTATCGATGATAACGCATTTTCTCAATTTGTTTTTGACAATGCTGATTTTAATACGCAGACATTAGATGGTAATAATACTTTCCATGCCATGGGCGGTATCCATTGTGTAACACCTAAAACTGCTATCGCTCCTGATCAAATTATTCCACGATTAAAGCAAATGCCATCTGCAAAAGTCGTTGGTAGTTTCGGTAACATTGGATTTAAAACATTTGTGAAAAAAAACGATGCCGGCTTAAAAACCATTAAGATTCAAAACCTCGGTAGCATTCGTGAGGTTTCGGAAATAGAAAAGCCGTCTGTTTCAGATTTATTGTGGCTCTATGGAAAATGGGCCGACCTGCCTAACATACCTGGATGGAGTGGATTCATGGAACAAGTGACTGCGGAACTCCATTTCCAAAAATCATTTGTAGGATGCTTGCCCTTCATTAATGCTCCACCGAGTGATTACGATACAATTTTGACTGCTCTCTTATCTGCTTCTGAAAAATGTGGATCATTACATCAGCATACTTGTTTTCTTACATTTGACAGCCTTTGTATTTCAAAGCGCGGGACATTATTTCCTCGTACGATGTGGACTCCAAATTAAGTAATACTGTCGTAAGACTCGGTGGATTTCATTTATTAATGTCATTCTTGGGATCAATTGGATACATAATGACTGGAAGTGGATTAAAAGAGCTTTTTAACACTATTTACGCAACTAATCCAATTGAAAAAATTATGACAGGACATGCGTGTTCACGTGCGGTAAGAGCACATATATTGACACATCTTTCAATTGCCAAAATTGTTCTACAATCAATAGATATTACACCCGATCTCAACGCAGAATTAGAAAGGATTTTATACAATTTTGATAGGTCAGTGGTACTCGAGGCGGACCAAGAAGAATGCTGTCAAGAACTTGCAGATAAATTTGAGAATCAATTGATTACATTTGAACAACGTGGCCGTACAGCAAAATTATGGGTCCAGTATTTCCGGATGGTTACACTTGTTAAACAATTCATTGAAACAGAAAGAATGGGCAATTGGAATTTACATCTCGACACTATTCAGAAAATGATTCCTTATTTTCATGCTAGTGGCCACTTCTTGTATGCAAAATCTTGCCATTTATATTTGCAGGACATGTCGGATTTAAAGAAACGAATGTCAGCTGAAGAATACGAACTTTTTACAACTAAAGGATATTTTACAATTAGACGTTCTGGCAAATTTTGGTGTGGCACATGGTTTGATATGACGATTGAGCAATCGCTGATGAGAACGATGAAATGCCTTGGTGGTCTTACTCATGGACGAGGAGTCAACGAAAGCGTGCTTTCCAAGTGGACTTTAGAAATGGTATTCTTGCACAATATTTGCAACGAAGTAGAAAACTTTTGCAATGTTACTTTTTCTGGTTCCGAGCAGCACGTCGAAATGAGAAGTTCACGAGTAAGCCGCGACGATGACGATGTAAAAAAGCTGATGGATTGGTTGTCCAACCATTCACCTTTTCCAGAAATAAAGGATATTATGTCAATAACCACTGGAGTTGTTGGAGATGACAACATTAATTGTTACATGGCTCGAGAAATTGGTTGCACTGGCATTTCTAAAATCATTGGCAGCGATTTTTATACGGAGAAATTCAAGCGGAATGACAGGACAAAATCACTTGGTATTATGACTGCAGGCATTTCAATAGAAGGTGAAATTGTTCCGATTAATCAATTATTAATTTTCCAACGAATGTGTATTGCAAAAGAATCTGAAGAGGAACTTAAAAACTTTCTTGCGTACGAACTTGCTCCATTTCAGTAGTTGTAACTAGAGGGTTCTGGGCAAAAACACTCTATTACCAAGACCGGAATCTCAGACTGACATTTCGGTTTGCCTACAAGCTAAAAAGCACTAAATGTGAGAAAGTGTGCGTGAAATGATGCAAAAAACCAAACACATTCTCACAATTAGTGCTTTGGCCCATCAAAATGCTTCATTATAGTAATCAGCCCCATCTAAATGCTTCATTTTGAATGTTTCATGGCCTCGTTCAAAAACTAAACAGTCCTTACCAACAGAATCTGAAGTGCTGACATGGTCTTAAATTGGAAGATTTGTATAGCTTTTTAATTTCAATCCAAATAAATGTTGTAAATGTATATTATATAAAATAAAATTGACCAAATACATATTATTTAATGATTTATTAGTTTATTATTATTTATTTTGTTTACTTAAATTATTTGCGAACGCAACATGCGCTGCAACTGGTTAAGTATAATTATTGCAAATGGACAAAAGTGTAACTCAATACTTTGTAAAACAACAAAACAGACAATTTTTTCAGCTGTAGTTTGCTTAGAGCATTTTTTTGGCGACGTTAGAAGTTCAGGTGGAAACAATAGGCGGGTGCCTCCGTATTTTTTTTGTACAGACAATGCTACGAGAAGCATACTTGTGAAGTTCCATTGCCAACTTTAGCTAGTTCAGATTCCTCAATTAGATTAGTATTTTCATCATTTAAGCAGTTCGATAATTGCAAGACCAAATTTTAGTTTTGTTTGTTGCAGAAATATTCCTGAAAATTTCTTTTTAAGGACTATGTTAGAGTTAGAATTTTGTTTGTAGTTAGATTTTGGATTAAAAATTTGGGGAAACCATGTTTTAAAAATAAGTTGCTTTGTGTAAAGCATCTTTAAGGAATAGAAATAGGCAATATGTTTACACACAATACCAACTAAATGAGTGCAATAAATAGATTTAAGTAACTTTTTTTTATTCCAGTATGGGGAAACCGAACACCCAATAGAAAAAAAACGGTATACGCGCCAAAATCCATACTTCTTGACTAAATAATGTTATCTTCTATGTTTACACATAAAATTACGAATTTTGTAGCGTATGAAAATTTCTAGACATTTTACAATCTGAAAAATTAATTATGCTATGAAATAATTGGCTGTTATTAATGCACATTTTTTTTTCTAAAAAGTTGATGAAGGTTAGCCGAAGCGGAAATTTCTTTAATGAACATACCTAAAATATTATTGGCTTTCTCAAAAATATTTTTCTACACTAACCTCTGCTTTATACCTGAAAACTAATGTTTATGTATATTTTCTTCTATGTTTTGCATTTATAAAATGTAATCTATGGAAGTATTTACTATATTAAGAAAAACATGTACGTAAAACTCATTAATTTGTTTCATTTTTAGTAGCACTTTTACTAAACATACCCTTCAAACAATAATAAGTAAACTTGAACTTTGGTAACTAAACATTTTTAAGGAATGAATGAAAATTATATTTTGCGTTAAACTGTAGAAATTCACTAAAAAAACTTCTGTACGTCAACAATAAACATTCATGACGATTACATGTTCTATTGAATTAGTTGTGCATGAATTCAGAACGATTTTAAGACGTTTTCATTTTGTGATATATGTCAAAATTTGCATTTTATTTGCTCTGCATTTATTCAACATCGTTCTGATTACTTTTTTAAAACATTGGTGTTCCTTTGATGCATAGTTTTTTTTTGATAGCAAATACATGTATGCTTCCATCAATGAATGTTATGGATAAGATATTTTTCGATTATAACTCTTTTTTTAAATTTAATATTTATTAATCATAATGGAATTGAAAAATAGTTGCAAGCTTAAATCATTAAAAACAAACTATAAATATACTTGGATTAATTAAATTGATAGAGATTTTAATTAGTTGCAAACAAAATATTTGGGCCGTTCGTTAACGAAAATTTATTAGAATTTAATACAAAAATTGCGCTCGCACCCTTAACTTGATGGTTCTTCGAACGCATCTTTGATACAAAAATCCGAGGTTTATTATGAAATTTAAAGAATTTCGTAGTGATTACTGTAAATTAGTGAATTAATTATAATAAACTGATGTTGAACATGCTTTTTTGAAGACGAAAATGTACATTGGTTCGCTATCAACAAAATGACTGCAAAATTAAAGCTTAAAACTGACTTCTTCATCGAAAAAAAGTAAAAAGAAAAACCTAAAAAAAACTTATTAACCCCTCCATTTTGTTTTTGCTGTGCAAAATGCCGCTAGCCCACGGCATCGTTTTTTTTTTTGTTTGTGCTTCATGGATTAATTGTCAAAATTACAAATACAACAATGTAAACAAACGGGTTTTGGAGAGTGAAACGTACGAAAGATTCCGGTCTTGGTAATGGAGTGTTTTTGGTTCTGGGCCACCGGCATCACCAGGGTTCTGATCTATGCTAGGTTAGGTTAGGTTAGGTTGAAGTGGCTGTCCAAGATGGAAACGGACACACTTAGGCCAGTTTGATGGCCCATTGTGATACCACATGAATCTTGAGGTTTCTTCCTAAGCTCAATGGAACCAGTTTGAGTCTCTTACGAAACGTGAGAGGCTGCTTATGCCGATATGATTTAGATCGTTTAGATCGTTAAAGAAGAATTCTCCTAGGTAATTCTTGCGTTTTCGAGCCAGAGCAGGGCATGTGCAGAGAAGATGAAGAACTGTTTCTTCCTCTTCCTCGTCCATACAGCTTCTGCAGAAGTCATTTGAGAAATGGCGTGCTTTCCTATTAGACAGTGTCCGGTTATGACACATATTATCGAGCTTATATGCGATCTGCTTAGAGAGAGCAAGCACCTTGAACGTTTTAAATCCAGTGTTGGCCAGATGTTTTTAGTGACTTGACACGTGGTGATGTTGTTCCACCTGGTGCCTGCCCTCCTCACAGCGTCTTGCATTAGCAACAGTTTACAAGTAGCGATTGGTATGCCAGTACGTGCCAAACGTAGTAGAATGGGCTGTACTGTACCGTTCCTGGCGAGTTCATCTGCCTTACAGTTACCTGGAATGTCTCTATGGCCCGGCACCCAGCAAAGGTGAATATTAAACTGTTGTGCCATCTCCATTAGAGATGATCGACAGTTCTGGACTGTAATAGAGTTTGTAGAGACAGAATCCAGAGATTTAACAGCGGCCTGACTATCTGAGAAAATACGGATATCAGATGTCGATATCACGTTTTCTTTAAGCCAGGACAAGACTTCTTTTATCGCCAAAAGTTCCGCCTGGAACACGCTACAATGATTGGGAAGGCGGAATGAGAGACTTAATTTCAGTCGTTCAGAGTACACACCTCCACCAACCCCTTCTTTTGTTTTTGATCCATCTGTATAGAAGTGGATTGACTCGTCTTCCAGGAATGTCCTATCCTCCCAAAAAGATCTGGGAGGTATAGAAATCTGGAAATTTCTGTCGAATTGTAGTTGGGGGATGGTGTAGTCTGTGTGCTTTGGGATTGATTCTAAATAACTAAGAATAACGGAGTGGCCAATGTTGTTGTTAGTCCACTGCGACGAAGCTTTGAGGCGAATAGCAGAACTTGCAGCTATTTGTTTGCTAAAGATGTCAAGAGGTGTTAGGTAGAGTAAGGTGTCCAGTGCCGCAGATGGGGTCGTGCGAAGCGATCCACTTATACATAGGCAAGCTGAACGTTGGACTTTATTTACTTTATCTCGGTTTATACCTTTTTCTAAAGCAGTCCACCATACTGCCACACCGTACATTAAAATCGGTCTGATTACCGATGTGTATAGCCAATGCGTGATTCTGGGTTGCAAGCCCCATTTATTACCGATGGCTTTTTTGCAAGAAAAGAGAGCTACAGTAGCTTTTTTGACTCTTTCCTCTACGTTGCGTTTCCAATTTAGTTTTTTATCTAAGACAAGACCCAGGTATTTAGCCTCGTCTGAGAATTTTAATTGGATTCCTTTAATATGGGGAGGGTTGACAAATGGAATTTTGTATCTCCTCGAAAATAAGACCAAATCGGTTTTGTGTGGGTTAACACCCAGTCCACACCGATCAGACCAAAGTATTAGTCTATCTAAGGCATTTTGTAAGAGTTCTTTTAACGTGTTAAGATGCTTTCCTAAAACTGCTATAGCAACGTCGTCCGCATAGGCTATCACTCTGAAACCCTCCGCATCCAGACTAGTTAGGATTTCATTCACCACTAGGTTCCAGAGGAGAGGGGATAGAACACCACCTTGCGGTGTTCCTCTACTAACGAATCGTCTGCCAGAAGAGTTGCCCAGTTTTGAGTTAATTATTCTGCTAGTAAGCATTAAATGAATTAACTCCCGAAGCGAACTCTCTACATTTAGAGATGTTAGTACAGATGTGATTGCAGATGTGTCCACGTTGTTAAAGGCACCTTCGATGTCAAGGAAAGCAACCATAGCGAACTTTTTATGATGGAGGGAATATTCGACGGTGCGTACTAAGGTGTGTAGCGCTGTTTCCACCGATTTACCTTTACAGTAGGCATGTTGAGACGAAGACAGAAGTCTTGTATCAATACTTGCCCTTAAATGGATATCAATCAATCTTTCCAAGGTCTTAAGAAGGAATGATGATAGACTTATAGGTCGTAGATCTTTAGGGTTGACTTGCGAGCATTTACCTGCCTTGGGTATAAAAACAACTTTAACTTCTCGCCATGCCGAGGGAACATGGACCAGGTAAAGACAGCTGGTAAAAATTGCCTCAAGGATTGGTGCAATTATGTCAGAAGTCTTCTGTAGCTCGGCTGGTGTTATTCCATCTGGTCCTGCAGATTTAAATGGTTTGAAGCTGTTGAGAGTCCATTGTAGCTTGTCCCTTGTAATCAGACCTTGTGGATATGTAGTATTGGGACTTGAACGTGTATAACCGTTGCAAGTCTCGGTAAGAGAACTTCCAGGAAAATGAGTATCCAGTAGTAAGTTCAGCGATTCATTACTTGAATTTGTCCAGGAGCCGTCTGCATTTTTCAAGCAGCTTGGCATCGCTGGATTAGTTGATAGAATTTTCCGTAACCTAGAGGCTTCAGAAGTTTCTTCTATAGTGCCACAGAAGGATCGCCAAGAAGATCGTTTAGATTTCCTTAGTGCCTTCTTGTAAATTCTTAGGGATTCTTTGTAAGAATCCCAGTGAGAGGCTATTCTTGCGGCTTTGGCTCGGTTAAACAGTTTCCTGCATTCTTTCCTGAGCGAGTCAAGCTCTGAGGCCCACCATTGTGGTTTCCTCTTTCCTCTTATGTGTATAAGTGGACAAGCAATTTCTAGCGATCTGTTCATAGCTGAGGTAAGGTCATTGACTTTATTGTCAAGTTCATTAGCGTTAGAGGAAGGACAAGATAGTCCAGGTTTTAGTAAACTCTGTAATGAGTTCCTGTATGAGGCCCAATCAGTTTTCCGATAATTTCGAAAAGTCAATGGACTCGGGTTATCATCCACATTGATATTGAACTGGATATATCTATGATCAGAGAACGAGTGTTCTTTGGATACTTTCCAGTCCAAGATCATATGGTGTATAGTATCTGAGACAAGAGTTATGTCTAGGGCTTCTTGTCGAGTTTTAGTTATGAAGGTTAGCTCATTCCCAACATTACTTACCAAGAATATAATCAAAAAGAGACTCACCTCTGTCATTGATATTGGTACTTCCCCATACCGTATGATGAGCGTTGACATCGCTCCCAATAATTAGGCGGATCCTTTGCCTTTCCGCTTCAGCGACGATCTTCTCCAGGGTTTTTCCAGGGAGAGGGCCAAGGTGGTCATGGCCAAGATACGCCGACACTATCCAGAAACTTCCCTTGGTTGTTTCCAGCCTAGCTACGGTGGTATCTTTGTCACTGAAATGATGGAGTAAAAATACATTAATGCTACGTTTCACTAGTATGCAAGATCTAGGTTCACCTCTATCTGTCACACACAGTGTGTAGTATCCAGGAGTCCTGAGTCCACGAACAACGGATCTCACAATCCATGGCTCTTGGATCAGGACAATGTCTTCCCCGTTTCTCGCCAGCCGGAGAAGAAGTGAGGCCGAGGCCTTTACGGAGTGCTGGAGATTAATTTCTACTAACTGCAGCATTTTGGCTACAATTAGGCAGATCAACCTCCACCACAGTTTTGTTCTGATCCTCTGAGTCTGAGGATGAACCCAAGAGTTCGTCCTCACTCAAAAGGATCATGTTGAGGTCGTCCTCAGTCTCCATTAAGGATGGACTGTCTACGACTTTTGTAGAGGGTGGGGTCGCTATTGGAGAGGGCATTGGCGCATCGTCACCTTCAGTTAAGAGAGAAGACGATGTCCCAGGCCCACCAACCGCTAGTTCACCCTCGGTTGTTTTTGGAGGCCCGCTTTCCGCGTTAACCTCATCTTTTTTATAGACTCGAATTTTAATGGTTTCGAAGCCATAGTTTATCGAGCCCTCGTTTCTGGCTAGAGGAGCCAAAGATTCCTTATTGAGTACCAAAATGGCGCTCCTATAAAGATTCTTTACCTCCTCTAGCTTGGCTATCTTCCAGTTGTGCGTCGGAAGGGACGGGTTGCAAACTCTGATCATCTCGAGAATTTCATCGATACCGGCAGGTTCCATTGGGATCCAAATGCGGGCTCTAGGTCTGCTAGGAATGTCTTCCTTAGCGACTACCTCGAGCTTCGCACCTGGCCAAACTTCACCTAACCGGCTGACAGCGAGCTTATACAATTCACAAGACCTCTGATCGCCACAAACCATGAGTTTTACGTGACCTTGATGCCAACCCCCATCGCTTATGGAAGGAAGTGGTCCTGGAAGCTCCCTCAAAATGCTTAAAAAGCCACCCGAGAGCTTAACCTTGACCAACTGCCAACGATCAGCCGATATTGTTCCATCATCATCACTCCTGTCAATGACCGCAACCACGACTTTGCCCTTCGCGACGTCATTGAAACTGGCTTTCTTGATGGGATTGAGGGGAGTGCTGGTGTTGTGCACCCGAGGCCGTTTTGGTGTCGGTACGGCCCCCTCGAGAGACCTTTCTCGTTTGGACGTAGAGTCCTTACTGGTCTTAGTTGTAGCAAGTATGCTTTTTGCCCATTCGACGCTAGCGGTTTGCTGCGGTGTCCTTTCAGCCCCCGATGATGCACCAGAGGCCTTCAGGATTTTCGCCGCTTGCCGCCTTTGCCTATATTGGCTTTTCGAGAGTTTCCCCTTTCTCTCATTAGTAGTGGTAGGGCCATTTTTCACAACCCTGCCACTACTGAAATTAGGTATCACTACCTTCCTATCCTCGTTGTTGCCAGCTGCAGAGGAGGGTCCATGGTTAGCCACTACTCCCTTCTCTGTGCTGGCCGCAAGAGATACGGCAACAGGCTTTGACGCCAAATTGCCGCCCGGTCCTGAAGAGATACCGGTCTCATCATCCTTTAAATTTTTGTTTTTGTTTTTTGTTTTTTCCATTTTAATCCCACGAGTTGCGAAGAAAAGAGGTCCGTCTGCACAGAGATTCGCATGTACAGATAAGGCTAGTTAATCCGGAGGTCGCCAGCTATCCGGATACTCCGTTAGAGACTGGGCTATTTTTGAATTGGGCCCCCAGCCAGGCTGATCATCGCCACGGGTCGTTTAACACCTTAGATCCAGCCCAATAAAGATAAGAGGTGGTAGGGAAGGAAGAGATAGGGTTAGGAATCAGTTGATGTTAATTCATCATTCTGATATGGGAGGAAAAGATTGGGATTCGGTAACAGCAATTCAGCTAATTTACCTAGAGTGAGAAGGAGCATAGGAGATAGGAGCGCTGTCTAGCTTTTTCGCCATTACAACGTGGGAGGTGGGATGGGAGTTGGTGACATAAACGTTGGCTGGTATGCCTTGTTTATGTGGGAATGGATGATGATTTTGGGAAAGGTAGAGGGATAAGAACGTCCTTTAGTTTCAGGACTCATCTGGAGAAAATTCTCGAGAATCATTGACCCTACTCTGATCTTTGCTAAATACCGGTGCTGTACTGGTGCACCGGTGCACCGGCATCACCAGGGTTCCGATCTATGCTAAATACCGATATTATTTTGGGTTCTGGACCATGCTTAGCAAATGTTAGATACCGATATTATTTTGGGTTCTGGACCATGCTTAGCAAATGTTAGATACCGGTATTATTTTGGGTTCTGGACCATGCTTAGCAAACGTTAGAACGTAAAAACGTATTTATTATTATTATTATTAAAACTTTATTGAAAACATAAATGAATTATATTAACAATAATTAAATAGATATAGCGCTAGCTACCAGGACTTTTAGCTATGTATATGAAAAAAAAGTTAAGTTTAAATAAATTGATCTAGATTGAGTTTTATCAGAATTGTATAGACAAGTTTAGTGTTGATTGGTGAGGTGGATGATAAAAGTTGTTGTAGAGGTTTTCCGGAAACGTTTATGCAGGTTCTGTTTATGAATGCACATTGTAACATGTGTGTGACAGTGAATGTAGGTTTTTGTTCACAAAAAGTGCAGCGAGGGGTGGGTTGTTTGGTGATTAGATGCTCATGAGTGATCTGAGTGTGTCCCATTCTGAGTCTTATGAATTTTTTGAGCATTGAAGCAGGTAAGTCCATTTGATAGAGGGCTTTGTCGGCACCAGGATTAAGTGTTGAGTAGTGATGGTGATACCCCAACCAGTAATCTTTAAGGTTCGCAGTCATAAATGCTTTGGTGTGTTTTCTGAAGTCTTTGGCATTGAAGTGATAGAATTCTATAAGAGGTTCTTTGAGTGCTTGTTTAGCTTCTAAGTCGGCGATTTCATTTCCAGCGATATCCTTGTGACCTGGAACCCAGGCCAATCTGAGGTTTTTCTTTTTGGCAATCAGTTTGTCACGAATTACAACAGCTATGGTGGAGTAGTTGTTAATATTTTTAATAGCATGTTACACTTTTTTTATCTTAACCGCGAAGAGGTATTATATTAAATTATATTAATTATATATATATTATATTAATTAAATCGGCGACGGCTGCGTAGCGACGAACGACGACGCACGCAACGAAACCAGCCACTCGCACTCAACCGAGTACGAATGCGACACAAAGGAGAGAACGAAAAAAAGTGCAACAATACAGCTCGTTAAAGAAGCTGCAACCGCGGCTGCTCAGCTGGGCTGGGTTCTTTTGGAAGAATTTGTTTATAAATTATAACAATGTTGATTGATTTCTAAATCAATCAAATTGTTACAATTTGGAAATAAGTTATTGCAAGTACCTACAGTGGGGTACGTTGCAATAAAAATGGGCGCCAGGAATTTTTTTTAACAAACCGAAGAAGAAAATTCCAAAACTCTTATGATGAGTGAAGCGATTAAAAAAAAAAATAACCACGAACGCTTGGTTTTAAATTTAATATTTATTTCTTTGGGAAACCGTGGGATTGAAGATCCCTGGACTAAAACCCAAAATGTTTTCAATTTAAAAGTTAAAATTACAAATGAAATGAAATAATAAACAAAGCAAATAACAAAAGAAAATGGGATCTTAACACCGAACGCGATCGAAATATATATATGCATATATATAGACGAACAGAACAAGTAAACAAAAGAAATACACTACTTATCTTTTCCTTTGTCTCCCTTCCTAATTTCCTATTTTCCCACGATCCTCACACCTCGATCCTCAAATCTTCAATTTTCCTTTTTAATTTCCTCGATTTCCTGACCTTTTATCCTTCTCCTCGATTTTTCCTTTTCCTCAAACAAAAATTCCTCGAACTTTTTCTTTTTAAACTTCTTGCTTGTTAGGCTCTTACAAGAGTGCCTTCCAAGCTAATTCCAAACTAATTCTTCCTCCCTCGACCATTCCAGTCACACACACATTCATCCAACACAAGCATCCGTTTTCGTGATTGTCGGTCACGGTATCGCGGCTTCCTGGAAGCTTTACGCTCATCAGGAAAGCCACCGTTGTTGACTCTCAGCGAAACTTTGCTTTCACACACACAATCACGGTTTCGACAAGTTGTTGGATGAGTTTCCAAAACTTGCCGAAACATAATGGCGAGTTCAGACCCCTTCCCAACTATTCCTATTTTTCGAGAAAGTTCAAAGAAAAACAAAAATCGAGAAGAAGTCTCAACTAGGCATTTTCCTATTACTATTAATTACGCGCGAGGTTCGAGGTGTGAATTTCGTACCAAACATTAAGTAAAATTAAATTAAAAACGCGGTGTTAAAAACCCATTTTGTACATAAGTGATTAAGTTAAGAATTACTAATTTTAAAATTCAATAGATATGTTGTTGTTGTTGTTTAAGTAGGGTCCGCCTGACCCCATACTTCTTCGGCTCATCCGCCGGCATTTTCGACCTTGTCGAAAGAACTCGTTCCCGTTCTCGAACTCGATCACCTGCTTTGTTGCTTTTGCAAAATAAAGGCTAGGTACACCTGTGGCTGATGAGACCATGGTTGCCCTCAACTTTGCCGATATTTTGCAGCCACAACTAGGGAAGCCAACGGCTGGTTTTTGTTGCGGTAAAATTTACCGTAACAAATCCCACCCTTACCTCCCAAGAAATGTGTTTACTTTTCGAGAAAAGCAAACCATTTCTTAAGGCTGAGCCAGGGGTAGACAACAACAACAAAGGATTACCATCATTACATTTAAAAGAAAAAAAAATCATTAGTGTGGCATATCAATTAAACAAAAATTACAACGACAAACCAAAAAAAATACTACTACAAAAGGGACTTGACTTAAACATCAACAAACGGTTTTAAATCTTTACAATGCCACGTTCCTCGCTCCTTACCGCGATCATCTATTAATAGGTATGTCCAAGGTGACATCCTCTTGCTGACCTTGAAAGGTCCTACAAATTTGGTCGCCAACTTCGCCGCGATATAATTTGCTGCATCGGACAGCGCGAAGTTCCTACGCCAAACGAGATCACCCGTGTGATATTGCGCGTCCCTCCTACGTAAATTATAAGTCTTAGCAGCCTTCTTTCCCGCTGCTTCCAACTTCCTAGCTATATCTTCTCTCAGTTTCCGAAACTGCCTATCAATTTCCGTTATATCTTGGTCCCTATCACTGTCCCTAATTCCTACATCATGGCCACTAGTTACCATGTTCCTACCGAAATTTGCCAAGTATGGCGACACACCTAAAACCTCATGTTGCGAAGTTCGGATTGCACAGGCCACTTTTGCCAGTTGCGAATCCCAACTCCGCTGGTTTTCCGAAACATACGCCCGGAGCGTAGTCTTAATAATTTGATTAATCCGTTCCGCCGGATTTGCTTGCGGATGATAATTCGCCGTAAACCGAAGTTGTGACCCGTACGCTTCGCTAAGCGTTTTCAGATCCTTGCCACGGAACTGGGGACCGTTGTCACAGACGATCCAGTTAGGAATCCCGAAAAGAAGAAACACGTTTTCTTCCAACTCCCGACATACCGCTTTCGCCGTTGCGGACCGTAACGCGAACAACAATGGGAATTTAGTAAAATAGTCGACGACCGTTAAAATATAAACGAACCCTCGCGACGATTTAGGTAATGGACCCACCAAGTCCACGCAAATCATTTCCCACGGTTGGGAATTCCCTACTCTTTCGGCCATTAGACCAGCTGGTTTTTCGTTCACCGGTTTCACACTTTGGCAAATTTTACAACTCCTAACATATCTCGTAATATCACTCCTCATTTTGGGCCAGTAATATTTTTCTGCTATCCTAGCAAAAGTTTTCTTAACGCCCATGTGTCCTGAAAGCGGAGCATCATGGCACTCGTTAAGAATTCTCGACCTATCATTTTTCCCTAACACTAACTTCCACTCTTCACCATTATCATGAACGACTATATGGTGCAACCTAACATGCTTATAGAGCCGCCCATTCTCAACTCTCCAAGATGGGTATTCTAACGCGCTCTTTTCTACCTGTGATTTCATTTTAATCACCCAAGGGTCCGAATCCGCCTCAGAGACACCAGCTACTTCTGGAACTCCTCGCGACAACATATCAGGAACGACATGTTCTTTGCCCTTTCTGTGTATGATTTTGAAATCAAACTGTTGGAGCCGAATGGCCCAACGAGCTAATCTACCCTGCGGGTCCTTAAGGTTGCTTAGCCAGACCAAAGAGTGATGATCAGTTACGACTGTAAATCGAACACCTTCGAGATACGGCCGCAACTTTTCGATCGCCCAAAGGACCGCTAAGCATTCCTTTTCGGTCGTAGAGTAGTTCCTTTCATTCCTATTCAATGACCGACTTAAATAACAAATGGCTTTTTCGCCATCCTCAAACTCCTGAGATAATACGGCCCCGATACCATAGTCCGACGCATCTGTTTGTACAACAAACGGCCTTGAAAAATCCGGACATGTCAGAATCGGTGCCGTAACCAAACACTCTTTGGCTTTCCTAAAACTCTCCTCACATTCTTGGTTCCACTCAAATTTCTTACCTTTCTTTAAGAGATCGGTAAGAGGCCTAACTAATATTGCAAAATTTGGTACAAACCTACGGTACCACGAAATTGTCCCTACAAAACTCCTAATTTCCTTCACATTTTTCGGTGCAGGAATCCTAATCATGCTTTCCACTTTTTCCGGGTCAACATGAAGCCCCCACGTTGGGCGCCAATTTGTTACACTTTTTTTATCTTAACCGCGAAGAGGTATTATATTATTTATTATTATTGATAATTATTTGAAACAAATTATCAAAACAAAACTAAACTAAAAATAAATTAAATCGGCGACGGCTGCGTAGCGACGAACGACGACGCACGCAACGAAACCAGCCACTCGCACTCAACCGAGTACGAATGCGACACAAAGGAGAGAACGAAAAAAAGTGCAACAATACAGCTCGTTAAAGAAGCTGCAACCGCGGCTGCTCAGCTGGGCTGGGTTCTTTTGGAAGAATTTGTTTATAAATTATAACAATGTTGATTGATTTCTAAATCAATCAAATTGTTACAATTTGGAAATAAGTTATTGCAAGTACCTACAGTGGGGTACGTTGCAATAAAAATGGGCGCCAGGAATTTTTTTTAACAAACCGAAGAAGAAAATTCCAAAACTCTTATGATGAGTGAAGCGATTAAAAAAAAAAATAACCACGAACGCTTGGTTTTAAATTTAATATTTATTTCTTTGGGAAACCGTGGGATTGAAGATCCCTGGACTAAAACCCAAAATGTTTTCAATTTAAAAGTTAAAATTACAAATGAAATGAAATAATAAACAAAGCAAATAACAAAAGAAAATGGGATCTTAACACCGAACGCGATCGAAATATATATATGCATATATATAGACGAACAGAACAAGTAAACAAAAGAAATACACTACTTATCTTTTCCTTTGTCTCCCTTCCTAATTTCCTATTTTCCCACGATCCTCACACCTCGATCCTCAAATCTTCAATTTTCCTTTTTAATTTCCTCGATTTCCTGACCTTTTATCCTTCTCCTCGATTTTTCCTTTTCCTCAAACAAAAATTCCTCGAACTTTTTCTTTTTAAACTTCTTGCTTGTTAGGCTCTTACAAGAGTGCCTTCCAAGCTAATTCCAAACTAATTCTTCCTCCCTCGACCATTCCAGTCACACACACATTCATCCAACACAAGCATCCGTTTTCGTGATTGTCGGTCACGGTATCGCGGCTTCCTGGAAGCTTTACGCTCATCAGGAAAGCCACCGTTGTTGACTCTCAGCGAAACTTTGCTTTCACACACACAATCACGGTTTCGACAAGTTGTTGGATGAGTTTCCAAAACTTGCCGAAACATAATGGCGAGTTCAGACCCCTTCCCAACTATTCCTATTTTTCGAGAAAGTTCAAAGAAAAACAAAAATCGAGAAGAAGTCTCAACTAGGCATTTTCCTATTACTATTAATTACGCGCGAGGTTCGAGGTGTGAATTTCGTACCAAACATTAAGTAAAATTAAATTAAAAACGCGGTGTTAAAAACCCATTTTGTACATAAGTGATTAAGTTAAGAATTACTAATTTTAAAATTCAATAGATATGTTGTTGTTGTTGTTTAAGTAGGGTCCGCCTGACCCCATACTTCTTCGGCTCATCCGCCGGCATTTTCGACCTTGTCGAAAGAACTCGTTCCCGTTCTCGAACTCGATCACCTGCTTTGTTGCTTTTGCAAAATAAAGGCTAGGTACACCTGTGGCTGATGAGACCATGGTTGCCCTCAACTTTGCCGATATTTTGCAGCCACAACTAGGGAAGCCAACGGCTGGTTTTTGTTGCGGTAAAATTTACCGTAACAAATCCCACCCTTACCTCCCAAGAAATGTGTTTACTTTTCGAGAAAAGCAAACCATTTCTTAAGGCTGAGCCAGGGGTAGACAACAACAACAAAGGATTACCATCATTACATTTAAAAGAAAAAAAAATCATTAGTGTGGCATATCAATTAAACAAAAATTACAACGACAAACCAAAAAAAATACTACTACAAAAGGGACTTGACTTAAACATCAACAAACGGTTTTAAATCTTTACAATGCCACGTTCCTCGCTCCTTACCGCGATCATCTATTAATAGGTATGTCCAAGGTGACATCCTCTTGCTGACCTTGAAAGGTCCTACAAATTTGGTCGCCAACTTCGCCGCGATATAATTTGCTGCATCGGACAGCGCGAAGTTCCTACGCCAAACGAGATCACCCGTGTGATATTGCGCGTCCCTCCTACGTAAATTATAAGTCTTAGCAGCCTTCTTTCCCGCTGCTTCCAACTTCCTAGCTATATCTTCTCTCAGTTTCCGAAACTGCCTATCAATTTCCGTTATATCTTGGTCCCTATCACTGTCCCTAATTCCTACATCATGGCCACTAGTTACCATGTTCCTACCGAAATTTGCCAAGTATGGCGACACACCTAAAACCTCATGTTGCGAAGTTCGGATTGCACAGGCCACTTTTGCCAGTTGCGAATCCCAACTCCGCTGGTTTTCCGAAACATACGCCCGGAGCGTAGTCTTAATAATTTGATTAATCCGTTCCGCCGGATTTGCTTGCGGATGATAATTCGCCGTAAACCGAAGTTGTGACCCGTACGCTTCGCTAAGCGTTTTCAGATCCTTGCCACGGAACTGGGGACCGTTGTCACAGACGATCCAGTTAGGAATCCCGAAAAGAAGAAACACGTTTTCTTCCAACTCCCGACATACCGCTTTCGCCGTTGCGGACCGTAACGCGAACAACAATGGGAATTTAGTAAAATAGTCGACGACCGTTAAAATATAAACGAACCCTCGCGACGATTTAGGTAATGGACCCACCAAGTCCACGCAAATCATTTCCCACGGTTGGGAATTCCCTACTCTTTCGGCCATTAGACCAGCTGGTTTTTCGTTCACCGGTTTCACACTTTGGCAAATTTTACAACTCCTAACATATCTCGTAATATCACTCCTCATTTTGGGCCAGTAATATTTTTCTGCTATCCTAGCAAAAGTTTTCTTAACGCCCATGTGTCCTGAAAGCGGAGCATCATGGCACTCGTTAAGAATTCTCGACCTATCATTTTTCCCTAACACTAACTTCCACTCTTCACCATTATCATGAACGACTATATGGTGCAACCTAACATGCTTATAGAGCCGCCCATTCTCAACTCTCCAAGATGGGTATTCTAACGCGCTCTTTTCTACCTGTGATTTCATTTTAATCACCCAAGGGTCCGAATCCGCCTCAGAGACACCAGCTACTTCTGGAACTCCTCGCGACAACATATCAGGAACGACATGTTCTTTGCCCTTTCTGTGTATGATTTTGAAATCAAACTGTTGGAGCCGAATGGCCCAACGAGCTAATCTACCCTGCGGGTCCTTAAGGTTGCTTAGCCAGACCAAAGAGTGATGATCAGTTACGACTGTAAATCGAACACCTTCGAGATACGGCCGCAACTTTTCGATCGCCCAAAGGACCGCTAAGCATTCCTTTTCGGTCGTAGAGTAGTTCCTTTCATTCCTATTCAATGACCGACTTAAATAACAAATGGCTTTTTCGCCATCCTCAAACTCCTGAGATAATACGGCCCCGATACCATAGTCCGACGCATCTGTTTGTACAACAAACGGCCTTGAAAAATCCGGACATGTCAGAATCGGTGCCGTAACCAAACACTCTTTGGCTTTCCTAAAACTCTCCTCACATTCTTGGTTCCACTCAAATTTCTTACCTTTCTTTAAGAGATCGGTAAGAGGCCTAACTAATATTGCAAAATTTGGTACAAACCTACGGTACCACGAAATTGTCCCTACAAAACTCCTAATTTCCTTCACATTTTTCGGTGCAGGAATCCTAATCATGCTTTCCACTTTTTCCGGGTCAACATGAAGCCCCCACGTTGGGCGCCAATTTGTTACACTTTTTTATCTTAACCGCGAAGAGGTATTATATTATTTATTATTATTGATAATTATTTGAAACAAATTATCAAAACAAAACTAAACTAAAAATAAATTAAATCGGCGACGGCTGCGTAGCGACGAACGACGACGCACGCAACGAAACCAGCCACTCGCACTCAACCGAGTACGAATGCGACACAAAGGAGAGAACGAAAAAAAGTGCAACAATACAGCTCGTTAAAGAAGCTGCAACCGCGGCTGCTCAGCTGGGCTGGGTTCTTTTGGAAGAATTTGTTTATAAATTATAACAATGTTGATTGATTTCTAAATCAATCAAATTGTTACAATTTGGAAATAAGTTATTGCAAGTACCTACAGTGGGGTACGTTGCAATAAAAATGGGCGCCAGGAATTTTTTTTAACAAACCGAAGAAGAAAATTCCAAAACTCTTATGATGAGTGAAGCGATTAAAAAAAAAAATAACCACGAACGCTTGGTTTTAAATTTAATATTTATTTCTTTGGGAAACCGTGGGATTGAAGATCCCTGGACTAAAACCCAAAATGTTTTCAATTTAAAAGTTAAAATTACAAATGAAATGAAATAATAAACAAAGCAAATAACAAAAGAAAATGGGATCTTAACACCGAACGCGATCGAAATATATATATGCATATATATAGACGAACAGAACAAGTAAACAAAAGAAATACACTACTTATCTTTTCCTTTGTCTCCCTTCCTAATTTCCTATTTTCCACGATCCTCACACCTCGATCCTCAAATCTTCAATTTTCCTTTTTAATTTCCTCGATTTCCTGACCTTTTATCCTTCTCCTCGATTTTTCCTTTTCCTCAAACAAAAATTCCTCGAACTTTTTCTTTTTAAACTTCTTGCTTGTTAGGCTCTTACAAGAGTGCCTTCCAAGCTAATTCCAAACTAATTCTTCCTCCCTCGACCATTCCAGTCACACACACATTCATCCAACACAAGCATCCGTTTTCGTGATTGTCGGTCACGGTATCGCGGCTTCCTGGAAGCTTTACGCTCATCAGGAAAGCCACCGTTGTTGACTCTCAGCGAAACTTTGCTTTCACACACACAATCACGGTTTCGACAAGTTGTTGGATGAGTTTCCAAAACTTGCCGAATCATAATGGCGAGTTCAGACCCCTTACCAACTATTCCTATTTTTCGAGAAAGTTCAAAGAAAAACAAAAATCGAGAAGAAGTCTCAACTAGGCATTTTCCTATTACTATTAATTACGCGCGAGGTTCGAGGTGTGAATTTCGTACCAAACATTAAGTAAAATTAAATTAAAAACGCGGTGTTAAAAACCCATTTTGTACATAAGTGATTAAGTTAAGAATTACTAATTTTAAAATTCAATAGATATGTTGTTGTTGTTGTTTAAGTAGGGTCCGCCTGACCCCATACTTCTTCGGCTCATCCGCCGGCATTTTCGACCTTGTCGAAAGAACTCGTTCCCGTTCTCGAACTCGATCACCTGCTTTGTTGCTTTTGCAAAATAAAGGCTAGGTACACCTGTGGCTGATGAGACCATGGTTGCCCTCAACTTTGCCGATA
Source organism: Eupeodes latifasciatus (assembly GCA_920104205.1). NCBI lineage: Eukaryota > Metazoa > Arthropoda > Insecta > Diptera > Syrphidae > Eupeodes > Eupeodes latifasciatus. The sequence continues at coordinate 83,142,720 of OV049925.1, forward strand.
TTTTGCAGCCACAACTAGGGAAGCCAACGGCTGGTTTTTGTTGCGGTAAAATTTACCGTAACAAGCATTGATTGATGATAGGCTGTCAGTAAATATAATGGTCTTTTTATTTTTTGCTGCTTCGATTGCTTTTAGGATGGCAAAAGCCTCAGCCGTAAAAATTGATGAGGTGTAATGGAGAATACCCTTACTGATTATAGAGCCGTTTTCACTGACAACCGCAAATGAAGTTCCATCTGTTGTTTTAGATGCATCAGAGAAGAATAGTTGCCAACCTTGTCTTTTGTAGTTTTCTCTTTTTTCTTGGAATATAGTTTTGAATATTTCCTTATTAGTGGTGGCTTTAGGGAAATCGGAGAATATTGAGATGATGGATTCACAGGCCAGATTCCAAGGAGGGTGATTGCTTTTAGCCTTTTTATCAATGATGATGGGCGTGTTAAGTTTAACTGCGTCTCCGATAGCTTTTTGGAGGGCTGAAAGGTATTTTGGTGTTCTTCTTCGTTTTAATATTTTTTTAGTATCGTCATGAATCGGTGTAGGGAACGGAGAGTTGACCTTTTTAAGGATTTGCCAGGTGAGAAATTCGGTTCTTGCAGTTAGATTAGGAAGACCGGCTTCGACTAGGATGTTCTTTATGGGGGTTGTGCGGAAAGCTCCAATGCTGTTTCTTATGGCTGCATGATATGGTGTTGAAATGAGTTGCAAGGTTGATTTGGCGCATTTTCCATAAATTGGGAGGCCATAGTCGATTTTAGAAAGAATAATAGAACGAATAATAGAAATAATGGTATTTAAATTACAATTACTTTTTTAAGAGTTCAAGTACTTGATTATGTTTACTCTGGTAGTTAGGTTTTTCTTAATATAAGTACAGTGGTCCTTAAAACTATATTTTGAATCAAATAAAATACCTAATATTTTACAATTACTGACATTTTTATAGGAATATTATTAAGGCTTACTCCTACTATACATTTTTGGCATTTATATTTTCGGCAGATATGTAACAATTCACATTTTGAAGTGGATATTTTAGATCCAGATATATTACCCCAATTTGACAAGTTAATAATTATTTCTGAGAATATTGTTGCTAAAACTGTTAGATCTTTACATTTTGAAAACAATATAAGGTCATCTGCATATACATAGTACATGATTTATTTCTGAATAATTTTGAACAATTTTGTTTATCTCGTTAAAAGCAATTATAAATAGGATCACTGATAACGGTGAACCTTGTGGGATGCCGTTTTTTAAACTGTGGATGCTGGAATAAATGTTGTTAGTTTTTATTCTGAATTTGCGATTTGAGAGAAAAGCCTTAACATAGTTTAAAATTTTTGGCCCAATTTTCCATTCGATTAATTGTTTTAGAATGACATGTAGGCCAATTCTATCAAAGGCCTGTTCAAAATCAATTGCCAAGATCGAAGCGTGGTTTTTTTCAGAAATGGTTGAGGATATGAAAAAGTCCAGGTGAATAAGTGAGTCGGTGGTACTTCTACCTTTTTTAAAAGCAAGTTGATTTTTGTCAATAAATTTGTTTTTTTCGATGAGCCAAAAGATTCGTTTCGAAACAATTTTTTCCAAAATCTTTGATGCACAGGGAAGAAGGGATATGGGACGGTAACCTGATAAGGTGGAGTGGTCTTTGTTTGGTTTTGGTATAGGTATAATGGTTGCAACTTTCCATGCTTGAGGGATAGTACCATTGTTAAAGATGTTATTGTACAAAGACAGAAGCTTAGGTCTGAGACAAGAGGGCGATTTTTTAAGCATTTCATAAGAAATCCTGTCGAAGCCAGGAGTTTTGCCTTTTGCGGAGAACAAACAGCTTTCGAGTTCAACAATAGTAATAGGAGTTTCGATTAAACTAGCTGAAGATGAAATGGTGTAAGGAGGAGCACTTGTTGTTAAATATTCGTGCTTCTGTTGTTAATAAGATGGGTGAAAATAAGAATCTGATTGGGAATTTTCCCAAGACTCGGCAAAATAGGAGTTTATTTCTATTGGGTTTGTTAGATTCGAAGATTCGGTTTTAACAACTTTAATTGTGTGAGGAGTATAGTTTCCAGTGAGACATCTAATATCACACCACATTTTTTTAGGGGAAGAATTTTGGTTGATTTCAGAGGTGAATTTATTGAAACATCTTGTCTTTTCTATTTTTGCAGCTCTTCGGAATTCGGCGTTTGCGTTGCGGTAAGTTATGAGGTTTGATTCAGAAGGAGATTTTCTAAAAGCCTTGAATGCTGTTTGCTTTCTTTGTCGCAGGCTGTTGAGATTTGGATTCCACCAGGGGACTGTTTTATTATGTAGTTGTGGTGTGGTTTGGGGAATACTGAGGTTAGCTGCGTAGCGGATTGACTTGGTGATAGAAGCAGCTTCTCTGTTTACCTCATTAAAAGATAATCTAAGTGAATTTTGCCTTGTGATCTCGGATTGGAACCGATCCCATTTTGCTAGCTCTGTCAAGAATTTAGGTTGGGCTTTTGGAAGTTTGGGATTAGTCTCCATTGATAGAGTTGTAAGAATAGGAAAATGGTCGCTGCCGTACAAGTCATCGGAGACCTTCCAGACTAATTTTGGTATGAGATGTGGGGACGATAGGGTTAGGTCAACGTGAGTAAAAGAACCATGTGTAGAAAGGTGAGTTGGGCGACCATCATTAAGGATAGTGAGATTTTTGTTAGCTATAAAGTTTTCAACTGACTTACCACGGCTATTTAGTGTCGGGGATCCCCAAGAAGGGCTCCAAGAATTGAAATCACCGGTTAGGATGATTGGTGTTGAGATGTTGGTTATAATGTTTTCAAGTTCACTGGAATCAAATTTTTGGTCAGGTGGAATATAAAGTGAAACGATTGTTAATTTATATTTCAATTCAATTTCAACAGCGACTGCAAAGATGGGTGAATTAATGTCTATGAATCTGTGAGGGATTTATTTATGAACAAAGAGGCAAACACCCTGCTTGGAAGTTGTATTGGTGGGTAGATTGTGAAAAAAGGCTGAATATTTTTTTGGGGGGAATGTTTGTTGGTTGTATTTTAAATGAGTTTCTTGAAGAGATATTATACACGGGTTTAATTCATTAATAAGCAATTGAAGCAAATGCTGGTTATTGAAATAATCATTCAAGTTCCATTGTAGTATTTTTAGGTCATTATAGCCGGTGGAGTCGCTCTTATTATCCGTACCACTAAGTGTACAGATAGAAGAACGAGCACCACCTGGTGTTTTGAGAGTTCCCGCGCCTCCTCCGGTGATGAGGGTCCCCAACGTTATGATGGGGGCTCCCATCACCGACGGGGGTGCGGGTTGAGAGTGGAACATTGATTTTATTAATATGTGTCATGATCATTGTCAATGTTCATGTGGAATTGAGTTTGAGCTGAAGAGGTAATTGTTTGAAGAGAGTCATTTTGGTTTGAGCTAGTTGAAGTAAGTAAAGTTATTGGTGTTTGAGTGTTTACAGGAGAATGAGAGGTGTTGTCGTTAGGATTATTTTGAGTGAATACTATTGAGTCTGATTTTTTATTATCAAGGTTAGGGATCTTTTCGTTGTTAGTTTTGTTATGTTCTGTGTTAGCTGTTGTTTGATTTTGTTGTGAGTCGTTTTTTTGTAATTCAGTTACGTTTGCTTTAAGAGAAATGTGCTGAGTTTTATTATCGTTGATTGTTTGAAGAGAAGAGGTAGATGGCTTGGGAGCTTTAACTGTGTCGGGAGGGGGATTTTTTAGTTTTTCAGAAAAAAGACCCGTAGAGATGGTTGAATGAGTCTGGTACCGTTCTCTTTGCATTCGTCTAGCTTCAGCTAGTGTGCATTTGTTTTTTGTTTTTATTTCAAGTACTTCTTTGCTTTGGATGTACCTTGGGCAGTTCTTAGACGAGGCAGGATGGGGGCCAGAGCAATTGGCACATTCAGTGCGAGTACAGTTTATACCTTCATGGAGGGGGAAATTGCATGTTACACATGAAGCAGGGCTCTTGCACCATTTAGTTGTGTGCCCAAGCCGTTGGCATTGGCGACACCGCATTGGATTTGGGATATATTCGGATAATTTTGTTTTGTACCAACCGATTTCAATGGATTCTGGGATTTTAAACAAGTCAAAGGAGAATATCATAAGGCCTGTAGGTTTAGTCTCTTCCTTGCCTTTTTCATTTGTCATAGTTTTATTAAATTTGTACACGTCAGTGACATATTGGCTTTTAAGTTCCGAAATGATTTCAGATTCGGAGACATTAATCAGGCAGGGAGCGTATGCTATGCCTTTAGATAGGTTGAGGTTAGAATGCAGTTTAATATTAACGGGACAAACGCTATCTAGAACTTTCGAATTAATAAATTTATCCGCTATGTTTTGGTCTCTTGTTAGGATAAGGATGGAACCGTCTCTTAATTGGGATATTTTTTCGTAATGCGTGCTGATGGAGTCGATAAGTTTTTTAAGGATAAACACACTGATTTTGGTTAAGGGCTTGGAATCATCTTTGGGAGTTATGTGCACAAAGCGGAGATTTTTAAAAATTGATTTAGTTGGTAAGGAGGGGAATTCACTAAACAAGCTGTTCGATGGCTTATTTCTTTTTGGAAGAGGAGGCGGCGGGTCAGGAGGATCGGAAAGCGTAAGTTCATCGAGGAGACCGAACCGGTTACCCGGACGGAATGGCTTCGGAGCCATCCTTGGAGGAGGTTTAATACTTTAGGAAATTTTTATTACGGTTATCTATATGTGTAAAAAGTTTATGAATGGGAATGAAAAGGAAAGGATGTTAATAACGAAAGCGCAAAAGTAAAAGAATCACGAGAGCTCGCTATTTACTCTGAAGAAAACAGGTCTGTACGGTTGGAAGGTCAGCCGATGACTGCGTAAAAACGTAAAATTCACGCTCACTATAAAACGTAAAAACGTAAAATTATTAAATCATAAGAAATCTGTAAGTCTTGTGATTTGAAAGAAAGTTGTTGACCTTTCTTGCTTTCCTCCAGTGCTTCTACAGAACTCTTCAATCGAATATGTTGAAACTGCTAAAAATCTAGGTATGGTGTTTAACCGAACTTTAACCTGGAACAATCACATAAATATTGCTGTGGGTAAAACATATGGCATTCTTCGAACCATGTGGGCCACACAATCCTTTACGCCTTTAAGAGTGCGGATGTTATTAGCAAGAACGCTGGTTTTGCCTACACTTATTTATGGTTGCGAGATTTATTCGCATTGCGATTCCGTCAGCAAAAGAAAACTAAAGGTAGCCTTTAACAGCCTGGTACGTTATATTTACGGCTTAAGAAGATATGACAGTGTATCCAATTTTTCCAAAAACCTGTTAAATATGACTTTTGAAAATTTCCTAAAGTACCGAGCATTAAACTTACTCTCAAAGATACTCCTTAATCGTGAACCCCAATATCTCAGTGATATAATAACTAGGCAGGGCCGGACAAAGCATATGTGCAAGATGTGCAAATGCACAGGGCCCAGAATTCTGGGGGCGCATTGCCAGGAGCAAGAAAATGTAATCTGATCTTGCAAACAAATATGTACTACTACATATTTGCTATTCTTTAACCACAAACATTCTTAAAATAATCTCAAAAAACATCCATCACAACTGTCCTAAGTTATCTCTTGCGCACTAACTAACATCACTTTCATTGTTGCATTCAATGAAAATTTAACTCAAGATATCGCAGAACTAAAAACTCTACCTACCTCATTTCCAAATACGAGTATTTCACCCTGTTCGTACAAGAGAAAAAAAGAAAAAAATCTCAACACAAAAAAAATCCATGTAAGAGAAAAGAAGAAAAAATCTCAACACAAAAAAGTTCCATGCTACCTCATATGTGCAAGATATATTTTATGCACACCGAGTCCCAAAATTAACATAGAGAGTATGACGAAGCAAAATACTTATTCATGTAGAATCGTATGGGCTAGAACGTGCAGGTTTTGTATCACGCACAGTACCCTGTATGTGAGACTCACATGAGACATTGTGAGTTCTCTCCTACAAAGAAAACAACAAAAAAATGTCTCTGAAAAAAGAGAGCAGGTAGGTTTCTCTTTCTGTATTCTGTGCTACCTTCTACTACAAATCAAAGACACAGCATATATATTTTTTTTGTTGTTTTCTTTGTAGGAGAGAACTCACAATGTCTCATGTGAGTCTCACATACAGGGTACTGTGCGTGATACAAAACCTGCACGTTCTAGCCCATACGATTCTACATGAATAAGTATTTTGCTTCGTCATACTCTCTATGTTAATTTTGGGACTCGGTGTGCATAAAATATATCTTGCACATATGAGGTAGCATGGAACTTTTTTGTGTTGAGATTTTTTCTCTTGTATGAACAGGGTGATATATTTGGAAATTAGGTAGGTAGGTGTCTTTGCTACAAATGGTGAATGGATGTGCAAGTTTTCTTTTTTGCACACTGAATATCGAAACTAACATGGGAGATATTTAAAAAAAAACTTATTCATACGGAATCATATGGGTCAGAGCGTGCAGGTTTTCTTATTGTACACTGTGTAAGAGTTAAGTGCTTGATTACAGATGAAATTTTTAATAGAATGGAAAAGGAGCATAGAGCTTAAAAATTAAAGAGGGATGATTCTATGTGGAGTCGAATTGTTCTTGCACAGGCAGTTTGTTTTTTTTTTTTTGTGAAAGTTAATGACTGTTGTAACGGCTACTTTTAATGTATACCTATCTAGTCTGGTGCAGAATGCAGATTGTTGCAATTGTTTTTTCGCTTTGTTGTTAATTAATATTAAATACATAGCTATCAGTTTTTAATAGAAGTGACGTATTTTGTGACAAGACCGTAATGTGACTGACTCAGTTGATTTTAGACAAGCTTGAATTACATGAAATTTTAATAAGTATCTAACTGTCAAAGCCAAAGTTATGATAATGGTTCGAATAGGCTTCGTCTTGTTGAGTGGACGTAATTTTATAAAACTAAGAGACTGTGTCTTAGAAACAACTAATGTGCTTTACAAAAATAAACTAAATTAATATAAAATAAAAACTGTGTAGCCTGACCAATTCTAAGTCGGCAAATTAATAACAAGCTATTGAAATAACTATGTATAGTATAGGTACATAGAATTAAGAATCATACCTAAGTGTAAAAAAAAAATCTCAATAAAGTACATCCATACATACATACATAATGGTTCGAATATAAAAGGAAAAGAAGCGAGTGTTCAGAATCGAATTCGAACCCTGGAACCAAGAGCATTTTTAGTTTCATGTTGCCCGCATTCCTTAAATTTAGTGGTTAATGATGCTGCTCGGTGCTTATTTTATGCAGTTAAATTTTTCGATACAATTCAATGTTTGTATAACTTTTTTTAAAGTTCCACAACGAGGTGGGATATTTATAAGAAAAAAATTCCAAATCATACTTTGAAACCCCCTTCTGAGACTAGATGAGAGAGCAGGTTAGACGCATTAAGGCCTTTAAAAACAAATTAAGAAGAAATATATGAAGCCCTTATAGAATTAAAAAATCTAGAGGCAAAAAACATTGCAGAATCGTTAGGAAATAAAACTTTTGATTTTACATTTATTTGCTGCCTGCTAATTTGGTTTGATACTTTAGAAAATATAAATTAAACTAGTAAATATTTGCAAAGTCCGTCCGTTAATCTGTCAACTGGCTTAACAGTTTTAGAAAATACAAAAAACAGTTTGATTTTAATGCGTTCCGATGAAAAATTTAATGAGTAAGTATGTTCAATTAACCGACCGTATTGCTAGTTCCCTAGAAATACCAAATATGTTTCCTGTAGCTTCATCATTGCGATCTCAACGGAGAAAAATACTTTATGCTGATGAATGTCCTGAAACTATATTAGACCCGAAACAAAGATTTAAAGTTGATTTTTTTTTTTTAAATACTTGAAAGGTTTGATACGTATAGTATCAATTTTTCATTTTTAAGTAACATAAGCGAATGTCTAAAAAATAAAAATGTACGTGCTTCATGCCTTAATTTGCAGAATGTTTTAACATAAAGTAGTTTTAAATATTTAGATGGAGAAGAATTGTTTCAAGAGTTAACCGTAATATCCCAGCTTGTTACGCCACAAAGCTCAAGTTTAGATGTGTTAAATTTTATTTTTAGTTCAAACCTTGAAGATTTTGCTCCGAATTTAGTAACTGCTCTCCAAATCCTTAATACAATCCCGGTCACGGTAGCTTCAGGAGAACGTAGTTTTTCTAAACTTAAAATTATTAAAAATTATCTTAGGACAACCATGACTCAAGAGAGATTGGTAGGTTTATCTATAATGTCCATTGGAAAGAAATTATTACATTCTTTAGACTTTGATGATCTCTTTTCTGAATTTGCAAAATGTAAGGCCAGAAAAGTAAGTTTCCAAGTTTAAAAGTTTCCCCTCTGCTCATTTCTTCGCTGCGTTTTAGTTTAATGGTTTAGGCCTCCTGGGGATACCTCAATAAAAAAACGCATTGAAAGTCTACCTCCTGGGTAATCTGGGAAAGGCTTATGCTTGTGTATCAGTTTATGTGTAAAAAAAATATAAAAAAGGGGCGCTTTCTACAAATCTTGCACAGGGCGCAAGTTTGGCTGGGGCCGGCGCTGTAACTAGGTCAACCTCGCATAGGACGCGAATGCTTACTCACCCGCGCTATGCCTCTCTCACATCCGAGCGTCAGTTTTTTGTATATTCAATTAGACTATGGAATTCTCTTCCACGAAACATAAGAGAAATAGACGATGTTTTGAAGCTACAGAGCAAAATTAAGCTTCACTTTTCACAACGATAAAATCATCATTTTCATACAATGATAACAAATTTATTGTTTTTCCCTCTTTTCCTTCTTTTTCGTTTGTTTTTCTTTCTTTCTTGTTTTAATTTTTGTTTTTATTTTTTTTTTTTTTTTTTTTTATATGTATGTATCTAAGTAACAAAATTGTCAAATCCTAGCTTTCATAAAATGTTTAACTGTAGCCTGTGCCTAAATTATAAGACAATACGTCTTAATGTGTATAGGTTTTTCATGAAATAAATAAATAAATAAATAAATAAATAAAATTCATAGTTGGATTTTTTGGATAGCACAACCTTTGTATATGAAAACTATAGTACTCTCATGGGCAGACATTTTTTTGCGCGACCGGACGCCGCCGCCGTCGTTGGCGGTAGTATCGGGGACCGAGAGAAAAATATTATTTCCATTCGCATGAGCAGCCAGCAGAATAAGGGAGACAGTTAATTTCATTCTATTTGAATCTATCCTTGTATAAGTTAACGACAAACAAGCTAAAACCAACAAAAAGCTGAATCTACAATACTTCCGTTCCCGTGGGAACATTATTGGGTAAGCAGCGAATACGAGCGCTGCGTTTGCTGACACAGCGTCTGGAAAGAACACACGCCAGTTGCTGATATGCTGCAGTAGCAGGTTAGAATAAGTTATGTTAAGCTTAGTTTCAAAATTGTAAATTAGTCTTAAGCAAATAGTGACCGAATAAAGATGTTTTTTTTTATAAACTTTTAATAATAAATAATTTAATTGGCGCCCAACGTGCTTTAAAGTTCATAAACATAAGTCGTCCTCAAGCAGCACGCCGCGAATGTAACTAACAAACGCAACCCAAAGTATTTTAAAGTTCATAAACATAAGTCGTCCTCAAGCAGCACGCCGCGAATGTAACTAATAAATACAACCCAAAGTGTTTCATAGTTGATAAACATAAGTCGTCCTCAAGCAGCACGCCGCGAATATAACTAAGCAACAATTTGAAGTTGAAATACGGTAAATAGACCGTCCATGAACCTGCGTTATATAACTCTATAAGTTACAAATTAGTTTCAATAACGTCCAAAAAACCTCACAATGACGTTCCAGTACCCTGTTTTGGTCAGTAGAATTAGAACGTTGGTTAGAATGAAGTTTGTAAAAACCCGGTTTGCTTATAACAATGTTATAGCTGCCGTTTAGATGAAGTTTGTAAAAAACCTTTATTTTGTTGTTTTTTGTTGATTTCCGGTTACTTCACAACCTCAACAAAACCTTTAATACAGGGTTTTTTACCAACCAATATTTAGTTGGTTGACGGTTAGGTTAGGTTAGGTTAAAGTGGCTGTTGGTTTGGGACGACCAACACACTTAGACCAAAGTATGGTCCGTTGTGATACCACATGGATCAGTTAATCAGCTTAACTCGTTGAACCAATTGGAGCTTCGAATGAAGCGTAGGAGACAACTAATGTCTGAATTTTTTAGATCGCTGGTATCGTTAAAGTAGTAGTCTCCAAGGTGGATTCTACGTCTTTGTGATAAGGCAGGGCATGTGCACAGAAGATGAGAGATTGTCTCCTCTTCTTCCTCGTCCATGCAACTCCTACAAAAATCATTTGCAGGGGCTCCAAGTCGAATAGCATGCCTTCCTATTAAGCAGTGCCCAGTCAGGACACCTATAACGTAGCTAATGTGCAATCTACTCAGAGAGATTAATTGTTTTGAGCGCTTGGTGCTAAGATTAGGCCAAATTCGTTTAGTCGCTACACAGGTGGTGGTGTTATTCCACCTGAAGTTTGTTTTCTCTATGGTATCTTGCTTTAGCATGAGTTTACATGTAGCTAAGGGGATACCTACGCTAGCATTATGAGCCAGCAGAGGTAAAGTTGTTCCGCTTTTTGCAAGTTCGTCAGCTTTGCAATTTCCTGGAATGTCTCTATGGCCCGGCACCCAGAAAAGGTGAATTTTGAACTGTGTAGCCATCTCCGTAAGAGATGATCGACAATTTAGGGCTGTTAGTGAATTTGTAGAGACAGAGTCTAAGGATTTTAACGCAGCTTGGCTATCCGAGAAGATGCGTATATCATTAGTTGATATAACGTTTTCTCTAAGCCAGGATAGGACTTCTTTTATAGCCAGGATTTCAGCTTGGAACACGCTACAATGATCGGGTAGACGAAAGGAGAGACTTAAGTTAAGTCTATCTGAGTATACGCCACCACCAACCCCATCCTCCTTTTTTGATCCGTCTGTATAAAAGTTTATAGGACCATCGTTCAAAAATGATGTATTCTCCCAAGAAGATCTGGGAGGTATAGTCACCTTGAAGCTATAGTTATTAAACTGAGGATGGGATATGGTGTAGTCAATATTACTACTTATAGTTCTGAACGAGTTCAAAATAGTGGTGTGGCCAATTCCATTATTGATCCACAGAGAGGAGGCTTGAAGCCGTATGGCAGTGTTAGCGGCCGTTTGCTTGCTGAAAAAGTCCAGCGGTATTAGATGGAACAGAACATCTAGTGAAGCGGAGGGGGTGGAGCGAAGTGCTCCTCCCATACACAGGCAGGCTGTTCGTTGGACTTTGCTGAGTTTATCGCGATTTGTCGCTGTATCTAGCGCCGTCCACCATACCGCTACTCCATAAGTAAGGATCGGTCTTATGACCGACGTGTATAGCCAGTGTGTAATGCGGGGCTGTAGGCCCCATTTATTACCAATGGCCTTTTTACAGGAGAACAGGGCTACTGTGGCCTTGTTTATTCTCTCTTGAATATTAGGTTTCCAACTTAATTTCTTGTCTAAAATGAGACCCAAGTATTTTGCTTGATCAGAGAATTTAAGTGGTACACTGTTTATGAGGGGAGGGTCAATGTATGGGACTTTGTATTTCCTTGTGAAGAGGACAAGGTCGGTTTTTTGTGGGTTAACGCCTAGTCCACACCGATTAGCCCATCTGGTGAGCTTATTTAAAGCGTTTTGTAAGAGTTCTTTTAGTATATTGGGATGTTTACCCGTTACTGCAATAGCAACATCGTCCGCATAGGCAAACACTCTGTATCCCTCTCTTTCTAGAGTAGTTAGTAATTCATTTATTACTAAGTTCCAGAGGAGAGGGGATAGGACACCACCTTGTGGCGTACCTCTGCTGACACCCCTTTGTGTAGTAAAATCGCCCAGTTTTGAATTGATAATCCTGCTTATCAGCATCTGATTAATCAATTCGCTGATCGACTTATCTACCTTCAGAGATGCCAATACACGTGCAATTGCAGATGTGTCGACATTGTTAAATGCACCTTCTATGTCTAAGAAGGCAACTAAGGTGTACTCTTTATGATGGAGGGAATATTCGATTGTACGTACTATACTGTGTAGAGCCGTTTCAACTGATTTCCCTTTGTGGTAGGCATGTTGAGCCTTTGAAAGGAGGGACTTATCAATACTTGCCCTTAAGTGAATATCGATCAAACGCTCAAAAGTTTTGAGAAGGAATGATGATAAGCTGATAGGTCTTAAAAACAACTTTAACTTGTCTCCAAGACATCGGGATGTATGCCAAATTAAGGCAACCCTTGAAGATGTTTTCTAGGATGGGTATTAGAAAACTTGCATTTTCTTGCAGTTCGGCTGGAATTACACCATCCGGACCAGCAGATTTGTATGGTTTAAAGCTGTTAATAGCCCAATTGAGTTTTTCCCTAGTGACTAGACCTTGTGGGGGTTGTAAAGTATTGTCACCATTATTAAGTGCAACGTTATTAATAATATTAGAGCTACCAGGAAAGTGGACGTCTAGTAGCAAGTTGAGCGATTCTTCGCTTGAATTGGTCCAGAGGCCAGAGGCGTTTTTCAAGCAACTTGGCATGATTGGATTTTTGGAGAGGATTTTGCGCAGCCTGGATGCTTCGGAGCAATCTTCAACGTTACTACAGAAGTTTCTCCAAGATGATCGTTTGGTTTTCCTCAGTTCTTTTTTATAAATCTTCAGTGATTCTTTATATGAATCCCAGTCAGACATGTCTCTAGAAGCTTTGGCTCTGTTAAAGAGTTTTCTGCATTCTTTTCGAAGTGGATCCAGCCCTGAGTTCCACCAGTGTGGCTTCTTTTTACCTCTTACTTGTATAAGAGGGCATGCAGTATCTAGAGCTTTGTTTAGGGCTAATGTTAGATTATTGACTTTGTCGTCAAGATCTTCGATGTTGGAGGGAGTATTAAAAAGTTCAGGTTTTATTAAACTATTTAACGTTCTCTTATATTTTGGCCAATTTGTTCTTTTCAGATTTCGAAAGATCGGTTGGCAAGGTGGTTCATTTATAAAGTCAAACTGGATGTATCTATGATCAGAAAAAGAGTGATCTTTAGATACCTTCCAGTTCAAAATATTATTATTAATGAATTCGGAGACAAGAGTTATATCTAAAACTTCTTGTCGATTTTTAGTAATAAAGGTTGGCTCATTACCAACGTTACTTACGAGTAGGTTAGTGTTAAGAATATAGTCGAAAAGAGACTCACCTCTGTCGTTTATATCCGTGCTACCCCATACTGTATGGTGGGCGTTAGCGTCACTACCGATGATGAGGCCAATGTTGAGCCTTTGTGCTTCAGTTATCAGACTCTCCAGAGTATCTCCCGGGAGAGGGCCAAGATGGTCGTGGCCAAGATACGCCGACGCCAGCCAGAATGTTCCTCTGGCTGTTTCCAGACTTGCGGCGGTGGTATCTCGATCGCTGAAATTAGGGAGTAAATATACATTTAGGCTGCGTTTTACTAACATGCAAGATCTGGGTTCATCCTCACCTGATGCATACAGCACGCAGTATTTGGGAGTCCTGATTCCTCGAACAATGGATTTAACAATCCAGGGTTCTTGAATCAGGACAATATCTTCATCGCTGCTGGATAGGCGAAGAAGAAGGGAGGCCGAAGCCTTTATGGAGTGTTGGAGGTTAATCTGGAGTAACCGCAGCATTTTTGCTACTGCACTCCCGATCAGCCTCCAACACAGTAATGTCGGAGTCATCCATATCAGAGGACGATTCTAAAAGAATGTCCTCATCTCCGCTGTCGTAGACCTCGGCCTCCATTGCGGAAAAACCTTGGTCGGTGTTAGGTGCTTCCACTGCTACTGGGGGTACCTGAGATGCATCGTCTTCCAATAAAGGAAGTGTGACCGATGCGCCAGGTACCTCAGCAACCGTTTCCGCTTGTGTGGGTGGGGAAGGGGGAAGGGTTTGTGCCTCAGCCCCATCTTTTTTATAGACCCTCAGCGTAATTTCATCGAACCCGAACCTAATCACACCTTTTGATTGCGCCAGAGGAGAAAGGGATTCTGCATTGATGATCACAATTGCACCCTTATAGGGTCCCTTTGGATCCTCTAGTTTCGCAACCTTCCAGTTGTGAGTAGGAAGGGTTGGATTGGAGAGCTGGATTATCTTCAGAACGTGGTCAGCTTCCTTGAATATGGCCGGAACCGTGATGCGAGCTCTTGGTCTGCAAGGAATGTCCTCCTTTGCTACAACCTCAAGCTTAGCACCAGGCCAGACCTCTCCAAGTCGGCTTACCGCCAGCGTCAGTAGGTCGCACGACCTCTGATCATCACAGACCATCAACTTGATGTGTCCCTGATGCCAACCGCCATCTTTTGTGATGGGCGGTGGTCCCGGATTGTCGGACATTATCTCGACAAAACTGAAGGCCAGCTGTCCTTTGGCAAATGTCCAGTTTTCGGCAGAGATCGTGCCATCCACATCGCTTCTGTCGATAATCGCGACTACCTTCTTGTCCCTTAAAACGTCGCTGAAGGACATTTTATCCTTGCGAGGGTCACGAGGAGTGCTGGTGTTTAGCACTTTGGGGCGTTTAGGTAGTGAAACACTACCTTCCATAGACCTTTGTCGCTTCGACGTTGAGTCTTGGCTGGTCTTTAAATTATTTTTGGCGAGGAAGTTCTTGGCCCAATTTATTTTGGCGTCATGCTGAGAGTTTCCTCCAGCGCCTAGTTGTTCACCAAACGTCTGGAGAATCCTCTTAGCATTTCGTATGTTCCTGTAGTAGGCCTTGGAGGGTCTTAGCTCACGCCCATCTCTCCCAGGACCTTCTTTAGGATCCTTTGTTTTGAAGGTAGAAGGACCTGATTGACGGTTGATATCTTACTTTTTTTTGACGCCCGTTTGAATACAATTTTTAAAAAACCTGTTTTAAGACATTTTTACGGTTTTTTATAAACCATTTGGAACCGTTTCTAAAAGGTTCTAACAAAACCTGTAATAGCCCTATAGTAACTTTGTTACCGTTAATTTTCGGTTCTCAAAAAACCTGTTAATGCCTTAGGTTAGTTTGAGATGTTTGCAGTTTTTAAAAAACCTGAATAGAAATTTCCTAGGTTCGATTGAACACTAGTCGTTTTGACAATTATTCTCTCTTTATCTTATATCTATACTAGTGATAAAGAGATCAATTGTCAAAACGATTAACGTTCAATCGAACCTAGAAGATATCGGCCCAGGAGTTCTGAAAATTGGAAAAAAAACATATAAAACCATTGTTTTTTATGCTTACGTGATCAGGACTTGAATCGTTGTCTAGTAGTAACTTTTTTCAAATTTTTCGCAGCTGGAAGCAAAATCCTTTTAAATAAAAAGATAAAATTTAAATGTATGGGGTTATTTATTTCTACCTATAATCTATAATGTAACTTAAAAACTAAAAACTTAAATACCCGCTTTCCGCGTTAACCTCATCTTTTTTATAGACTCGAATTTTAATGGTTTCGAAGCCATAGTTTATTGAGCCCTCGTTTCTGGCTAGAGGAGCCAAAGATTCCTTATTGAGTACCAAAATGGCGCTCCTATAAAGATTCTTTACCTCCTCTAGCTTGGCTATCTTCCAGTTGTGCGTCGGAAGGGACGGGTTGCAAACTCTGATCATCTCGAGAATTTCATCGATACCGGCAGGTTCCATTGGGATCCAAATGCGGGCTCTAGGTCTGCTAGGAATGTCTTCCTTAGCGACTACCTCGAGCTTCGCCAAACCTGGCCAAACTTCACCTAACCGGCTGACAGCGAGCTTATACAATTCACAAGACCTCTGATCGCCACAAACCATGAGTTTTACGTGGCCTTGATGCCAACCCCCATCGCTTATTGAAGGAAGTGGTCCTGGAAGCTCCCTCAAAATGCTTAAAAAGCCACCCGAGAGCTTAACCTTGACCAACTGCCAACGATCAGCCGATATTGTTCCATCATCATCACTCCTGTCAATGACCGCAACCACGACTTTGCCCTTCGCGACGTCACTGAAACTGGCTTTCTTGATGGGATTGAGGGGAGTGCTGGTGTTGTGCACCCGAGGCCGTTTTGGTGTCGGTACGGCCCCCTCGAGAGACCTTTCTCGTTTGGACGTAGAGTCCTTACTGGTCTTAGTTGTAGCAAGTATGCTTTTTGCCCATTCGACGCTAGCGGTTTGCTGCGGTGTCCTTTCAGCCCCCGATGATGCACCAGAGGCCTTCAGGATTTTCGCCGCTTGCCGCCTTTGCCTATATTGGCTTTTTGAGAGTTTCCCCTTTCTCTCATTAGTAGTGGTAGGGCCATTTTTCACAACCCTGCCACTACTGAAATTAGGTATCACTACCTTCCTATCCTCGTTGCTGCCAGCTGCAGAGGAGGGTCCATGGTTAGCCACTACTCCCTTCTCTCTGCTGGCCGCAAGAGATACGGCAACAGGCTTTGACGCCAAATTGCCGCCCGGTCCTGAAGAGATACCGGTCTAATCATCCTTTAAATTTTTGTTTTTGTTTTTTGTTTTTTCCATTTTAATCCCATGAGTTGCGAAGAAAAGAGGTCCGTCTGCACAGAGATTCGCATGTACAGATAAGGCTAGTTAATCCGGAGGTCGCCAGGTATCCGGATACTCCGTTAGAGACTGGGCTATTTTTGAATTGGGCCCCCAGCCAGGCTGATCATCGCCACGGGTCGTTTAACACCTTAGATCCAGCCCAATAAAGATAAGAGGTGGTAGGGAAGGAAGAGATAGGGTTAGGAATCAGTTGATGTTAATTCATCATTCTGATATGGGAGGAAAAGATTGGGATTCGGTAACAGCAATTCAGCTAATTTACCTAGAGTGAGAAGGAGCATAGGAGATAGGAGCGCTGTCTAGCTTTTTCGCCATTACAACGTGGGAGGTGGGATGGGAGTTGGTGACATAAACGTTGGCTGGTATGCCTTGTTTATGTGGGAATGGATGATGATTTTGGGAAAGGTAGAGGGATAAGAACGTCCTTTAGTTTCAGGACTCATCTGGAGAAAATTCTCGAGAATCATTGACCCTACTCTGATCTTTGCTAAATACCGGTGCTGTACTGGTGCACCGGTGCACCGGCATCACCAGGGTTCCGATCTATGCTAAATACCGATATTATTTTGGGTTCTGGACCATGCTTAGCAAATGTTAGATACCGATATTATTTTGGGTTCTGGACCATGCTTAGCAAATGTTAGATACCGGTATTATTTTGGGTTCTGGACCATGCTTAGCAAACGTTAGAACGTAAAAACGTATTTATTATTATTATTATTAAAACTTTATTGAAAACATAAATGAATTATATTAACAATAATTAAATAGATATAGCGCTAGCTACCAGGACTTTTAGCTATGTATATGAAAAAAAAGTTAAGTTTAAATAAATTGATCTAGATTGAGTTTTATCAGAATTGTATGGACAAGTTTAGTGTTGATTGGTGAGGTGGATGATAAAAGTTGTTGTAGAGGTTTTCCGGAAACGTTTATGCAGGTTCTGTTTATGAATGCACATTGTAACATGTGTGTGACAGTGAATGTAGGTTTTTGTTCACAAAAAGTGCAGCGAGGGGTGGGTTGTTTGGTGATTAGATGCTCATGAGTGATCTGGGTGTGTCCCATTCTGAGTCTTATGAATTTTTTGAGCATTGAAGCAGGTAAGTCCATTTGATAGAGGGCTTTGTCGGCACCAGGATTAAGTGTTGAGTAGTGATGGTGATACCCCAACCAGTAATCTTTAAGGTTCGCAGTCATAAATGCTTTGGTGTGTTTTCTGAAGTCTTTGGCATTGAAGTGATAGAATTCTATAAGAGGTTCTTTGAGTGCTTGTTTAGCTTCTAAGTCGGCGATTTCATTTCCAGCGATATCCTTGTGACCTGGAACCCAGGCCAATCTGAGGTTTTTCTTTTTGGCAATCAGTTTGTCACGAATTACAACAGCTATGGTGGAGTAGTTGTTAATATTTTTAATACCATTGATTGATGATAGGCTGTCAGTAAATATAATGGTCTTTTTATTTTTTGCTGCTTCGATTGCTTTTAGGATGGCAAAAGCCTCAGCCGTAAAAATTGATGAGGTGTAATGGAGAAGACCCTTACTGATTATAGAGCCGTTTTCACTGACAACCACAAATGAAGTTCCATCTGTTGTTTTAGATGCATCAGAGAAGAATAGTTGCCAACCTTGTCTTTTGTAGTTTTCTCTTTTTTCTTGGAATATAGTTTTGAATATTTCCTTATTAGTGGTGGCTTTAGGGAAATCGGAGAATATTGAGATGATGGATTCACAGGCCAGATTCCAAGGAGGGTGATTGTTTTTAGCCTTTTTATCAATGATGATGGGCGTGTTAAGTTTAACTGCGTCTCCGATAGCTTTTTGGAGGGCTGAAAGGTATTTTGGTGTTCTTTTTCGTTTTAATATTTTTGTAGTATCGTCATGAATCGGTGTAGGGAACGGAGAGTTGACCTTTTTAAGGATTTGCCAGGTGAGAAATTCGGTTCTTGCAGTTAGATTAGGAAGACCGGCTTCGACTAGGATGTTCTTTATGGGGGTTGTGCGGAAAGCTCCAATGCTGTTTCTTATGGCTGCATGATATGGTGTTGAAATGAGTTGCAAGGTTGATTTGGCGCATTTTCCATAAATTGGGAGGCCATAGTCGATTTTAGAAAGAATAATAGAACGAATAATAGAAATAATGGTATTTAAATTACAATTACTTTTTTAAGAGTCCAAGTACTTAATTATGTTTACTCTGGTAGTTAGGGTTTTCTTAATATAAGTACAGTGGTCCTTAAAACTATATTTTGAATCAAATAAAATACCTAATATTTTACAATTACTGACATTTTTATAGGAATATTATTAAGGCTTACTCCTACTATACATTTTTGGCATTTATATTTTCGGCAGATATGTAACAATTCACATTTTGAAGTGGATATTTTAGATCCAGATATATTACCCCAATTTGACAAGTTAATAATTATTTCTGAGAATATTGTTGCTAAAACTGTTAGATCTTTACATTTTGAAAACAATATAAGGTCATCTGCATATACATAGTACATGATTTATTTCTGAATAATTTTGAACAATTTTGTTTATCTCGTTAAAAGCAATTATAAATAGGATCACTGATAACGGTGAACCTTGTGGGATGCCGTTTTTTAAACTGTGGATGCTGGAATAAATGTTGTTAGTTTTTATTCTGAATTTGCGATTTGAGAGAAAAGCCTTAACATAGTTTAAAATTTTTGGCCCAATTTTCCATTCGATTAATTGTTTTAGAATGACATGTAGGCCAATTCTATCAAAGGCCTGTTCAAAATCAATTGCCAAGATCGAAGCGTGGTTTTTTTCAGAAATGGTTGAGGATATGAAAAAGTCCAGGTGAATAAGTGAGTCGGTGGTTAGGTTAGGTTAGGTTAATGTGGCTGTGGATACAAAAACCACACACTTAGGCCAGAAGAAAGGCCCATTGTGATACCACATGAATCTAGAGAATTACTTCCCACTAGTCGAACCATTTTGAGCTTTTTATAAAGCGAAGGAGATATCTGATATCCTTTTTAGCTAGTTCACTGGGATCATCAAAAGAGTATTCTCCCAGATGAAGTTTGCGTCTTCGTGAAAGAGCAGGGCAGGTGCAGAGGAGGTGAGAGATTGATTCTTCTTCTTCCTCGTCCATGCAGCTCCTGCAGAAGTCATTTGAGGCTACACCAAGTCGTATTGCGTGTCTGCCTATAAGACAGTGTCCCGTAAGGACACCTATTAGGGAGCTAATATGAAGTCTGCTTTGGGATAACAAGTCTTTAGAGCGCTTTAGGTCCAATGAAGGCCATATTTGTTTTGTGGCTGCGCATGTTGGTAAATTGTACCACCTAGAGTTTGCTATCTCGAAAGCTTTTTCTTTTAGCAGAAGTTTACATGTAGCTATCGGTATACCTATCTTCTCCCTTTCAGGTGAAATAGGTATGACGGTTCCATTTTTAGCGAGTTCATCGGCTCTACAATTTCCTGCGATGTCTCTGTGGCCCGGCACCCAGCATAGGTGAATGTTAAATTGCTGCGCCATCTCCATAAGAGATGATCGACAATCGAGGGCCGTTAGAGAGTTGGTTGAGACACCGTCAAGAGACTTGATAGCAGCCTGACTGTCAGAGAAGATGCGTATATCAGAAGTTGATATCACGTTTTCTCTTAGCCAGGAGAGAACCTCTTTGATCGCTAAAATTTCCGCTTGGAAGACGCTACAATGATAAGGGAGGCGGAATGAGATGCTTAGATTAAGCTTTTCTGAGTACATACCACTACCAACTCCCTCATTTGTCTTGGATCCATCTGTATAAAAATGGATGCTTTTGTCATCCAGGAGTTTTTTATCTTCCCATTCATCCCTGGATGGAATGGATACCTGGAAGTTTTTACCAAATTGGGGTTTTGGGATGGTGTAGTCTATGTACTTTGGTATAGAACCAAAGAGGTTCAGAATGATGGAGTGCCCAACATTGTTGTTGGTCCACTGAGATGAGGCGTTGAGTCTTATGGCTGTACTCGCTGCCACTTGTTTGCTGAAAATGTCGAGGGGTGCCAGATGGAGGAGAGTGTCCAACGCTGCTGAGGGTGTGGTTCTCAAAGCCCCGCTAATGCAGAGACATGCAGTGCGTTGGACTCTGCTGAGTTTGTCGCAATATGTGACTTTCTCCAGTGCAGTCCACCACACTGCAACCCCGTACATAAGTATTGGTCGGATGACCGATGTGTATAGCCAATAAGTTATGCGAGGTTGAAAACCCCATTTGTTTCCTATGGCTTTCTTGCAAAGGAAAAGAGCTGCTGTAGCTTTTTTAACTCTTTCCTGAATATTAGGTTTCCAACTTAATTTTTTGTCCAATATCAGACCAAGATATTTGGCCTCATTGTTGAAAATTAGTGGTACACCTTTTATTGAGGGAGGTACAATTTCTGGGATCTTGTATTTCCGCGTAAAAAGGACGAGGTCTGTTTTTTGAGGATTAATACTAAGTCCACAGTGATCTGCCCATCTAGTGAGCATATTGAGTGCGTTTTGGAGGAGGTCTCTCAGTGTATTTGGATATTCTCCTATGACGGCGATAGCAACATCATCGGCATACGCAATCACTCTGTAGCCTTCTCTCTCAAGGGATATTAGTAGCTCGTTAACCACTATGTTCCACAGGAGAGGGGACAGAACACCACCTTGCGGAGTGCCTCTACCGACAGACCTTTTCGCACAAAAATCCCCCATCTTAGAGTTGATGATCCTGCTTTTTAGCATTAGATTTATCAATTCACAGAGTGAGTATTCGACGTTTAGGGTCGTCATAGCAGAAGTGATAGCGGATGTGTCAACGTTGTTGAAAGCGCCTTCAATATCTAGGAAGGCCACCATAGTATATTGTTTTTGTTCCAGGGAATATTCGATAGTTCTTACTAAGGTGTGCAAGGCTGTTTCTACCGATTTCCCTTTGCAGTAAGCATGCTGAGACATCGATAGTCTCTTATCAATGCTGTTACGTATGTGGATATCAATCAAACGTTCCAGAGTCTTGAGAATGAATGATGATAGGCTAATAGGTCTTAGATCTTTAGGGTTGACATGCGAACATTTGCCCGCCTTGGGAATGAAAACTACCTTTACTTCTCTCCATCGCTGAGGTATGTGGACCATATCTAGACAACTCTTAAAAATCATCTCAATGATGGGCAGAGTTATGTCAGTCGTAAATTGTAACTCAGCTGGTATGATGTGATCTGGCCCTGGAGATTTGTAAGGTTTGAAACTATTCAGAGCCCAAGTCAATTTCTCTTTAGTAACAAGACCTTGAGGAAAAGTTAAGTTAATACCCGACCCAGGATGGTTTGTTGTATTAACGTATTTGGAGCTATCAGGAAAGTGGGTGTCAAGTAGCAGGTTTAGCGTTTCTTCACAAGAGTTAGTCCAAGTACCATCCAAGTTTTTAAGACAACTAGGCATGGTTGGATTTGTCGAGAGAATCTTCCTTATCCTTGATGCCTCCGAGGATTCTTCTATTGAGCTACAGAAGGATCTCCAAGAAGATCTTTTGGCTATTCTCAATTCCTGTTTATATTTTTTGAGGGATTCCTTATAGGAGTCCCAGTCTTGTGGATGTCTAGTCTTTTTTGCACGATTAAAAAGCCTTCTACAGCCTTTCCGGAGTAAACCCAGTTCAGCAGCCCACCAATATGGTTTCTTCTTTCCCCTCACGGTAGTGAGGGGGCAGGCAGTTTCCATGGCTTTATTAAGGGCTGCTGTAAGCTCGTCGACTTTTTGATCGAGTTCAAAAGCGCATAAGGGCGGATCATAAAGTTCTGGTTTAATCAGATTCTTCAGAGTTGCCCTATATTTTGGCCAATCTGTTTTCCTATAGTTTCGGAATTGGATCGGTTTTGGAAACTCTTCAATAAGTGTGAATTGGATGTATCTATGATCGGAGAACGAGTCCTCCTTTGATACTCTCCAATTCAGTATTTTATTTGAGAGATGTAAAGAGACAAGAGTCATATCTAAAACTTCTTGTCGATTTTTAGTAACGAAGGTTGGTTCACTACCTACATTACATACTACCAGATTAGTTGTTAAAATATAATCAAAAAGAGACTCACCTCTGTCATTTATATCGGTACTACCCCACGTAGTATGGTGCGCATTGGCGTTACAACCGATAATTATGTTGGTTTTAAGTCTTGTTGATTCAGCGACCGTCCTCTCCAGAGTGGTACCAGGTAGTGGCCCTGGTGGTCGTGGCCCAAATACGCTGATACCAGCCAGTAGGTATGGTTGTCTATTACCATACTGGCATTATGGAGTAAAAATACGTTTAGATTACGTTTTACTAGTATGCAGGACCTTGGGTTACCTTTTCCTGTTACATATATCACGTAGTAACCAGGAGTTCTCAATCCTCGAACCAGGGATTTCACAATCCAGGGCTCTTGGATGAGAACGACATCTTCTCCAGTTTTTGTCAGGCGGAGAAGTAAGGAGGCCCAAGCCGTTTTGGAGTGTTGGAGGTTAATCTGTAGTATTTGCAGCATTTTGGCTACAAGTCGGCAGATCAACCTCCACCACCGTTGAATCCAGCTCATCCAGATCAGACGAAGAAGAACCTAATAGTTCATCTTCTTCCTCACTGGGGAGAACCTTGTCGTTTGAGTCGTCGGTCTCCATTAGGGATAAACCTGCGACGTTTTTAGAAGAAGACTGTGCTGCGACAGAATAGGGCCCTGCCACATTCTCATCCACACCCAAGGATGGGAAGGTGATGTTAGCACTGGGACCCCCTACGTCTTGCGGCACAGCTTCTGATGCGGGCTCGGAGGAAGACTGTGCTGCGACAGAAGAGGGCCCAGGTACAACATCATCCACATCCAAGGAAGGGAAGGTGGTTGTAGCACTGGAACCCCCAACGTCTTGCGACACAGCTTCCGAAAAGGGTTGTGGAGGCTCGCATGAAGCGTCTACCTCATCTTTTTTGTAGATACGTAGCGTGATTGTCCCGAAACCGTATCTTATCACTCCCTTATCTCTCGCCAGAGAAGCCACAGAGTCTTTATTGATTACGATTATCGCACTTCGATAAAGACCCTTTGGCTCCTCCAGTTTCACGATCTTCCAGTCGTGACAAGGAAGGTCCGGGTTGCTAATCTTAATAATCTCGCGTATGTCATCCGGACATGAGGGTTCTTTAGGGATCCAAGCGCGAGCTCTTGGCCTGCATGGAATGTCTTCCTTTGCAACGACCTCGAGTTTTGCGCCTGGCCAAACTTCGCCCAGCATGCCGACAGCAAGCGTATAGAGATCGCGCGACCTCTGATCGTTACAAGCGATGAGCTTGACATGACCTTGATGCCAACCCTCATCGCTTGTTACAGGCGGTGGACCCGGATGATCCCGCATGACTTTTAAAAAGCCAGCCGAGAGCTTCAGATTCACCATCTGCCAACGGTCAGAAGTAATCGTGCCATCAATATTGCTCCTATCGATGACCGCAATTACGATCTTATTTGAATCCTTAAGCACATCACTAAAAGGTTTAGTGAGAGGTACTCGAGGAATATTGGGAGTGCTGGTGTTTTGCACTTTGGGTTTTTTCGGGACGGGAGTGGACTCCTCCAAAGACCTTTGTCGCTTTGACGTGGAGTCGTGGCGACTAGTGTTGTCTAGAATGGATTTGGCCCACTCCAGCTTTTTGCTAAGGATGGGATTACTTCCATCCCCCAGTGTTGAACCAGAGGATTTTATAATCCTCATCGCATTCCGTCGTTGTTTATACGAGCTCCTAGGAGCATACTGGAGAGGTTTACTCTCTTTAGTAGTGGAAAGATCATTTTTCACGAACTTTCCACTACCGACATGAGGAAGCGTTTTCGCCAATTGTACATCCTGCACCGCACTAGAAGAAGGGCAGTGACTTGGCACAGGCCCTTTTCCGGTGCTCGGCGCAGGAGTAACGACAGCTAGCGTTGCCGCCGAACTGCCGCCCGGTGTGGATACATCCTGCACCGCACTAGAAGAAGGGCAGCGACTTGGCACAGACCCTTTTCCGGTGCTCGGCACAGGAGTAACGACAGCCGACGTTGCCGCCGAGCTGCCGCCCGGTGTAGCTGGAATACCGGTGCCGGTTTGACGCTTTTGCTTCCAGTACTGTTTTTGTTTTTGTTTTTGGTTTTGTTTTTTATTTAAATTCATTAGGATTCCCACGAGTAGCGAAGTAAAGGGGGGGTCCATCTGTGCAGAGATTCGCTTACACAGATAAGGCTAGCTAATCCGGAGGTCGCCTGATATCCGGATACTCCGTTAACGACTGAGCTATTTTTAGAAATTGGGCCCTCAGCCTGGCTGATCATCGGCACGGGTCGTATAACACCTTAGATCCAGCCCAATTGGGAAGTTGAAGGGAAGGATATGTTTTGGAGCAGGAGAGACGAACAGCAATTACGCCATAAGCGTCCCAGAAGGGAATTAGGTTGACATATAGTGATACACTATATATTCGGGAGATAAGGAGACATCAGCCAGCATAGTAACACAAAGCCGACGGAGGAGGGGGTAGGGATTGGGAAGGGTAGGGGTGAGCGACCTTTGGTTTCAGGACTCTTCTGGAGAAATAATTCCCGAGAATCATTGACCTTACTCAGCTTCTACAACTCGACAAGTTCGACGCTCAGGTAGAAGTGAGTCGGTGGTACTTCTACCTTTTTTAAAAGCAAGTTGATTTTTGTCAATAAATTTGTTTTTTTCGATGAGCCAAAAGATTCGTTTCGAAACAATTTTTTCCAAAATCTTTGATGCACAGGGAAGAAGGGATATGGGACGGTAACCTGATAAGGTGGAGTGGTCTTTGTTTGGTTTTGGTATAGGTATAATGGTTGCAACTTTCCATGCTTGAGGGATAGTACCATTGTTAAAGATGTTATTGTACAAAGACAGAAGCTTAGATCTGAGACAAGAGGGCGATTTTTTAAGCATTTCATAAGAAATCCTGTCGAAGCCAGGAGTTTTGCCTTTTGCGGAGAACAAACAGCTTTCGAGTTCAACAATAGTAATAGGAGTTTCGATTAAACTAGCTGAAGATGAAATGGTGTAAGGAGGAGCACTTGTTGTTAAATATTCGTGCTTCTGTTGTTAATAAGATGGGTGAAAATAAGAATCTGATTGGGAATTTTCCCAAGACTCGGCAAAATAGGAGTTTATTTCTATTGGGTTTGTTAGATTCGAAGATTCGGTTTTAACAACTTTAATTGTGTGAGGAGTATAGTTTCCAGTGAGACATCTAATATCACACCACATTTTTTTAGGGGAAGAATTTTGGTTGATTTCAGAGGTGAATTTATTGAAACATCTTGTCTTTTCTATTTTTGCAGCTCTTCGGAATTCGGCGTTTGCGTTGCGGTAAGTTATGAGGTTTGATTCAGAAGGAGATTTTCTAAAAGCCTTTAATGCTGTTTGCTTTCTTTGTCGCAGGCTGTTGAGATTTGGATTCCACCAGGGGACTGTTTTATTATGTAGTTGTGGTGTGGTTTGGGGAATACTGAGGTTAGCTGCGTAGCGGATTGACTTGGTGATAGAAGCAGCTTCTCTGTTTACCTCATTAAAAGATAATCTAAGTGAATTTTGCCTTGTGATCTCGGATTGGAACCGATCCCATTTTGCTAGCTCTGTCAAGAATTTAGGTTGGGCTTTTGGAAGTTTGGGATTAGTCTCCATTGATAGAGTTGTAAGAATAGGAAAATGGTCGCTGCCGTACAAGTCATCGGAGACCTTCCAGACTAATTTTGGTATGAGATGTGGGGACGATAGGGTTAGGTCAACGTGAGTAAAAGAACCATGTGTAGAAAGGTGAGTTGGGCGACCATCATTAAGGATAGTGAGATTTTTGTTAGCTATAAAGTTTTCAACTGACTTACCACGGCTATTTAGTGTCGGGGATCCCCAAGAAGGGCTCCAAGAATTGAAATCACCGGTTAGGATGATTGGTGTTGAGATGTTGGTTATAATGTTTTCAAGTTCACTGGAATCAAATTTTTGGTCAGGTGGAATATAAAGTGAAACGATTGTTAATTTATATTTCAATTCAATTTCAACAGCGACTGCAAAGATGGGTGAATTAATGTCTATGAATCTGTGAGGGATTTATTTATGAACAAAGAGGCAAACACCCTGCTTGGAAGTTGTATTGGTGGGTAGATTGTAAAAAAAGGCTGAATATTTTTTTGGGGGGAATGTTTGTTGGTTGTATTTTAAATGAGTTTCTTGAAGAGATATTATACACGGGTTTAATTCATTAATAAGCAATTGAAGCAAATGCTGGTTATTGAAATAATCATTCAAGTTCCATTGTAGTATTTTTAGGTCATTATAGCCGGTGGAGTCGCTCTTATTATCCGTACCACTAAGTGTACAGATAGAAGAACGAGCACCACCTGGTGTTTTGAGAGTTCCCGCGCCTCCTCCGGTGATGAGGGTCCCCAACGTTATGATGGGGGCTCCCATCACCGACGGGGGCGCGGTTTGAGAGTGGAACATTGATTTTATTAATATGTGTCATGATCATTGTCAATGTTCATGTGGAATTGAGTTTGAGCTGAAGAGGTAATTGTTTGAAGAGAGTCATTTTGGTTTGAGCTAGTTGAAGTAAGTAAAGTAATTGGTGTTTGAGTGTTTACAGGAGAATGAGAGGTGTTGTCGTTAGGATTATTTTGAGTGAATACTATTGAGTCTGATTTTTTGTTATCAAGGTTAGGGATCTTTTCGTTGTTAGTTTTGTTATGTTCTGTGTTAGCTGTTGTTTGATT
This sequence comes from Eupeodes latifasciatus, assembly GCA_920104205.1. Taxonomy (NCBI): domain Eukaryota; kingdom Metazoa; phylum Arthropoda; class Insecta; order Diptera; family Syrphidae; genus Eupeodes; species Eupeodes latifasciatus. The sequence continues at coordinate 83,170,171 of OV049925.1, forward strand.
TTGTTGTGAGTCGTTTTTTTGTAATTCAGTTACGTTTGCTTTAAGAGAAATGTGCTGAGTTTTATTATCGTTGATTGTTTGAAGAGAAGAGGTAGATGGCTTGGGAGCTTTAACTGTGTCGGGAGGGGGATTTTTTAGTTTTTCAGAAAAAAGACCCGTAGAGATGGTTGAATGAGTCTGGTACCGTTCTCTTTGCATTCGTCTAGCTTCAGCTAGTGTGCATTTGTTTTTTGTTTTTATTTCAAGTACTTCTTTGCTTTGGATGTACCTTGGGCAGTTCTTAGACGAGGCAGGATGGGGGCCAGAGCAATTGGCACATTCAGTGCGAGTACAGTTTATACCTTCATTGAGGGGGAAATTGCATGTTACACATGAAGCAGGGCTCTTGCACCATTTAGTTGTGTGCCCAAGCCGTTGGCATTGGCGACACCGCATTGGATTTGGGATATATTCGGATAATTTTGTTTTGTACCAACCGATTTCAATGGATTCTGGGATTTTAAACAAGTCAAAGGAGAATATCATAAGGCCTGTAGGTTTAGTCTCTTCCTTGCCTTTTTCATTTGTCATAGTTTTATTAAATTTGTACACGTCAGTGACATATTGGCTTTTAAGTTCCGAAATGATTTCAGATTCGGAGACATTAATCAGGCAGGGAGCGTATGCTATGCCTTTAGATAGGTTGAGGTTAGAATGCAGTTTAATATTAACGGGACAAACGCTATCTAGAACTTTCGAATTAATAAATTTATCCGCTATGTTTTGGTCTCTTGTTAGGATAAGGATGGAACCGTCTCTTAATTGGGATATTTTTTCGTAATGCGTGCTGATGGAGTCGATAAGTTTTTTAAGGATAAACACACTGATTTTGGTTAAGGGCTTGGAATCATCTTTGGGAGTTATGTGCACAAAGCGGGGATTTTTAAAAATTGATTTAGTTGGTAAGGAGGGGAATTCACTAAACAAGCTGTTCGATGGCTTATTTCTTTTTGGAGGAGGAGGCGGCGGGTCAGGAGGATCGGAAAGCGTAAGTTCATCGAGGAGACCGAACCGGTTACCCGGACGGAATGGCTTTGGAGCCATCCTTGGAGGAGGTTTAATACTTTAGGAAATTTGTATTACGGTTATCTATATGTGTAAAAAGTTTATGAATGGGAATGAAAAGGAAAGGATGTTAATAACGAAAGCGCAAAAGTAAAAGAATCACGAGAGCTCGCTATTTACTCTGAAGAAAACAGGTCTGTACGGTTGGAAGGTCAGCCGATGACTGCGTAAAAACGTAAAATTCACGCTCACTATAGAACGTAAAAACGTAAAATTATTAAATCATAAGAAATCTGTAAGTCTTGTGATTTGAAAGAAAGTTGTTGACCTTTCTTGCTTTCCTCCAGTGCTTCTACAGAACTCTTCAATCGAATATGTTGAAACTGCTAAAAATCTAGGTATGGTGTTTAACCGAACTTTAACTTGGAACAATCACATAAATATTGCTGTGGGTAAAACATATGGCATTCTTCGAACCATGTGGGCCACACAATCCTTTACGCCTTTAAGAGTGCGGATGTTATTAGCAAGAACGCTGGTTTTGCCTACACTTATTTATGGTTGCGAGATTTATTCGCATTGCGATTCCGTCAGCAAAAGAAAACTAAAGGTAGCCTTTAACAGCCTGGTACGTTATATTTACGGCTTAAGAAGATATGACAGTGTATCCAATTTTTCCAAAAACCTGTTAAATATGACTTTTGAAAATTTCCTAAAGTACCGAGCATTAAACTTACTCTCAAAGATACTCCTTAATCGTGAACCCCAATATCTCAGTGATATAATAACTAGGTCAACCTCGCATAGGACGCGAATGCTTACCCACCCGCGCTATGCCTCTCTCACATCCGAGCGTCAGTTTTTTGTATATTCAATTAGACTATGGAATTCTCTTCCACGAAACATAAGAGAAATAGACGATGTTTTGAAGCTACAGAGCAAAATTAAGCTTCACTTTTCACAACGATAAAATCATCATTTTCATACAATGATAACAAATTTATTGTTTTTCCCTCTTTTCCTTCTTTTTCGTTTGTTTTTCTTTCTTTCTTGTTTTAATTTTTGTTTTTAATTTTTTTTTTATATGTATGTATCTAAGTAACAAAATTGTCAAATCCTAGCTTTCATAAAATGTTTAACTGTAGCCTGTGCCTAAATTATAAGACAATACGTCTTAATGTGTATAGGTTTTTCATGAAATAAATAAATAAATAAATAAATAAATAAATAAATAAAATTCATAGTTGGATTTTTTGGATAGCACAACCTTTGTATATGAAAACTATAGTACTCTCATGGGCAGACATTTTTTTGCGCGACCGGACGCCGCCGCCGTCGTTGGCGGTAGTATCGGGGACCGAGAGAAAAATATTATTTCCATTCGCATGAGCAGCCAGCAGAATAAGGGAGACAGTTAATTTCATTCTATTTGAATCTATCATTGTATAAGTTAACGACAAACAAGCTAAAACCAACAAAAAGCTGAATCTACAATACTTCCGTTCCCGTGGGAACATTATTGGGTAAGCAGCGAATACGAGCGCTGCGTTTGCTGACACAGCGTCTGGAAAGAACACACGCCAGTTGCTGATATGCTGCAGTAGCAGGTTAGAATAAGTTATGTTAAGCTTAGTTTCAAAATTGTAAATTAGTCTTAAGCAAATAGTGACCGAATAAAGATGTTTTTTTTTATAAACTTTTAATAATAAATAATTTAATTGGCGCCCAACGTGCTTTAAAGTTCATAAACATAAGTCGTCCTCAAGCAGCACGCCGCGAATGTAACTAACAAACGCAACCCAAAGTATTTTAAAGTTCATAAACATAAGTCGTCCTCAAGCAGCACGCCGCGAATGTAACTAATAAATACAACCCAAAGTGTTTCATAGTTGATAAACATAAGTCGTCCTCAAGCAGCACGCCGCGAATATAACTAAGAAAAAAATACAACCCAAGGTGTTCTAAAACTCATAAAAGTCGTCCTTAAGCAGCACGCCACGAGTGTAATTTAGAATCAAAAACCCAACTAATTGTGACTCAAGAAAGCAAAATAAGTGCAGTGAATCACGCTTGGATCGATCGATAAAGCGAACAACGAGGGAGTGCGAAAAGGGTACCGCAGTAGGAAGCGAAAAGGACATCTACCCTCTCGCCAGCGTTGGAACATGAACTCACTTACCACAATTATTATTATGTAAGAAAATTATTAAAGTTAAAATTTAAAAAAAAGTGATAAATATTTAAATTAAATAATATTTTTATACAAGTTATTTAACAAGTAACTATTTAAACATTAAATAATTACAAAAGTTTTTTTTCTCTCATAATAATTTTTTTTCTCTCTCTTGTTAATCTAATTTGAATTATTAGACCATATATTTTAGTTCATAAACTTAAATCAAAATATTTAAAAAAAAAATAAACCTTAATATCCCATTTTAATAAATATTTTCCAAAATTCCCAAAACTACGAAAGAAAGAAAATTTAAGAAAAGAAACATGCAAGAAAACGCAGTTTCTAACCCTCTACCAAACATCCAACTCCCAAATTTTAACCTACCCCCTCCCAACCCAACCGCATCCACTTCAAACCAAGGTGCAGCAATGGCCACACCAGAATTAGAAGAACTTATCCACACGCGAATTTTTATAAAGGCAATGAACAAGGTATTGATGTTCAATTTTCCGGGAACTTAACCGATCTCGATAAAGTACCTTATGTGGTACGTACTCTAAGGGATTTCTCAGGAAACCCTGGCGAGTATAGCTCTTGGCGAAAGAGCGTTGAGATTCTTAACATTTACAAACACCTTAAAAGCACGCCCAAATATTTCGGTATTTTTATACCATAAGAAATAAGATTGTTGGCAATGCAGATGCAGTGTTAGAATCTTATAACACACCCTTAAACTGGGAATGTATGTCTAAATGCCTAACTACCCATTATGCCGACAAACGTGATCTAGGTACACTTGAGTACCAGATGACAACCCTTACACAGAGTAACAATAGTGTCGAAGAATATTATCAAGTAGTTTACAAACATTTATCATTAATACTTAACAAGATCTCTAGTATGAACATCTCTACAGATGCCATGCATCTGCTAACAGAAACCTATAGAGACAAAGCTCTTGACACCTTCATAAGAGGTCTTAGAGGTGATCTTCCGAGACTTTTAGGTATCAGAGAACCTGTAGACCTTCCACAAGCTTTGTATTTATGTCAAAAACTTGAGAACCAAAGCTTCCGCTCACAGCATGCTAACATCCCTACCGGTCATAACAAAAAAGCAATCCAGGATTTGCCACCTCAAAAACCAGTTCATACCCCGCAACAACAACAATTTTTCTCAAATCTGGTACATTTTCCCCAACACCCCCAACAACGGTCTCATTATCCGCAATATTCACAAAACCCTCAATATCGACAGCAATTTCAACAACGTTACCAATACCCTCAACAAAACCCTTCTCAACAGTACGTCCCACCACGACCAACTGCCCCAAAACCTTTTCCTACACCAGTGCCAATGGATATTGACCAAAGCATAAGGTCAAAAGGGGTCAATTATATAAATAAACCGAAACCTCACAACCCATTATTCGGTAAAAGACCGAATGAGCAAAACACTCCATCCCCATCCATGCAAGCACAACCACCTAAAATGCAAAGAAATTTCCATGTCTCAACGACACCATCCTATCTTGAATCAATAAAAAATCCAAACTTTGAGCAAGCTGATGAACAAATTAACATTCTTCAAATAATATTCAGCCATATGACTACCCTTACCAATCTGACGTCAATGCTTACAATTCACTTTTAAATTCAACGAATACAATGCATATTGGAGACGAATTATTAGAAGATTATATTGCAAATCAAAATGACTACGATCAACAACTTAATGACTTTGCAGATATTCATTTTTTAGGTTAACAAGCTCGTCCTTGCCATACTTTGAATGTAAGACAAGCGACGGCAAAATCTTAAAATTCTTAGTCGACACAGGGTCGAACAAAAATTATATTCAGCCCAGCTTAGTAAAGAATCCAACAACCAATAAACAAAACTTTTTTGCAAATTCGATTGGCGGTAAAGTTGAAATAAGCCAACATACTATGATAAATCTTTTCGGTATCAATACCATACAAATACAATTTTTCATTCTTCCCGCACTTAAGTCCTTCCACGGAATTCTAGGCAATAGCCTTAAAGACTTGCCAGCTGTCATTTTTACAAAAGAAAGTTATATGCTCATTAAAAATAAATTAAAAATCCGACTCAAACAGCAAATTTCTGATTCAATAAACTCCGTCACCATTAGAGACAGTCACATGTCACAAGAACAAAAAACAGAACTTCATAAACTTACGGAATCATACTCTAATCTATTCGCTGAACCTGATGAAAAATTAACCTACACCACGACGGTGAAAGGTAGAATTAGAACATCGAATGACGAACCAGTCTATACAAGATCATATCCATATCCCATGTCTTTAAAAGACGAAGTAGAAAAGCAGATAAACCAACTTCTACAAGATGGTATCATCAGACCTTCACGGTCCCCTTACAACTCACCAATATGGGTCGTACCCAAGAAAATTGATGCATCTGGTGAAAAGAAATACCGACTAGTTATCGATTTTAGGAAACTAAATACATTTACTATACCCGATCGTTACCCGATACCGGAAATAAACGATGTTCTTGCCCAACTCGGACAAAATAAATTTTTCTCGGTACTCGACCTAAAAAGCGGATTTCACCAAATTAAACTTCACGAAAATGACATTGAAAAAACGGCCTTCTCGGTCAATAATGGAAAATATGAATTCGTCAGACTTCCATTTGGATTGAAAAATGCTCCGTCGATTTTTCAAAGAGCATTAGACGACATTCTTCGGGAACATATAGGGAAAATATGCTTCGTCTATATAGATGATATAGTCTTTTTTAGCAAAGACGAAGAATCCCACTTCAAAAATCTATCCACAATTTTTAAGACCCTTCAAGATGCAAATCTTAAAGTCCAGATGGACAAATGTGAGTTTTTAAAAAACAATGTAGAGTTCCTAGGATTCATAATATCTTCTGAAGGAATTAAAACAAATCCCAAGAAGATAGAAGCAATAGCCCAATTTCCGTGTCCAAAGACACTAAAGGACCTACGATCATTCTTAGGCCTATCAGGGTTTTATCGACGATTCATCAAGGACTACGCCAAGCTAGCGAAACCCCTGACAGTCCTTCTCAGAGGGGAAGATGGACGCACGTCCAAACAATCCTCTAACAAAAAAATAATAAATTTCGATAACGAAGCTCTTGAAGCATTTCAAAAACTAAAAAATTCTCTCATCTCCGAAGATGTAACTCTCAAATTCCCTGACTTCAAAAAAGAGTTCCACCTTACAACGGATGCGTCTAACTACGCGATAGGTGCATTACTTGAACAAGACGGCAAGCCTATAACGTTCATCTCAAGAACTCTATCAAAATCAGAAGAAAACCTGGCAACAAATGAGAAAGAGATGCTGGCCATCATATGGTCACTCAACACTCTCAGAAATTATCTTTACGGATCAGCCACAGTTAAAATTTTCACTGACCATCAACCCTTGACTTATGCATTAAGTAACAAAAACACCAATAACAAACTAAAGCGTTGGAAGGCTATACTCGAGGAGTATAAATATGAATTAAAGTACAAACCCGGCAGAACCAACGTTGTAGCCGATGCCCTATCTAGACCACCAACAGACAGCAATATCCATTCCTTGACAATCACCCAACATAGCGACGAAAGTTCAGGACAATATCTCATCCCAATTGCAGAAGAACCAATAAACGTTTATAAAAATCAAATTATTTTATTAGAAGGAAATACAGCGTCATACGATTTCAAAATCATTTTCCCCACTTATCACAGGCATACAATAATAGAACTAATATTTTCTAATGACAAAATTATCAATATTTTTAAACGTTATCTGAATCCATCTGTCATAAATGGACTTCAGACAAGCGAAAGAATACTTGGAAAAATTCAAGAAATTTATCCCATCCATTTTAAACAGTATAGAATTAGATTTGCAAGGAAAACAGTTGTAGATTTACTTGACCCAGAACAACAAGAAAATGAAATTATAAAAGAACACAATCGTGCACATAGGAATAGCATAGAAAACAAATTACAGATTTTAACAAAGTTTTATTTTCCCCAAATGCGACGGAAAGTAGAAAAAATAGTAAAAGAATGCATTATTTGTAAAGAACATAAGTATGACAGGCACCCTACTAAGCCTTTAATAGAACCAACCCCTATACCAACATATCCTGGACAAATATTACACATAGACATTTACTTCACAAACAAAAGAATCATATTGACCGCCATAGACAAATTTTCCAAATACTCTTTGGTAAAGATCTTAAAATCAAGATCCGCCGAGGACATAAAACAACCATTAAGAGAATTAATACTCTCATTTGGCGTCCCGGATACTATAGTAGTAGATAACGAAAAATCTCTAAACTCCAACTCTGTTCTTTCGATGGTAGAAAACTTTTTTAACATAAAGGTTTTCAAAACACCGCCATACACGAGCACAGCTAATGGACAGATAGAACGTTTTCACTCAACACTATCTGAAGTGATACGTTGTCTCAAATCCCAAAACCCGAACTACACATTCCCGGAACTACTCGATAAAGCCATCCTTGAATACAATAACTCTATCCATTCCACTACAGGAAAAAAGCCAAAAGATATTTTCTTTGCAAGGGAACTCTCCAACAATCCCCAAGAACTCGAAAGAGAAAGAGAAAATACCTCACACAGAATAAAACAGAAACAAGACGCAGACCTACAATATCACAATAGAAAGAAAAGCCCTCCTAAAGAATCTTCCGTTGGCGAAGTAATTTACGTTAGAACGAATAAAAGATTAGGAAATAAACTATCTCCCAAGTACAAAAAAGAAATAGTAAAAGAAAATAAAAATTCAACAGTCATCACTAATTCAGGAAAAACTATCCACAAAAGTTTAATTAAAAATTAATACCCTCTCTTCACTTTAGGTTTCTGGTACACTTTTGTACCGTACACACAAACATCCAGATACTGGATTACACAAACTCTCATTTAATCAAAATCAATACTGGAAGTGCCAAGATACAAAATGGCTCCTTTAAAATCATACACGTTATCGACATGGACGCATACGACAACTTTATTGAACAACTAGAAAAAGCCATATCCAATGTGAAATCCCAACATCCTTTGTATCCTATCCTCTCCTACGAAATCCAAAAAACCAAAAATCACCTCATAAGAAAAAGTAAAAAGAAAGAGATCACTAGATTATATAGGAAGCGCGTGGAAATGGATCGCCAGAAACCCGGACCACCACGATTTAGAAATATTAACAGATAAAATAAACAATGTACTAGTTATTAATAGACTTACAATAGAAAAGATAAATGAAATCTCAAACTTAACAAATAGTGTAATTCAAACTTTCAAAGAACTAAATAGCATAGAAAATAGTGTAATACTAAAACTAAAATATAAATTAGAGTTAATTAAGGAAGAAATCATAAATATCGCTTACGCAATACACTAGTCAAAAGCCAATATTGTAAATTCCTATATCCTAAGTAATAATGAAATAAATGTAACGGAAACCATACTAAAAAATGAAAATTTTTAATATGTAAATATAGATGAAGCGTTAGAATTTGCCAATATAAAAATTGCTTCTAATAATAAAAATATAATCTATATATTAGATCTTCCTACAAGCGAAAGTAATTCTTGTAGTAATTTTATAATAAAAGCAATAAAGAAAAAAAATGCTATTAATAAAATACCATATGAAAATATTTTAGAATGTAAAGATAGGATTTATGGAATAATTAAAGAATGTAAGAAATACAATGAATTAACTATATGTAATAAGAAAAATATAATAGACATAAGTACCTCTACTTGCATACCAAATTTGTTAAAGAGCATTAAACCAACATGTACCCAAATAAACAACGAACATATCCCATCAATAGAAGAATTAACACCAGAAATTATCCTCCTTAATCAATTCAATGGCCCTGCGATAATCAACGAAGAAACAGTAGAACTCAATGGAACTTACATCATCCGGCATACAAACTCCTCAATTCAAATAAACGGAAGAGAATTTAACAACAAAGAAATAATCAACTATCATATCATGCCAGCAGTGCTTCAACCAGCACCAATGTTAGAAGCCAAAGAAGAATTCTTGTCACTCGAGAGATTACAGCATCTTTACGCCAATAGTACAAATAAAATAGACTTGCTGGAAAAGGTCAACATAATCCACAATACAACTTCCGCTGTACTAGTAATTTGCCTTACATCAATTGCAATAATATTCGCCTTCAAACTCTTTCGAAAACGTAACAACAAAATTGGCAAAGAAAAGTTCACATCGGCAACAGTACCAGATCAAAATCCAAAACCGATGATAATAGGAGTCAAGGACATCGCAAACCATATAAGGTCATCGAACGAGGACGTTCGAATTTAAGGATGGAGGAGTTAACGACAAACAAGCTAAAACCAACAAAAAGCTGAATCGACAATACTTCCGTTCCCGTGGGAACATTATTGGGTAAGCAGCGAACACGAGCGCTGCGTTTGCTGACACAGCGTCTGGAAAGAACACACGCCAGTTGCTGATATGCTGTAGTAGCAGGTTAGAATAAGTTATGTTAAGCTTAGTTTCAAAATTGTAAATTAGTCTTAAGCAAATAGTGACCGAATAAAGATGTTTTTTTTATAAACTTTTAATAATAAATAATTTAATTTATATGTTTTCATATACTAAGCTTCCATATGAAGGTCGATGAATTTGTTTTTGTAATTTCTTTATATCAATGCATTTTTATATGAAAAACGGCAATGTCTTAAATATGTGTCTAATAAGGGGATGAATGAAATTTTTGTATGCTTACATCAGCTGTTTAAGATCTTGTACCGATTTTTGTTTTTATTTACATTCATGACTCTGCTTCTCCCTGTGTACGATCTTTGTAAAGGGTGTCCCAAAATTAACGCAAGATTTCTTGCGTTAATTTTGGGACACCCTTTATAAAGACAAGTATTTTTTTAAACACTTAATCAATCCAAAAAGGTTACCATTTGATGAGATTTCGTTTCTAAATAAATATGTATATCAACTTGTTTGAAATTAACGCAAGATTTCTTGCGTTAATTTTGGGTGTCCCAAAATTAACGCAAGAAATCCTGCGTTAATTTTGGGACACCCTATATATGAAAAATGGTTTTATTATGTATACGAAGCCATACGATGCGATTTTTGTGAAGAAGAAACATATTGGGATAGTTATACGTTTGGTTATAGTTATGTATATTTTGGCTGGTGTTTTTTTTTTTGTAAAAAATATCAATTGGTAGGTGATTTTTTCCAGGATGTGGGTTTGATTTTAAATTCAAATTTTAGATATAAAAGATATTGGTAGGTAGGCAGGTAATTTATGAAATTTCATAGGGAATTCCTACTTGTATCTGGACAGTGCGATAATATCCTTACACTTAGCATTTTGTTTGAGATTAGTAGATAGGTAGGTACAGTATTTATAAATACCTATGTAGTTTAAAATAAAAATAAAAACAAAAATGCATTCTTTATGTTGGTTCAGATAATTTGATTAATTTGATAATTTAAATTTGTGTCTTTTTATGTTCCAATTCTCCTTTTGTTTTATCATTTTTAATAAATAAATGTAAACAATAAAGCTGGGACCTTAGGCATAAACAAAAAAAAAAATAGTTTATATTTAGGTAGGTATAGGTAGGTATATGTTGTTTGCTGTTGTAGGTACCTTTAATACAATTTTGTCAGCTCTTCTATTTTAAGATGTGTGACTCTTAGGAAAATCCAATTGAAAGTTTTTTTAACTTATTAACTATCAGTAAGTATACCTATTTTCGTAAATGTAGTGTCGAAGTAGGTATTTTTGTATTGATTTGAAATTTTCTTTTATACGATTTCGCAGTTTTTTTTGTGCCACTTACCAACCAATAATTTTTTAACATTAAACGCAAAATTATATCAATGATAATTACTCATGTTATTTCACAACCTTGGTGTTATAACCTTGTTAAGATGAAGGATTCTTCAGATATTTAAAGACAATTTATGACTTAATTTCACAATTTAGAAAATCATGGTCTGACATTAATTTTTTTACTTGCGTCATATAGGCAAGTTTTACATTCGTAAAAAATGTCGAACTCAAGAATCAAAAATGACATTTCGATGGTAGAGAAGTAGAAAAAAGTGAGTCCACTGATTCCGTCCTGGCCCGTACCTTCACCCCAAGGCATTAGGTTGATTGACCTAAAATTTGGATATTAAGGGTAAGAGCCGATTTGCGTTAAGCGTTCTTAAATTCCCATAGGAAGTTATTGTAATCGGTCCGTTTTCTCGACGTTTCAAGGTCCCTAGAGTCGAAATAAAAGATTTTTAGAGAGATGTCTGTGCGTGCGTGTGTACGTATACGTTCGGGAAGTTTTTTTCGTCGTCCATAGCTCAAGAACCAATAGAGATATCGACTTCAAATAAATTTTGTTATACAGATAATAATGCAGAAAGGACTCTAAAAAAAATTGAGTGGGTGGTTTTTTTACCAAAGCAATTTAAAAAAAGGTGAAAATTTTGGTTAACCCTAAATATATCACGAACCAATAACGCTAGAGACTTGAATTAAATTTTATATTATATGTATATTGTAACGCGATACAAAACTAGTATAGTTTTTGGAAAAAAAAATTAACGGGTTTTTATAAATCAAAAAAACTGAACAAACATAATTGTCACCTCGAATATTTTAGCAATAAAAATATTGTTTTCAACTTTCACTTAAATTTTGAGAAAAATCAAATTGACAGTTTTCTTGCAAAAAATAAAAACATTTACAAAAATTAAAAAAATATTGGCTTCAAACTAATTTAATCTCACAGTGATTTTTTTATAAAAGTCCAACAGTCAGTTTTTTCATAAAAAATTAAAATCTACAAAAAATAGTACGCAACATTGGTAAACAATTATGTTCGGTTCTCGAAATCTCGCGAACAATAGAAGATATTGACTTCAAATTAATTTAATTCATCCAATTTGTATTTGTTTATATAAGATCGCACACCAGGATCTTTTTTAATATGAAATGTATGGCTTTTATTTATATTACATAAATTCTACTTTTTGCTTCATTTTTAACAAATTAATGTGGACAACAAAGCTCGGACCTTATAGAGGGCATAAACAACATATATGTAAATATGGTTTATATTTAGGCAGGCATCTATGTGTTGCTTAAGCCGATAGATTTTTGTATTGCTCCAGAAGGGTACCCCACGTTATTTTGGTACATTTTTTTTCAAAATTCGATGTATCCAAAATGGGTCATTAGTTTTTTACGAAACTGTATATTAAATAGTTCAAAATAACTGCATACCAAAAATATATATTTTAACTAAAATTGAAAAATTGTATGTGTACAAAATTAATTTAAAAAGTAAACTGCTCTAAAGATTTTCAAATAAGAATTTTGAAACATTAAGGTTATTTTTTGACAAATCAAATTTTGGAAACAAGCTTTTTTAACAGGTACATTTTTAAATTTAAAAATACAGGAAATATTTTAAATAGTCTTGGTTTGTCAATTGAATTGATTCGTTCTAAAATTGCCTCTACCTTCTACACGAAGAGACATAGACCCCCATTTCGCTAGTCAAAAGTGCACGTACGTATATTTTAAAACAGTAGTAAAACGTTATAAGGGTATTCATGCAAACACAGAAAACCCACAGAAACCTTAAAAACTGTAGAATTTTCTATCGGTAGAAATCAACTGTCAAAATTTGTGTGGGAAAAATATTCTGCAAAATATAGACTTTTATCTCTCAAATTTGAAGCAGAAATCGTAGAAAAAAAAAACAGATAAATTTTGTTTGTTTCTAACGTTTCCGCAAATATTTTTAATGGGGTGTTCATGTAAACCCTTTGCGGAAATTTATATTTTTCTACAAAGTAGAAAATTATATCGTTACATGAATACCCTTTATGTTTATTTCAAATTTATAGAAAAATTATTCCTAAGTTAAAAACTTTGCTTTGGCATACAAAAATTGGATTAGCTAGAATTTACATAGATATATCTTTAGACTGAGACAAAGGCATCAAATTTATGTAAGTACAATTACAAATGCTAATACTTCTCTAAAAATAAAGATCCAAATAAAGTCTTTTACCTTATTAAAAGTAAACATTTGCTTATACCCTTGATCATTCAAAATTGTTGATAGGAAGGTCCTTCTTTTAATAAATACCTAAATAGGTATATCATAAGAACTTACGTTAAAACGCAAAAACGTAAAATTCGCGTTAAAACGTAAAATTCACGTTCACGTTAAAACGTAAAAACGTGAAATTCACGTTCACGTTAAAACGTAAAAACGTAAAATTCACGTTCACGAAAAAAATTGTATCTTACCATATATTCGCCAAGATCCGCTACGATTCTATCACCCCACACCGTGTCGTAACCTTTCGCAAGGTATAAATGTTATATTTTAGATCCATTTTCAACTCCGATAGCTTCTTTGTTGGCTTGAATCCACTGGCTAGGGTTAATGAATTTGCTTCAAAAGCAGCGAAATCCTTCAGAGTAAAAACGGAGTATTCTGCTTCATCGGGGGTAGGAAAGTAGTCATATACAGGAGATGATCCTAAATGTCGTATTACACATTGCAAAAGGTTTCTTTGGGGTGAAAAGTAACTAATGAAAAGAAGTATTGGGGTAATAATACATGCTTATATCATATTGATTGCTAATAGTAGAACAATAGAGTTTTTCCCCGCATTCATTCATGTAGTTAACCTTATCATAAATTTGTATTGTTGACACTTGGAATATCATCGGTGTATATAAGGAAGCAGTTGGATAAATTTATGTATAGCGATCATCATGAATGCATATTTTAATTATCGGCATCCATCCCTATAGATAAAATAATGTGTTGACCTTATTGACATATGTACATTTGTATTCCGCAATAAAAATAACCCTTGGATCATTTTTCAGGATTTTAATGATAAGGGACAGGGTTTAGTAATATGATTGACATGATGCTAGCAAAGCAATAGATAATTGTATAGCCCTATTAGACAAATGAATGATATGATGGTAGTGAGGTATTAGGCTTTTGTTACACTAATTATTACCTCAATCCAGGAAAAATCCTAAAGCAATAGATATAGATGGTCAAGTCCTATTAGTCAGATGAGTGACATGATGGTAACGATGTATCAGGGTCTTGATATATCAATGCACGTATTATAATCGTAAATTTTAATTGCCGGCATTCATCCTTATAGAAATATAGTGCTAACCCTATTTAAATATTTTTAAAATATTTTTATTTCCGTTGACTTTAAACATCCTCAAAATTTATTCCATTCAAAAATTCTAAAGCACCAGATTGCTGATTTGAATAATAAAGTTAATTATATAATTCATTACAAAACATTAATTCATTGCCTTGATAATGGTTTGGTGCTTAAGAAAATTCATAGAGTGATGCAATTCAAACAATTTCAATGGCTGAAAAAATATATTGATTTAAACAATGAACTAAGAAAAAAAAAACACCACAAAGTTTGAAAAGGATCAGCGTAAACTTTGTAATAATGCTGTATTCGGAAAAACTATGGAAAATGTAGACAAACGAAAAGATGTTCGAATTGTCGATTCAATAGAAAGCAAAGGCACCCATCTCGGTAGTCGCGCTCTTATAGCTAAACCTAATTTTCATAGCATATTAGAATTTTCGAAAACCATGGCTGCTATTCAGTTAAAACGAATTTACAGTGTATATAATAAGCCTATATACTTAGGTTTTTGTGTTTTGGAGATTTCAAAGTATAAAATGTACGACTTTCATTATGCATACATGAAACCTAAATTTACTGACAACCTACATCTGGCCTACATGGATACCGATTCATTTATTTATAAAATAAGAACAGATGATTTTTACAATGATATAAGAAATGATATAATAGATAAATTTGATACTTCAGACTATCCACCCCAAAACTGCTACGGTATTGCCCCAGCTCAATGTGAAAAAGTTAGGATTTATGAAGGATGAAAAAGAATGGTAGAATAATGAAGGAATTTATAGGATTAAGAGCTAAAATGTATAGTATAGACATAGAAGATGCAGCACTAATAAAAAAGTCTAAGGGTGTCAAATCAGCAGCTGTAAAAAAATGTCTTTACAAAATTACAGAGACTGTTTGCTACACAAACAAAACTTCTATAGTAAAATGTTGAACTTTAGATCTAAACACCATACTATATACACCGAATGTATAAACAAATTAAGTTTAAGTTGTTCTGATGACAAAAGATTTATATGTACCAATAATATAAATACACTAGCTTGGGGTCATTATCGAATAGAACTTGAAAATGAAATGTAAAACTGATCTTGTGGCATTGGCCTTAAAATTTAATTAAAAAATAAAAAAAATATTAAAAAAATTAACATGTCTTTTTACTTAACGATTCTTTTCTCTCTTCACTCATATGGACCACCTTTTCTGAAAAAACTTAACTCTTAAACATCATGTTCTGTTCATGATAGATCGGTCAGTGAAAGCTCGTGTGAGGAGGTTCATGTCCTCTTGTCGTGTTCTGCGTTTTAATTAATTGTTGTCTGTCTCCCGTCCCCGTCCCCGTCGCAATCTCGTTTAATTTAATTTATTTAAAAACGAAAAAAAAACAAAAAGCTCAAATAAAATCTAAACAAAAAACAGTGATCAACAAAAATAATCAATAAATCAACAGAAAATAATAATGAACAAAAAAAACAGTGAACAACAACAGCAATATAATAAAAAAAAAGCAACACAAAGGGAATAAGGCAATAATATAAATACCTACCAGAACGCAGTAAGTGCATTCCCCTCACTCTTTCTTTCATTTTTTGTACAGTTAAGTGGCTCAGCAGGTGCATGCATTGGGTTAAGCTTTTTGAAAGCTCGCTCAATTGTATGTATGTGTTGGTTCATTCAATAACACATGGATTGTAGATTACTGTTTTGATTGTTAGGGTCCGGACCAATTTAACTTCACTACTAAAGGCATAACACTAGTAGTGTGGTTCTATTGTAAAGACCTCTTAAGTAATCTTATACAGTGATATACTTAGAAGTTCCGTCTGTTTTGATTTTAGGATTTTTTTATATTGCAATGATTGGTAATTTTAGAGTAGATTATAGCAATGTTCGCGGGCTGAGATCGAATTTTCTGTCTGTGTATATCCACGCTAATTCTAACAGACCAGCTGTTTTGGCATTGAGTGAAACCCAAGTAGGTGAAGATTCCGATCCTGCTGAATTTTTTATTCATGGGTATTGCTTGGTGTCATTATTCTTTTCACACCATGGTCTCGCCATATATATTAGGAATGATGTTGCCTATCAACTTTTACCACAATATGGTCATTGTACCAACTCCTTCTTTAATTTCATGTGGTTAAAACTTTCCGTGAATAAGCACATCATTCACTATTGTTTCCTTTATCGAAACCCAAACCTGGACAGAGTTTCGACTTCTCAGGAATTTGATGCTCTGTCTGACTCCATTCAAAGAATTGTCTCCCTGTACCCTCACACTTAAATCGTTATTACGGGCGATTTCAATGTACACAATTCTTCATGGCTTCAACATTCGGGTCAGACAACACCAGAAGGAGTGTGTGCTGAGATCTTCACTGAGTTGAACCACCTAACTCAGCTGGTCAACGAGGCCACTCGAATATCGGACGTGGTAGGTCGAGCAGAAAACACTCTTGACTTGTTTCTTACCTCTGACCCTAGTAAGTACACTATTAGTGTTCTATCTCCTCTAGGCTCATCTGACCATTGTGTCATATCAGCAAATTTCTCGTGTCAAAACTCTCTAGTTAAAGAAAGAGCTCCTAAGAGAACCGTTTGGCAATACGAGAAAGCCAACTGGGACGGTCTTAATATTTATTTTAGGATCTTTAACTGGTCACTATGCTTCCTCGATAGTGACGTAGACGCCAGCGCTGATATGATCACAAGTTTGATTCTCCTTGGAATGAGAACTTTTATCCCGAATAGGGTTAAAAGCATCAGACCTAAGGAAAACGCATGGTTCGATGCGAGCTGTAAAGAGGTTATTAGGGTCAAGAAGGTAAGTTTCCGTTGTTTTAAAGCCAATCCAACTGAGGAAAACCGGAATAAGTTCAAGCAAGCCAGGAAGGCCTGCAACGTCCATATTCGACGGACCAAATTTTTACATGACCAAAAATTACGGCAAAAAATACTGAAATGTCCCAAAAGCAGTAAAAATTTTTGGTCATTTGTAAAAAACATGAGGAATTCTTCCTTTTCGTCGGTAACTACCCTCGTTGTCAATGACACTCCACTTGTTAGCTCTTTAGAGAAAGCTAATCTCTTCGCTAGGCAGTTCGCCGCCAATTCAACGCTGCCAATGAGTGTTATGACTCCGCCTGTCATCGAGCGCGTTAGTGATTCTATGGAACCAATCTTTTTTCGCACTCGTACTGTGGCGAGAGTCCTAAAAGATCTTAACATACATAAATCCGCTGGTCCGGATGGTATCCCCGCTATTGTTCTGAAGAGGTGTTCTTCAACGCTGGCAAAACCACTGCGTAAGCTTTTTCATCTGTCCTACTCCTCAGGTCTCGTTCCGAGTGGATGGAAAACCGCATTTGTCCAGCCTATTCCCAAAAAAGGCGAATCTTCCTCACCCTCTAATTACCGACCGATTGCACTTACGTCCCTTCTTTCCAAGGTCATGGAAACGCTGATTAATTATCAGCTTAAGAAATATCTTGAGGAACGGAAGCTTCTTAATGATCGGCAATACGGCTTTCGTAGCAATAGGTCCACTGGTGATCTCATGGTTCATCTCACCGAACAGTGGAACAAATCTTTACATCGTTTTGGAGAAAGTAAGATTATTGCACTTGATATTTCAAAGGCATTTGATAAAGTCTGGCATCTTGCTCTCTTATCGAAAATGCGTGCTTTCGGTATCGACGAATCTCTTCTTCGTTGGATTATAAATTTTCTTTCGAACCGTTCAATACAAGTTGTTTTGGACGGATTCAAGTCTGAAACCCATAAAATAAATGCTGGTGTTCCCCAGGGCTCCGTTTTGTCTCCGACCCTCTTCCTCATTTTTATAAATGATCTCCTGTCTGTTACTTCTAATCCAATACATTGTTTCGCTGACGATAGCACTCTTAGCTTTTCATATTCGTTTCCAGACTCACAACCCTCCTCTTCGGATGTGGAACTGCAACGACAAAATATGATTAGCTCATTAAATTCCGACCTACACAGCATTGTACAATGGGGAATAAAAAATCGTATGGAATTTAATGCTTCGAAAACGCAATGCTGTCTTGCATCGTTAAAGCGAGATAAACCCTCTTTGCCACTATCTATGAGTGGCACTTGCATCAACGAAACGGAAAATCTCGACATCCTCGGAATGTGCATCAGCAACCACCTTTTGTGGAGCTATCACATACGCGATGTTGCCAAAAATGCCGCAAGATGTCTAGGTTTTTTGAGACGCTGCCCTTGCAAGAAATTTTTCTCTCCGTCTGATCTGGCTACAATCTACAAAACTTATATACGTCCGAAACTTGAATATAACTCTCATCTCTGGGCTGGTGCTCCAGTAACTTATTTAAGCCTCTTGGACAGTATTCAAAGTAGAGCTTTTAAAATTATTGGTGACATTAACATCATCAACTCGTTTACGTCACTCGAACATCGACGCAAGGTTTCTTGTCTAACCCTTTTTTACCGTTATTTTAACGGACTATGCTCTAGTGAAATAGCCAGTTGCATTCCTCCCCTTAAACAATTTAACCGTAATACTCGCGCTTCTAGGAATGCCCATCAGTTTACCCTTGAGCCCAACTTCGGCCGTACTATGAAGTACAGAGATTCATTTTTTAGCCGTACTACGCGAATGTGGAACGCCTTGCCACGATCTATCTTTCCCTATCATTGCAATGTTCAGGAGTTCAAAATCAATGTACACCGACACCTCCTATCCAACACTTCCCTCCTTTCCTAATGCTCACACTGTGTCTTTGGCATATTAAAGGTATAAAAAAAACCCTTTTAGTGTTCGCTTATTATAAAAAAAAAAAAAAAAAAAAAAAATGATTTTGTTCAGTTTCCTATGGTGATTTTTGCGTTCCGAACGTGAATTTTACGTTTTTGCGTTTTAACGTGAACGTGAATTTTACGTTTTTACGTTTTAACGTGAACGTGAATTTCACGTTTTTACGTTTTAACGTGAACGTGAATTTTACGTTTTAACGCGAATTTTAAGTTTTTGCGTTTAACGTAAATTCTTATGATATACCTATTTAGGTATTTATTAAAAGAAGGACCTTCCTATCAACAATTTTGAATGATCAAGGGTATAAGCAAATGTTTACTTTTAATAAGGTAAAAGACTTTATTTGGATCTTTATTTTTAGAGAAGTATTAGCATTTGTAATTGTACTTACATAAATTTGATGCCTTTGTCTCAGTCTAAAGATATATCTATGTAAATTCTAGCAAATCCAATTTTTGTATGCCAAAGCAAAGTTTTTAACTTAGGAATAATTTTTCTATAAATTTGAAATAAACATAACGTTTTACTACTGTTTTAAAATATACGTACGTGCACTTTTGACTAGCGAAATGGGGGTCTATGTCTCTTCGTGTAGAAGGTAGAGGCAATTTTAGAACGAATCAGTTCAATTGACAAACCAAGACTATTTAAAATATTTCCTGTATTTTTAAATTTAAAAATGTACCTGTTAAAAAAGCTTGTTTCCAAAATTTGATTTGTCAAAAAATAACCTTAATGTTTCAAAATTCTTATTTGAAAATCTTTAGAGCAGTTTACTTTTTAAATTAATTTTGTACACATACAATTTTTCAATTTTAGTTAAAATATATATTTTTGGTATGCAGTTATTTTGAACTATTTAATATACAGTTTCGTAAAAAACTAATGACCCATTTTGGATACATCGAATTTTGAAAAAAATGTACCAAAATAACGTGGGGTACCCTTCTGGAGCAATACAAAAATCTATCGGCTTAAGCAACACATAGATGCCTGCCTAAATATCGGGTGATTTTTTTGAGGTTAGGATTTTCATGCATTAGTATTTGACAGATCACGCGGGATTTCAGACATGGTGTCAAAGAGAAAGATGCTCAGTATGCTTTGACATTTCATCATGAATAGACTTACTAACGAGCAACGCTTGCAAATCATTGAATTTTATTACCAAAATCAGTGTTCGGTTCGAAATGTGTTTCGCGCTTTACGTCCGATTTATGGTCTACATAATCGACCAAGTGAGCAAACAATTAATGCGATTGTGACCAAGTTTCGCACTCAGTTTACTTTATTGGACATTAAACCAACCACACGAATGCGTACAGTGCGTACAGAAGAGAATATTGCGTCTGTTTCTGAGAGTGTTGCTGAAGACCGTGAAATGTCGATTCGTCGCCGTTCGCAGCAATTGGGTTTGTGTTATTCGACCACATGGAAGATTTTACGCAAAGATCTTGGTGTAAAACCGTATAAAATACAGCTCGTGCAAGAACTGAAGCCGAACGATCTGCCACAACGTCGAATTTTCAGTGAATGGGCCCTAGAAAAGTTGGCAGAAAATCCGCTTTTTTATCGACAAATTTTGTTCAGCGATGAGGCTCATTTCTGGTTGAATGGCTACGTAAATAAGCAAAATTGCCGCATTTGGAGTGAAGAGCAACCAGAAGCCGTTCAAGAACTGCCCATGCATCCCGAAAAATGCACTGTTTGGTGTGGTTTGTACGCTGGTGGAATCATTGGACCGTATTTTTTCAAAGATGCTGTTGGACGCAACGTTACGGTGAATGGCGATCGCTATCGTTCAATGCTAACAAACTTTTTGTTGCCAAAAATGGAAGAACTGAACTTGGTTGACATGTGGTTTCAACAAGATGGCGCTACATGCCACACAGCTCGCGATTCTATGGCCATTTTGAGGGAAAACTTCGGAGAACAATTCATCTCAAGGAATGGACCGGTAAGTTGGCCACCAAGATCATGCGATTTGACGCCTTTAGACTTTGTGGGGCTACGTCAAGTCTAAAGTCTACACAAATAAGCCAGCAACTATTCCAGCTTTGGAAGACAACATTTCCGAAGAAATTCGGGCTATTCCGGCCGAAATGCTCGAAAAAGTAACCAAAAATTGGACTTTCCGAATGGACCACCTAAGACGCAGCCGCGGTCAACATTTAAATGAAATTATCTTCAAAAAGTAAATGTCATGGACCAATCTAACGTTTCAAATAAAGAATCGATGAGATTTTGCAAATTGTATGCGTTTTTTTTTAAAAAAAAGTTCTCAAGCTCTTAAAAAATCACCCGATATATGAAAACATATGCAAGGATAGATTCAAATAGAATGAAATTAACTGTCTCCCTTATTCTGCTGGCTGCTCATGGGAATGGAAATAATATTTTTCTCTCGGTCCCCGATACTACCGCCAACGACGGCGGCGGCGTCCGGTCGCGCAAAAAAATGTCTGCCCACAAGAGTGCTATAGTTTTCTTATGCAAAGGTTGTGCTATCCAAAAAATCCAACTATGAATTTTACGTTTTTACGTTCTAAGTGAGCGTGAATTTTACGTTTTTACGTTCTAACGTTTGCTAAGCATGGTCCAGAACCCAAAATAATACCGGTATCTAACATTTGCTAAGCATGGTCCAGAACCCAAAATAATATCGGTATCTAACATTTGCTAAGCATGGTCCAGAACCCAAAATAATATCGGTATTTAGCATAGATCGGAACCCTGGTGATGCCGGTGCACCGGTGCAGCACCGGTATTTAGCATAGATCAGAACCCTGGTGATGCCGGTGATGCCGGTGGCCCAGAACCCTCTAGTTACAACTACTCATTTCCATTATCACTTTTCAATGGCGAAGGCATGCGTAAATGCATTAAATCTTCATTGTATAAGGCGTTTAAGCAACATTCTGGGGACGTAAATTTTGGTGATTTTGGAGGGCACTTATTACACCGAGTCATTTGGCATCGCGGTGAACCATTTTCATCTATTTGCAATAATTACATCACGTACGTTCGATCAAAATATAAATCCAATGCCATAATCGTATTCGACGGATATCCTAAAGATGAAGCAACCCGTAGTACGAAATACGCAGAACGATCCCGACGATCAAGAATAGCTGCTTCAGTAGACATACTTTTCGACGAGACAATGACTCCAACTGTGTCACAAGATCAATTCCTGGGGAATGATGCGAACAAGAAACGCCTCATTAGAATGTTGAAAACAAAATTTGAAGCGGAAAATTTCATGGTATCACAAGCCACGGAAGATGCGGATACGTTAATCATCAATACCGCAATAAATGTTTCACAGCATTCGATACCGTAATAGTGGTCGGCGAAGATATAGATCTTCTGATTCTTTTCACAGCTCTATGTATGAGATCGAACGTGTACTTTCTCAAACCAGGAAAAGGAAAAATTTCCCAACAAATATATTCCACTGAAAGTATCATAGATAAAACAGCTGCAGATCATATTTTATTTTTGCATACCTTCAGTGGCTGTGATACCACATGTGCACTCTTTAATCAAGGAAAAACGAAATTCTTTAATGTACTCCGAAAAAATCCTGATTTGAACGAAGTCATTGAGGTATTTAAAAATCCGAACGCTGTAACAGAGATCATTGCTAAAGCAGGAGAACGTTTCCTCCTTCAATTATACGATTATAGTGACGTGAAAAGTAAAAAAAAAACATGTCTTTAAACGAATATAGATATGTATGCTTCACAAAATCAGCATATAAAATTAAATTTAATATTAAATCACTACCACCAACAGAAGCAGCAGCACGACAACATTCATTCCGAGCCTATCACCAGGTTCAGCAGTGGTACGGAAATGAAAAAAATGCAGAAGAATGGGGATGGAATAGAAACAAAAATGGACTAATTCCTGTTACGATGCTTCAGCCCCCCGCTCCAGAATCGTTATTGAAACTTATTTCTTGCAAGTGTAAAAAAGGATGTCAAAAAGCCTGTGGATGCAGAAAAGCTGGATTAAAATGCTCCGTTATATGCGCAAATTGTAGTGGTAGTTGTAATAATTTGCCAATTCCATCATATAATTATGATGAAGAGGAAGAGGAAGAAACGGCGACTATTTTTGAAAAAGCTTTCGATGAAATCGAAAATGAAGAGACGTGTGATGAATCTGATAGTCACATCGCAGATGATGATGACGAAATTTCGGTCCTAGATGTTTCGATCGATGCTCAGGACGAAATCGTAACACCCGGTCCATCAGCAGCAAAGCGAAAAAGATTGCGCTTTATTTCGAAATAAAATTTATCACAAGTGGATTAGGCCTATAGGGGAAACCACAATAAAAAAAACGCGCCGCTTACTCTACCTCTAGGTGGTGTGGAAATGAGTTTTTTTTAAAAACGCCTATTGAAATGGACGTTGTGGCGCTCGTACGCCAAAAACTATTGATTTTATGAAAAAAATTATTGATACATAAATTGTAGGAAATTTTTTCTAGTTTAATTTTGTACACAAGTATTTTTTTCGTAAAATGCGTCGGAAAGGAGATATTCCCAAAAAACCGTTTTTAGGCGCCATTTTTTCAAGATGGCGGTGCGAGCGGCGGGGGTACGAGGTGGCAAAGTTGAAATTCGAAAAGGGCATACCCAAATCTATAAATTAACCAATTTTCAAAACTCCCGGATAACTTTCCAGGTAAATGACTGGACTAAAACGTTTGATGTAAAAGCATTCCTTTATAATTAATAAAGAATTGAATTAGAAATAATAAAGAAACTTATTTGCATACACAACAGTGGTGTCATAAGTGGAATTGAGATAAACAAATATGTCATTGTCAGAAGAAACCCTGCAATCGCTTATATCAGTCTTCTCAGAAACAATCAAAAAAGCAGTTGTGGGTGCCACACAAGCGGTGATACTTAGTGCCACTAGAAACGGCACAACCTCACATCAACCTTCTCCAAATTTACCAACATTTTCTATTGGTGAGTATAAATCATCTGAATCTGAATCAGTCGGAGATTATTTTAGGCGATTCGAATGGGCACTCCAACTCAGCAAGATCCCAGCAACCGATTACCCGCATTATGCACGCGTTCACATGGGAACAGAGTTGAACAAACGCTTTCAAGTCCAAAGAATCCAGAAGTCCTTTCATACGAACAAATAAAAACAACCCTTGTAAATCATTTTGACACGACAAAGAACAAATAGGCTGAAAGCATCAAATTCAGACATATTGTTCAGCAAGCTGATGAATCAGTTGTCAACTTTACGCTTCGTCTGAGGTAAGGCGCTGTGAATTGTGATTATGGTAATTTTTTGGACAGGATGTTGATAGAACAATTTCTGCAAGGACTTTCTTGTCGTGAGATGTGCAATGCTATAATAATCAAACAGCCCGACACATTTGCTATATATGAAGCCACACAATCAATTGAAACAAGTCGCAACACAGCAGTTGAGGTGAAATCAGAAATAACACCGGCAGGCGAAGCCACACACAAACTGGGATATGCCCCCCCAAGGTTCAAGCGCGGCCAAAAAGAAGCATTACAACCATTTAAACAAGGACAACACCCAAGTCAAACTTGTAATGGATGTGGAGGTAGACACTTTATGAATCAATGCAAATTTCGAGAAGCAGAGTGCCATGCTTGTGGCAAAAAGGGTCATATTGCAAGAATGTGCCGATCGAAAACCGCACAAATTATCGAGGTCAACGAGGAACAGCCAAGTGATCCAGATGAAATAGTACAATGTCTCGGAAATATTAACCTGGTTAACTCCATAAAGCCTAAATCTCTATGTGGTAGAAGGCCACTTTGACACTCTCTTTGGAAGGGAATGGATCGCTCCATTCGCCAGTGAAATAAATTTGTCTAAATTCTTTGAAGCTTCAGGTCACGTCAACTCTCTCACATCAACAACTCCTAATCTGTCAGAGGAACAACGAAATCAAATGAACTCCCTTCTCAACCAATACGAAGAGGTGTTCAGTAACATAGCTGGCAAACTAAAGGGACCTCCTGTTTCACTTCATTTTAAGCCTGACGTGTCACCAGTTTTTATGAGAGCAAGGGAAATTCCTTTGGCATTGCGGGATGCCTATGCCAAAGAGATCAACTTGAAAATTTCCTCAGGATTCTATAAAAAAGTGGAATACTCTGAATGGGCATTAACAACACATATAGTATCCAAGAAAAATGGACGTATTCGTATTACTGGGAATTACAAGCCAACACTTAATCCACGAATAATCATTGATAAACATCAAATTCCAAAAGTTAAGGATATATTTAATTAAATGAAAGATGCCAGAGTATTCTGCCACTTGGACGTCACAGATGCCTACTCACATTTACCCATTGATGAGGAGTTCAGCCATGCAATGTCATGGTGTGAACACCACTACCCATCTATTAATTCGCCCAACTAGTGCTGTATATGGAGCTGCAAACATTCCGGCAATTTGGCAGCGGCGAATCGAAATGGTGTTCCAAGGCATTCGAAATGTAAGAATCTTCTTCGACGACATCCTTATTCATGCCAAAAATGTTGATGAAATGTTGGAACTTGTCAATCTGGTCTTGGAGAAAGTAAGAGAACATGTACTTCATTTGAATCGAGAGAAATATGTGTTTGCGACATCATGCGTAGAATTTCTGGGACATAAAATAGATGCTAATGGGATCCAAAAGTCAGACAAACACACAGAAGCAGTGAAAAAAGCAACAAAACCTTCCACCTTCGAAGAACTGCAACTATTTTTGAGTAAGGCAACTTATTATAGTTCTTTTATTCCAGATCGTTCGACGAGAGATCGACCATTGAGAAACATTCTGCGGTCTGAATCGTTTAAGTGGACACCAGAAGCACACGAAGCATATGTATATGAACATCAAAAGTATTTTAATATCACACAAGGCCTTATGCCTTATGACCCGTCACTTCCGCTTCTATTAGCCACCGATGCGAGTAAAACTGGACTTGGAGCCGTCCTTTCACATGTCTTAAGTAATGGACAGGAAAGGCCAATAGCATATGCAAACCGCACCATGAGAGCAACAGAACAGCGATACCCTCAGATCGATAAGAAGGCATTAGCTATTGTCTGGGCTGTGCAAAAGTTTTTCATGTATTTATACGCTCGCCATTGGACCCTCATCACCGACCACAAGCCATTGTCTCAAATTCTGCACCAGAAAAATCTTTACCAGTTCTCTGTATCAGCAGCTTGGCAAATTATGCTGAGTTCCTGACCAACTTCAATTAAGATGTCAAATTCAAAACAACCAAAGAAAACGCGAATGCTGATTACTTCTCACGAGCTTCTTTAGAAACAGATGTCAATAAAATTTCCCAATCGCAACAAGTTTTTGATTCTGAAACAGAATATGACCCATTCGATAATTTTTTAGTTCATCAAATTCATCAACTGCCACTCAATGCAAAACGAATTGCTCAAGAAACTAGGAAAGATCTACATTTGGGCAAAATGTGTTCCATACTCGAATCAGGTCAATGTCTAGTCCGATCGGGTTTCAAATCGCCTGAGTCCAGCTATATGTTAGCTGCAAATTGCCTTGTCTTTGAACACAATGTGGTAATTCCATCAACTTTACGTGAAAAAGTTCTTGCAGATCTTCACTTAGCGCATTTGGGAATGGTGAAGATGAAAGGTTTGGCACGATCATTTGTTTTTTGGCCGGGAATTGACGCAGATATCGAACGTATGGCAAGGAATCGTAGCAACTGTACTAAAAATGCACACTTACCCCCCAAGTTTCGAGAACACCATTGGAAGTATCCAAAAGGACCGTGGGAACTAGTCCATATAGACTACGAGGGACCCTTCGCTGGAATGATGTTACTCATAGTATGTGATGCGTATATCAAGTGGCTTGAAGTTAAAACAACTAACTCGATGACAGCTGGTGCTACTATATCTATTCTCGATGAATTATTTGCTGCCTATGGTGTCCCAGTAATGGTGGTGTCTGATAATGGCACAAATTTTACGTCAGCTGAATTTAAAACGTATCTACAGACAGTTGGCGTAAAATATCATAAGCTGACAGCACCGTACCATCCATCAACGAATGCACAAGCCGAGCGGAGCGTACAAACAGTAAAAAATGCACTAAGAACCATGGAAACTACTAAGACCTCACTTCAGCTAAACCTTAACGAATTCCTTCGGCAATATAGAAAATCACCTCATACCACCACAGCCAAATCACAATCGCAGTTATTTTTGGGGACCTCCCTTGAAATCTCCAGACCTCCCTTGATATTTCCAGACCTCCCTTGATATTTAAAGACCTCCCTTAATATTTACAGACCTCCCTTGACAACTCCAGACCTCCCTTAAAATCTCCAGACCTCCCTTGATGTTTCCAGACCTCCTTGAAATCTCCAGACCTCCCTTAATTTTTGTAGACCTCAATTGATATTTTCAGACTTCCCTTGAAATCTCCATACCTCCCTTGATATTTTCAGTTTTGCCTTGAAATCTCCAGACCTCCCTTGATATTTTCAGACTTCCCTTGAAATCTCCAGACCTCCCTTGATATTTCCAGACCTCCCTTGATATTTATAGACCTCCCCTGATTTTTCTAGACCTCGATTGATATTTCCAGACCTCCCTTGACAACTCCAGACTTCCCTTGAAATCTCCAGACCTCCCTTGATATTTCCAGACCTTCCTTAACTTTTCTTAACCTCCCTTCATATTTTCAGACCTCCCTTGAAATCTCCAGACCTCCCTTGATATTTCCAAACCTACCTTAATTTGTCAAGGCCTCCCTTGAAATCTCCAGACCTCTCTTGATATTTCCAGACCTCCCTTGACAACTCCAGACCTTCCTTGAAATCTCCAGACCTCCCTTGATATTTCCAGACCTCCCTTGATATTTAAAGACCTCCCTTAATATTTACAGACCTCCCTTGACAACTCCAGACCTCCCTTGAAATCTCCAGACCTCCCTTGATGTTTCCAGACCTCCTTGAAATCTCCAGACCTCCCTTAATTTTTGTAGACCTCAATTGATATTTTCAGACTTCCCTTGAAATCTCCATACCTCCCTTGATATTTTCAGTTTTGCCTTGAAATCTCCAGACCTCCCTTGATATTTTCAGACTTCCCTTGAAATCTCCAGACCTAACTTGATACTTCCAGACCTCCTTGATATTCCAGACCTCCCATGAAATCTCCAGACCTCCCTTGAACTCTCCAGATGTTCCTTGACATCTCCAGACATCTCTTGATATTTCCTGACCTCCCTTGACAACTCCAGACCTCCCTTTCTAGACCTCCTTGAAATCTCCAGATCTCCCTTGGTTTTTCTAGACCTATCTTGACATCTTCAGACCTTCATTGAAATCTCCAGACCTCCCTTGATATTTACAGGCCTCCTTTGATATTTATAGACCTCCCCTGATTTTTCTAGACTTCCATTGATATTTCCAGACCTCCCTTGAAATCTCCAGACCTCCCTTGATATTTCCAGACCTTCTTTAACTTTTCTTAACCTCCCTTCATATTTTCAGACCTCCCTTGAAATCTCCAGACCTCCCTTGATATTTCCAAACCTCCCTTAATTTGTCAAGACCTCCCTTGAAATCTCCAGACCTCTCTTGATATTTCCAGACCTCCCTTGACAACTCCAGACCTCCCTTGAAATCTCCAGACCTCCCTTGATATTTCCAGACCTCCCTTGATATTTAAAGACCTCCCTTAATATTTACAGACCTCCCTTGACAACTCCAGACCTCCCTTAAAATCTCCAGACCTCCCTTGATGTTTCCAGACCTCCTTGAAATCTCCAGACCTCCCTTAATTTTTGTAGACCTCAATTGATATTTTCAGATTTCCCTTGAAATCTCCATACCTCCCTTGATATTTTCAGTTTTGCCTTGAAATCTCCAGACCTTTCTTGATATTTTCAGACTTCCCTTGAAATCTCCAGACCTCCCTTGATATTTCCAGACCTCCCTTGAAATCTCCAGACCTCCCTTGATATTTCCATACCTTCCTTAACTTTTCTTAACCTCCCTTCATATTTTCAGACCTCCCTTGAGATCTCCAGACCTCCCTTGATATTTCCAAACCTACCTTAATTTGTCAAGGCCTCCCTTGAAATCTCCAGACCTCTCTTGATATTTCCAGACCTCCCTTGACAACTCCAGACCTCCCTTGAAATCTCCAGACCTCCCTTGATATTTCCAGACCTCCCTTGATATTTAAAGACCTCCCTTAATATTTACAGACCTCCCTTGACAACTCCAGACCTCCCTTGAAATCTCCAGACCTCCCTTGATGTTTCCAGACCTCCTTGAAATCTCCAGACCTCCCTTAATTTTTGTAGACCTCAATTGATATTTTCAGACTTCCCTTGAAATCTCCATACCTCCCTTGATATTTTCAGTTTTGCCTTGAAATCTCCAGACCTCCCTTGATATTTTCAGACTTCCCTTGAAATCTCCAGACCTAACTTGATAATTCCAGATCTCCCTTAATTTTTCTAGACCTCCCTTGAAGTCTCCAGATGTCCCTTGACATCTCCAGACATCCCTTGATATTTCCTGACCTCCCTTGATATTTCCAGATCTTCCTAGAAATCTCCAGACCTCCCTTGATATTTCCAGAGCTCCCTTAACTTTTCTTAACCTCCCTTGATATTTTCAGACCTCCCTTGAATTCTGCAAACATCGCTTCATATTTCCAGACCTCCCTTGACAACTCCAGAACTCCCTTGATATTTCCAGACCTCCTTGATATTTCCAAACCACCCTTGATTTTTCCAAATCTTCCTTGAAATCTCCAGACCTCCCTTGATAATTCCAGATCTCCCTTAATTTTTCTAGACCTCCCTTGAAGTCTCCAGATGTCCCTTGACATCTCCAGACATCCCTTGATATTTCCTGACCTCCCTTGATATTTCCAGATCTTCCTAGAAATCTCCAGACCTCCCTTGATATTTCCAGAGCTCCCTTAATTTTTCTAGACCTCCCTTGAAGTCTCCAGACCTCCCTTGACATCTCCAGACCTTTTTTTTAAATTGCTATGGTAAGAAAACCACCCACTCAATTTGTTTGAGTCCTTTTTGAATGATTCTGCCTTATTACCTGTATAACAAAATTTATTTGAAGTCAATATCCATTGGTTCTTGAAGTACGAATAAAAGTCCCAGAACTTACGGACTTACGGTAGCACGGACGTGCGTACACACACGCGCACAGACATCCCTCTAAAAATCTTTTATTTAGACTCTGGGGACCTTGAAACGTCGAGAAATGTCAAAATGTTCAATTTGACAAATCGGAACAATTACAATAACTTCCTATGTGAAGAATAACATTTGAATTTTCTCAAGAAATTTCTTTAATTGGCAACCACAAACAGTTTATATTCTGATTCTTTTTTTGTCTTGTTGTGTTTTTTTTTTAATTTTCTTCGTTCCCAATCAACCAATCAAAAAACCACATTATACAGAATATAAATAATAAATTATAACAAAAATGTCTTTTCATTGGCTCCCTCGAACTTTCGCTGAGTTTGTATACATTCTTCTCTATCTTCTGTTTTTTAATAATCTGGAAATTTATTATTTTATAATACAATACATTCCACATGCAAAACATGTGGAAAGAACTGTTTAGGAAGTCGATGAAAAGATGTCAGGCCGAACGTTCCTCTTCATGATAGTACTATTCAAATATATGTACAAATCTAAAACTTTAGCTAAATTATTTATGAATCAATAAAGTTGTAATAATAATAATAAAAAAACTTTTGTCTGAAACTGTTTGAAACTAGGTGTGGAACACAGCTAATGTGTTTGATTCTGAGTTGTCAAGCGAGGTTGTTATGTGTTTGACTTTTGGGAGGTTATTTCTGTAAAGTTATGCTAAAGGTTAGGGTTAGGTTAGGTTGAAGTGGCTGTCCAAGATGGAAGCGGATACACTTAGGCCAGTTTGATGGCCCATTGTGATACCACATGAATCTTGAGGTTTCTTCCTAAGCTCAATGGAACCAGTTTGAGTCTCTTACGAAACGTGAGAGGCTGCTTATGCCGATATGATTTAGATCGTTTATATCGTTAAAGAAGAATTCTCCTAGGTAATTCTTGCGTTTTCGAGCCAGAGCAGGGCATGTGCAGATAAGATGAAGAACTGTTTCTTCTACTTCCTCGTCCATACAGCTTCTGCAGAAGTCATTTGAGAATATGCCTAATCTCATGGCGTGCTTTTCTATTAGACAGTGTCCGGTTATGACACCTATTATCGAGCTTACATATATGCGATCTGCTTAGAGAGAGCAAGCACCTTGAACGTTTTAAATCCAGTGTTGGCCAGATGTTTTTTGTGACTTGACACGTGGTGATGTTGTTCCACCTGGTGCCTGCCCTCCTCACAGCGTCTTGCATTAGCAACAGTTTACAAGTAGCGATTGGTATGCCAGTACGTGCCAAACGTGGTAGAATTGGTTGTACTGTACCGTTCCTGGCGAGTTCATCTGCCTTACAGTTACCTGGAATGTCTCTATGGCCCGGCACCCAGCAAAGGTGAATATTAAACTGTTGTGCCATCTCCATTAGAGATGATCGACAGTTCTGGACTGTTATAGAGTTTGTAGAGACAGAATCCAGAGATTTAATAGCGGCCTGACTATCTGAGAAAATACGGATATCAGATGTCGATATCACGTTTTCTTTAAGCCAGGACAAGACTTCTTTTATCGCCAAAAGTTCCGCCTGGAACACGCTACAATGATTGGGAAGGCGGAATGAGATACTTAATTTCAGTCGTTCAGAGTACACACCTCCACCAACCCCTTCTTTTGTTTTTGACCCATCTGTATAGAAGTGGATTGACTCGTCTTCCAGGAATGTCCTATCCTCCCAAAAAGATCTGGGAGGTATAGAAATCTGGAAATTTCTGTCGAATTGTAGTTGGGGGATGGTGTAGTCTGTATGCTTTGGGATTGATTCTAAATAACTAAGAATAACGGAGTGGCCAATGTTGTTGTTAGTCCACTGCGACGAAGCTTTGAGGCGAATAGCAGAACTTGCAGCTATTTGTTTGCTAAAGATGTCAACATGTGTTAGGTAGAGTAAGGTGTCCAGTGCCGCAGATGGGGTCGTGCGAGGCGATCCGCTTATACATAGGCAAGCTGAACGTTGGACTTTATTTACTTTATCTCGGTTTATACCTTTTTCTAAAGCAGTCCACCATACTGCCACACCGTACATTAAAATCGGTCTGATTACCGATGTGTATAGCCAATGCTTGATTCTGTGTTGCAAGCCCCATTTATTACCGATGGCTTTTTTGCAAGAAAAGAGAGCTACAGTAGCTTTTTTGACTCTTTCCTCTACGTTGCGTTTCCAATTTAGTTTTTTATCTAAGACAAGACCCAGGTATTTAGCCTCGTCTGAGAATTTTAATTGGATTCCTTTGATATGGGGAGGGTTGACAAATGGAATTTTGTATCTCCTCGAAAATAAGACGAAATCGGTTTTGTGTGGGTTAACACCCAGTCCACACCGATCAGCCCAAAGTATAAGTCTATCTAAGGCATTTTGTAAGAGTTCTTTTAACGTGTTAAGATGCTTTCCTGAAACTGCTATAGCAACGTCGTCCGCATAGGCTATCACTCTGAAACCCTCCGCATCCAGACCAGTTAGGATTTCATTCACCACTAGGTTCCAGAGGAGAAGGGATAGAACACCACCTTGCGGTGTTCCTCTACTAACGAATCGTCTGCCAGAAGAGTTGCCCAGTTTTGAGTTAATTATTCTGCTAGTAAGCATTAAATGAATTAACTCCCAAAGCGAACTCTCTACATTTAGAGATGTTAGTACAGATGTGATTGCAGATGTGTCCACGTTGTTAAAGGCACCTTCGATGTCAAGGAAAGCAACCATAGCGAACTTTTTATGATGGAGGGAATATTCGACGGTGCGTACTAAGGTGTGTAGCGCTGTTTCCACCGATTTACCTTTACAGTAGGCATGTTGAGACGAAGACAGAAGTCTTGTATCAATACTTGCCCTTAAATGGATATCAATCAATCTTTCCAAGGTCTTAAGAAGGAATGATGATAGACTTATAGGTCGTAGATCTTTAGGGTTGACTTGCGAGCATTTACCTGCCTTGGGTATAAAAACAACTTTAACTTCTCGCCATGTCGAGGGAACATGGACCAGGTAAAGACAGCTGGTAAAAATTGCCTCAAGGATTGGTGCAATTATGTCAGAAGTCTTCTGTAGCTCGGCTGGTGTTATTCCATCTGGTTCTGCAGATTTAAATGGTTTGAAGCTGTTGAGAGCCCATTGTAGCTTGTCCCTTGTAATCAGACCTTGTGGACATGTAGTATTGGGACTTGAACGTATATAACCGTTGCAGGTCTCGGTAAGAGAACTTCCAGGAAAATGAGTATCCAGTAGTAAGTTCAGCGATTCATTACTTGAATTTGTCCAGGAGCCGTCTGCATTTTTCAAGCAGCTTGGCATCGCTGGATTAGTTGAAAGAATTTTCCGTAACCTAGAGGCTTCAGAAGTTTCTTCTATCGTGCCACAGAAGGATCGCCAAGAAGAACGTTTAGATTTCCTTAGTGCGTTCTTGTAAATTCTTAGGGATTCTTTGTAAGAATCCCAGTGAGAGGCTAGTCTTGCGGCCTTGGCTCGGTTAAACAGTTTCCTGCATTCTTTCCTGAGCGAGTCAAGCTCTGAGGCCCACCATTGTGGTTTCCTCTTTCCTCTTATGTGTATAAGTGGACAAGCAATTTCTAGCGATCTGTTCATAGCTGAGGAAAGGTCATTGACTTTATTGTCAAGCTCAATAGCGTTAGAGGAAGTACAAGATAGTCCAGGTTTTAGTAAACTCTGTAATGAGTTCCTGTATGAGGCCCAATCAGTTTTCCGATAATTTCGAAAAGTCAATGGACTCGGGTTATCATCCACATTGATATTGAACTAAATATATCTATGATCAGAGAACGAGTGTTCTTTGGATACTTTCCAGTCCAAGATCATATGGTGTATAGTATCTGAGACAAGAGTTATGTCTAGGACTTCTTGTCGAGTTTTAGTTATGAAGGTTGGCTCATTCCCAACATTACTTACTAAGAGGTTAGTACCAAGAATATAATCAAAAAGAGACTCACCTCTGTCATTGATATTGGTACTTCCCCATACCGTATGATGAGCGTTGACATCGCTCCCAATAATTAGGCGGATCCTTTGCCTTTCCGCTTCAGCGACGATCTTCTCCAGGGTTTTTCCACGGAGAGGGCCAAGGTGGTCATGGCCAAGATACGCCGACACTATCCAGAAACTTCCATTGGTTGTTTCCAGCCTAGCTACGGTGGTATCTTTGTCACTGAAATGATGGAGTAAAAATACGTTAATGCTACGTTTCACTAGTATGCAAGATCTAGGTTCACCTCTATCTGTCACACACAGTGTGTAGTATCCAGGAGTCCTGAGTCCACGAACAACGGATCTCACAATCCATGGCTCTTGGATCAGGACAATGTCTTCCCCGTTTCTCGCCAGCCGGAGAAGAAGTGAGGCCGAGGCCTTTATGGAGTGCTGGAGATTAATCTGTACTAACTGCAGCATTTTGGCTGCAATTAGGCAGATCAACCTCCACCACAGTTTTGTTCTGATCCTCTGCGTCTGAGGATGAACCCAAGAGTTCGTCCTCACTCAAAAGGATCATGTTGAGGTCGTCCTCAGTCTCCATTAAGGATGGACTGTCTACGACTTTTGTAGAGGGTGGGGTCGCTATTCGAGAGGGCATTGGTGCATCGTCACCTTCAGTTAAGAGAGAAGACGATGTCCCAGGCCCACCAACCGCTAGTTCACCCTCGGTTGTTTTTGGAGGCCCGCTTTCCGCGTTAACCTCATCTTTTTTATAGACTCGAATTTTAATGGTTTCGAAGCCATAGTTTATCGAGCCCTCGTTTATGGCTAGAGGAGCCAAATATTCCTTATTGAGTACCAAAATGGCGCTCCTATAAAGATTCTTTACCTCCTCTAGCTTGGCTATCTTCCAGTTGTGCGTCGGAAGGGACGGGTTGCAAACTCTGATCATCTCGAGAATTTCATCGATACCGGCAGGTTCCATTGGGATCCAAATGCGGGCTCTAGGTCTGCTAGGAATGTCTTCCTTAGCGACAACCTCGAGCTTCGCACCTGGCCAAACTTCACCTAACCGGCTGACAGCGAGCTTATACAATTCACAAGACCTCTGATCGCCACAAACCATGAATTTTACGTGGCCTTGATGCCAACCCCCATCGCTTATGGAAGGAAGTGGTCCTGGAAGCTCCCTCAAAATGCTTAAAAAGCCACCCGATATTGTTCCATCATCATCACTCCTGTCAATGACCGCAACCACGACTTTGCCCTTCGCGACGTCACTGAAACTGGCTTTCTTGATGGGATTGAGGGGAGTGCTGGTGTTGTGCACTCGAGGCCGTTTTGGTGTCGGTACGGCCCCCTCGAGAGACCTTTCTCGTTTGGACGTAGAGTCCTTACTGGTCTTAGTTGTAGCAAGTATGCTTTTTGCCCATTCGACGCTAGCGGTTTGCTGCGGTGTCCTTTCAGCCCCCGATGATGCACCAGAGGCCTTCAGGATTTTCGCCGCTTGCCGCCTTTGCCTATATTGGCTTTTCGAGAGTTTCCCCTTTCTCTCATTAGTAGTGGTAGGGCCATTTTTCACAACCCTGCCACTACTGAAATTAGGTATCACTACCTTCCTATCCTCGTTGCTGCCAGCTGCAGAGGAGGGTCCATGGTTAGCCACTACTCCCTTCTCTGTGCTGGCCGCAAGAGATACGGCAACAGGCTTTGACGCCAAATTGCCGCCCGGTCCTGAAGAGATACCGGTCTCATCATCCTTTAAATTTTTGTTTTTGTTTTTTGTTTTTTCCATTTTAATCCCACGAGTTGCGAAGAAAAGAGGTCCGTCTGCACAGAGATTCGCATGTACAGATAAGGCTAGTTAATCCGGAGGTCGCCAGCTATCCGGATACTCCGTTAGAGACTGGGCTATTTTTGAATTGGGCCCCCAGCCAGGCTGATTATCGCCACGGGTCGTTTAACACCTTAGATCCAGCCCAATAAAGATAAGAGGTGGTAGGGAAGGAAGAGATAGGGTTAGGAATCAGTTGATGTTAATTCATCATTCTGATATGGGAGGAAAAGATTGGGATTCGGTAACAGCAATTCAGCTAATTTACCTAGAGTGAGAAGGAGCATAGGAGATAGGAGCGCTGTCTAGCTTTTTCGCCATTACAACGTGGGAGGTGGGATGGGAGTTGGTGACATAAACGTTGGCTGGTATGCCTTGTTTATGTGGGAATGGATGATGATTTTGGGAAAGGTAGAGGGATAAGAACGTCCTTTAGTTTCAGGACTCATCTGGAGAAAATTCTCGAGAATCATTGACCCTACTCAGCTTCTACAACTCGACAAGTTCGACGTTCAGAGTAGAAGAAAGTTATGCTAAAATAAAACGAAAATCTATATTTCACAGACAGAAAATTATAAAACATCACATTTGATAGTCACATAATTATCACATTATTTAATTAGACTATTCATTAAATATCACTTTAGACATGTTCGGATTTCGGAATTATTCTTTAATGAAGAACCTTCCACAATTGTCTCAGATATATAAAAATATATTAGATATTCAACAATGTGTCGCGTTTTAAAGTACAACTATTATAGACCAAATATAAAGGCAGTATTCGGGTGAAAATGAGCAAATGCAATATAATTATAGATTTTTTTTGTTCACTTTTGGAAGTAAAAAGCGCCCAACGTGAGTGAAACCAAAATACATTGAGTCAAGAACTACAAAAAAGAAAGAGTGCATTATGTCTCAATTGTGAATTTGACTGTTCGAAAACCAAAACCTCCTATTTATTTATTTATGACATATGCTTTGAACGCGCAGTCTTTCCAATAACAAGGCTCTCCTGACCAATATTCGGTGATGACAACAACATAACAACAACTACAATACGGGAGCGGCTCGTAATGCTGTATTTTAAAATACTGTATGGTTAAAATTCTGTATCATACTGTATGATACTGTATATTCATAATACTGTATGGTTAATATACTGTATCTCAAAATGCTGTGTTGTCAAAATACTGTATCTGATAATACTGTATCTCAAAATTCTTCTTCTCAAAATGCTGTATGAGCAAAACATTATCTAAAAATACTGTATTTTTGCAAAATTCCGCTCTTAAGCTTCCATTATAGAGAACAACAAAAGCAGAACGCGATTTACATATGTATGTACATTATATGTACATTATATCATTTATTGCAACTCCAAATTTCACTTAATTCTTAAATTTGCATTTGCTTTTAAATATCAACGAAATGAACGAACACGTGGAAGTTTTGACAGATCAATAAGTTCGGTGTAATTGTTTATGGAATTGTTGATTGTGGTAACAACAATTCATAAACAACTGTAAGAGAAATAACAATCAATGAGAAGAAAATAAGACGAAGATACCATTTATTTGTTTTTTTTCTTTTTATTAATTCAAAAACTTATGAATTATCATATGTTATTGTTCAAGGGAAGTATATTAGAACATTATGCCAATGAAAAATATTATGAATATGTATTCCTTATAAAAGTAATCTGTTTTTAAAATTCTGTATTTCAACATGCTGTAAATAGGCTGACAAATACAAATCGTTTTGATAATGTAAAAAAGTGCGCACTTTCTGAACATGCTTTATTCTAAAAGTCACTGACGTTTAAATAATTTTATATAAAAAAATTTGAAATTCTTATCTAATTTCATCCAATTCGGGTTCAATATTTCCCATTCAAAATATTCCAAGACATATACCAAAACTTATACTTATCCAAATGCTAAACCTGTAATATTTCATAATAAGTATGACAAATGCCGAATTTTTGACAATTATTGTCATTCACAAAAGATTAACAGATGAATAAACCTTTGTATATAAAACCTATAGTACTATTTTTTTGGCGGCACCTAGTGGACATCAGCTTTTGCAGTTTTTTGTACTTAACTTTTGTATACCAAACTTCTAACACCATCTTGAGGCTATGGCAAACGTAAAAAAATAGCTCCATGATAATAATATAGATTTAGATTTACATAAAAATTAGATTTTATTAAATTTATCTTGTCAACCTGGCTGACGGCATTGCCATGCTAATTGTGATTTTGTAAATTTATAAATAAGTTAAGAAATAATGAAAATAAAATCTAATCAAAATCTCAATCTAATCTACTATAGATTTTATATATTTACAAAGATGATACTTGAACAATTTTGTCAAAGCAACATTAGCTAACACTTTAATTGTTATAAAGGCATTATTAAACGTATGTATAACGAATATACACACTAGTAATATATTTTAATGTAAAGTTTGTATTCTCCAATTTATTTGTGTCCCAAAAATTATAATCCGAAACAAATAAAATAAGAACATTATAATTAAAGTAATTTATTTTCCTGTTTAACCTGTTATTCCCGTTGCTATCAACTGTCGAAAATATAGAGAACAAATATAAAAATAGTGAGTTCACAGTATAACCATCTTAATAATACGTAAATTATATTAATCGCTTAAAATAAGCCGATCTAATGGCTGGTATATTCACAGATCGATTCATATTATAATATTATGTCATATGTATGACAACGAAGTAACTCCCTTTTTCCATAAAAAGAGTTTTTGGCATCACCGTTTTTGACTTTCTATGGAACGACTCATCAAATCACACCAAACTTCATTATAAATATTTGACATATATGACGTGGTCCGAGTTAACTAGAAAATATCTGTCTCCCCTTGCACTTTATTTTCTTATTTCTTGAAGAAAACTATGAAAAATTAGTGAAATTACTTCATATTATTTATTTAATGAAGTATGCATTTTGTGCGTATAATATTAACATAGATAAATTAAACAATTTGATAAGAGTTAACGTAGCAAACTATGATGAATGAAGAGGCGACCTCAACGTCGTCCGGTGGCGGTATCACAAAAGTTTTCACTCGATTGTCACAGGTAAAGAAAATGCCAAGAAATTTGTTATGTGAGATTAAGTGGGTTGAAGTTAATATTGCATTAAAACATAATATGTACTATAATTTGAAACTTATTTTAATCCCCACTTGTCAAATGGCGTGCGTGGTCATTGTGTAGACATACCAATCGATTCTAGATAGATGGACACCTCATTCGCGGCTGCGTTGGGCTGGCGCTGGATCCCTAGTCTTGCTGTTTTTGCTGAGGGTGTTCCTTAAACAGGGCTGGTACATTGTTTGTTATGCATTGGGTATCTATCACTTAAACCTGTTTATTGCTTTCCTAACGCCGAAGATAGATCCAGAATTTGATCCTTATGGAGGTAAGTACATCTATCAATATACGATTTTTCTATAATCACGAGTTTTCTTTGCTCATTCTATTGATTTATGTTTCTAATTAAATCCAATTGCGAGCTCTTCAAGGGCATTTTAAGTTAATGGTTGTTAGGTTTCAAGAAATCAAAAATCAATGAAAAAGACAATAAAGTACGTCAGAACGGAAGATTCGATATCAAGTGATCTGATTTTGAAAATATTATCATTAGTAAATTCAACTAACATTTATGATATTTCGTAGACTGTTATTACCTATAAAGTACAGGCAAATAAAAAAGCAAACAAACATAATGTTTACATAGTCAAAAATGAGGTTATAATTGAATAATATCAGCGAAACACGTTTACTGTTTCTTCTCAAATAATTAATTTTAAATTCTGAAAACTTAAGACTCATTTTTTAAAAGATATCGGAAATTCTAAATAACAAATATATGAATTTAAAAAAAATACGTACAATCTTTATTTGAATCGATACGTACGGTCGATATACGTTAATATTTGAAAATTATTATTATTTAATGCAAATGTTGACCAAAGTCCCGCCTCAAATGGTCCATCCGCTTAGTCCAATTTAAGCATAGTCTTTCTAACATTTTGGACGGTATCTCAAGAATAAATATTTGTTAAATAATGTTAACTACCAGGGCGTCAATCGAAGCGGGTTTGTCATTAAAGACATGAGCCTTTAAATAGCTAGACAAAAAATAATCTAGTGGCGTGCTTTTGGTTGTCACTCACTCCAAATACGGCAGTTTTGCTTGTTCACGTATACATTCAACCCGAAATGAGCTTTATCACTGAACTATATTTTATGATGAACTTTCTTAACACACCTTAACGCAGGCATTGTGAAAATAAAATTCAATAATTTGAAAGCGTAGTTATCTAGGTAATATTCATTAAAGAGTGACTGTCATATTGTTGTTATGTAATGGTGTTACTTATGGCTATGATAGCTTTTTACACAGATCGTATTGATTGGTATTGTGATCATTGGTTGTCACATTTTTGTACTAAATTGTGATTGTTATCGAGTTTTCCTTCTTATGTAGCTCTACACAATTTTCAAGTGAGTTTAATTAGATATTGAAATAGTGACAATATTTTCACTGTATTTTTTTTCTAAACTCTGCTACTATATAATTCGTCAAATAATTGTTTTTTTAATTAATACTACACTTTCAATTTTAGATGACCAGGGTCCCGAATTGCCAACAACAGTTAACGAAGAGTTCCGACCCTTCATTCGACGATTACCGGAATTCAAATTCTGGCTCTCGATTACGAAAAGTACTCTAATTGGTCTCACGTGTACGTTTTTTGATTTCTTTAATGTTCCAGTGTTTTGGCCCATACTGGTCATGTACTTTATAACACTATTCTGTATAACAATGAAACGACAAATAAAGGTAAGCTTCATTATTTTGTTTTCTATGTAAGTATATTCCTTTATTTTATGTTTTTTATTTTATTGCAGCATATGATTAAATACAAATACTTACCATTCACCCGCAACAAGCCACGTTACCAACGAGTAGGTGAGACAAAGTGACAATTAGCCGCACAGACACCGCAAAACGACAAAATAACAGCATCGGTAAAGGATATTTCTCCGGTAGCTACACACAACCCAACTATAACAACCCTAGCAGCAACAGAAACTAATAAATCATCCTCTATTGATCCACCTCAATTA
The DNA here is from genome assembly GCA_920104205.1 of Eupeodes latifasciatus. NCBI lineage: Eukaryota > Metazoa > Arthropoda > Insecta > Diptera > Syrphidae > Eupeodes > Eupeodes latifasciatus. The sequence goes on from OV049925.1 coordinate 83,211,662, forward strand.
ATTACAATAATTTAAACAAACAAATTTATTTTCGCGTTTTTGCTTCAGTTTTCTTCTTATAATCTTTTCTTTATTATATTATTTGATTGAAACAAAAAAAATATTACGAAAACGAAATTTAAAATAATTTGTTTATACGCATTTCGGTGGCCTTAACTTTATAATTGAACCAAAAGTATGGACAAAGAAGCTTTTGTTTGGTTATGCCTATTTTTGTTTTCTTGTTAATTTACTAGTTTCTATAAGTTGCTTGTGTTATTATGTGTAGAGTCGTTGCAGTGTCTTGTGCAAACTAGTTTAATCAAACTCCGGAACAATATAATTTTAATATTATTTTTTCCCATTGGTTTATGTGAAAAAAAACCAAAGTAATAGTTAATAGTTAATTTTACAGTGAAATGTTTACAAAAAATAAACATTTTGCAATTTATTATATTTTGTTATTATTTTATTTTGGTATTTATAGTTCTCTTTTATGTCTTTTAGTTGCGTGCTAGAATGCTTTCTTCTTTTTCCTTTTGTTGATTCATCGTCTGATTAATTAAAGTATTAATGTCCAAAAATTGAACGAAGGGAATGTGGATTTAAACTGAAACAAAAATCAAATCAAAGAGATGAGAGTCAAATTTTCTTTTGTACTTTTAAAATTACCATCGGCTCATTTTTCGAATACAATAAAACGTGTATGCATCTAATGTCATTTTTAGAATAATTCGTATTCGTATTCGTATTCGTATGTATATTGGTGAAGGTGGTAAAATTATTGTAAAAATAAGATTATTTGTGTATAAATGTAATAGAAATTGCCCATTCTGTTGATGAATAACTAACTAAGAAATGACTAAGAAGTAAGAAACCCAAATTTACAAAAAAGAAGCACCGTCTTTTCATTTTGTTCTATTTCTGTGTATATAAATGCGACCATCGAGAACATAGGAAAATACTTACGATTATTGGTTTTGAAATCAAAATGAGAGGGAAAAACAGAAGGCATTGCACATTCTTGATGTTCGACTGAAAAAAAGATTCTCTATACTTCCCTAATGTCCAATTCAAGTAATGAATCGCTGGACTTACTAATAGACACTCACTTTCCTGGTAGTTCTCTTACCGAAACTTGCAACAATCATATACGTTCAAGTTCCAATACAACATATCCACAAGGGACAAGCTACAATGGGCTCTCTACAGCTTCAAACCTTTTAAATCTGCAGGACCAGATGGAATAATACCAGCCGAGCTACAAAAAATTTCTGACATAATTGCACCAATCCTTGAGGCAATTTTTACCAGCTGTCTTTACCTGGTCCATATTCCCTCGGCATGCAAAGAAGTTAAAGTTGTTTTTATACCCAAAGCAGGTAAATGCTCGCAAGTCAATCCTAAAGATCTACGACCTATAAGTCTATCATCATTCCTTCTTAAGACCTTGGAAAGATTGATTGATATCCATTTAAGGGCAAGTATTGATACAAGACTTCTGTCTTCGTCTCAACATGCCTACTGTAAAGGTAAATCGGTGGAAACAGCGTTACACACCTTAGTACGCACCGCCGAATATTCCCTCTATCGTAAAGAGTTCACTATGGTTGCTTTCCTTGACATCAAAGGTGCCTTTAACAACGTGGACACATCTGCACTAACATCTCTAAACGTAGAAAGTTCGCTTGGGGAGTTAATTCATTTAATGCTGACTAGTAGAATTATTAACTCAAAACTGGGCAACTCTTCTGGCAGACGATTCGTTAGTAGAGGAACACCGCAAGGTGGTGTTCTATCCCCTCTCCTCTGGAACCTAGTGGTGAATGAAATCCTAACTACAAAATGCCTTAGACAGACTAATAATTTGGGCTGATCGGTGTGGACTAAGTGTTAACCCACACAAAACCGATTTAGTCTTATTTTCGAGGAGATACATTTGTCAACCCTCCCTATATTAAAGGAATCCAATTAAAATTCTCGGACGAGGCTAAATACCTATGTAGGTCTTGTTTTAGATAAAAAACTAAATTGGAAACGCAATGTACAGGAAAGAGTCAAAAAAGCTACTGTAGTTCTCTTTTCTTGCAAAAAAGCATTGGCCTTACACATCGGTAATAAGACCGATTTTAATGTACCGTGTGGCAGTATGGTGGACTGCTTTAGAAAAATCTATAAACCGCGACAAAATAAATAAAGTCCAACGTTCAGCTTGCCTATGTATAAGCGGATCGCTTCGCACGACCCCATCTACGGCACTGGACACCTTACTCTACCTGACACCTCTTGATATATTTAGCAAACAAATAGCTGCAAGCTCTGCTATTCGCCTCAAAGCTTCGTAACAGTGGACTAACAACAACATTGGCCACTCCGTAATTCTTAGGTATTTAGAATCAATTCCAAAGCACACAGACTACACCATCCCCCAACTGCAATTCGACAGAAACTTCCAGATTTCTATACCTTCCAGATCTTTCTGGGAGGATAGGGCATTCCTGGAAGACGAGTCAATCCATTTTTATACCGATGGTTCAAAAACAAAAGAAGGGGTTGGTGGAGGTGTGTACTCTGAACGACTGAAATTAAGTATCTCATTCCGCCTTCCCAATCATTGTAGCGTGTTCCAGGCGGAACTTTTGGCGATAAAGAAGTCTTGCCCTGGCTTAAAGAAAACGTGATATCAAAATCTGATATCCGTATTTTTTCAGATAGTGAGGTCGCTTTCAAATCTCTGGACTCTGTCTCTACAAACTCTATAACAGTCCATAACTGTCAATCATCTCTAATGGAGATGGCACAACAGTTTTATATTCACCTTTGCTTGGTGCCGGGCCATAGACACATTCGAGGTAACTGTAAGGCAGATGAACTCGACAGGAACGGTACAGTACAACCCATTCTACCACGTTTGGCAAATGCTGGCATACCAATCGCTAATTGTAAACAGAACGCTATGAAGAAGGCAAACACCAGGTGGAACAACATCACCACGTGTCAGGTCACAAAAAACATCTGGCCAACACTAGATTTAAAGCGATCAAGGTGCTTGCTATCTCTAAGCAGATCGCATATAAGCTCGATAATAGGTGTCATGACCGGGCACTGTCTAATAAGAAAGCACGCCACGCGGCTAGGCGTATTCTCAAATGACTTGCAGAAGCTGTATGGACGAGGAAGAGGAGGAAACAGTTCTTCTCCTTCTCTGTACATGCCCTGCTCTAGCTCAAGAACGCAAGAATTACCTAGGAGAATTCTTCTTTAACGATCTAAATCATATCAGCATAATCAGCCTCTCACGTTTCGTAAGGGACTCAAACTGGTTCCTATAATTTATAATTTATTTATTAGTTCAATGAACTTTTAACAAAATCTTTTTTACAATGTTTTTACAATTTCTGATTCAATTTTTGACAGATGGTTCCTAATGTCCAACAGCTTAAGGTTTAACTGATAAGACATTTCTGGAAATGAAGTATGACACAATTATTTTAGGGGGAATGTAACTGGCTGTTTGGCATGTGGAATACGTGAACTTTCTCCAAGATTTGATCAGTAATGTACACACCGAATACTTACAAGTTTAATAGTTCCCTCAATGCGAGTTCCGCTCACGGATAGCGCTAGTGACATTTTTTCTCCGAAGTCCTCCGACAGGTTCTTGTTGCAGAAAATGGTTTTTATTTTAATGAATTAGTTAAAATGCGAATATTAAAGAAATAAACTTAAACTTAAAAAGGACACCAGGAACTGTGGCTGTGTTTCGGGATGATCTAGCCAATCTGCTAAATTCATTAGGACCAAGACAAAGGATTGTTGGTGGATGGAAAAAAGTATGTTCACGATTGTTTGTTTTTCATTTACATTGTGATTAAGGAATACTTCACATAAAATAAAATTAAGAAATATATACATAGGTATGTATGTAATTTTGTGTTTCAATTTACAATTAATTTTTTTTACCTTTTGGGGGGAATGTCTCAAGTCATCTTAGTCATTAGGCGTGTACCATCAACTGAGCGCTCCGACTCCGAGCGCTCAACTATTTTTTAAGTGAGACAAAAAATCTCAGCTGAGCACTGAGATTTTTTGCGGAGATTTCTGAGACAGAAAATTCATGGATTCATTTCTCAATTTGCTTGCTCACCCAAAAAAGCTGTTCAGTTGTCATTTGTCTGGTGTGGCGCGTAATTTAAATAATTTTTAAGAAAAGAAATAAAATGTATTTATTTATTATTTATTTATTATTATTATTTATATTATTATTTATTTATTTATTTCTTATTTTATCTGATGAACTACTTAAAATTTGACGCAAAACTTGTTCTTGTTTGTTATCCATTTTAATAGTTTTTTTTTCCAAAAGTAACAAAGAATTATCAATAGAAAAAAATAATAAATTCACATCGAAAACTACAACTGACAACATATGTTTTTGACAGCTTATGTTTGTACGGAGATTCTTGTCCCACAAAACGATTCTGCCTCCGTCAATCTGACATTGAGCGCTCACTGAGCGCTCAGTTGATGGTACACGCCTATTTTATTAACTGATGAAATGTTTTCTTTAATAGCAAGCTGAACTTCAATAGTCTGTTATTTATTTATTTCGTACATATGTACATAATTACATCAAATGTTGTATATTTAAGGATTCATTGTCAAAATTGAAAGTATGTACTATTTTATTATATAAAATTCAGCTCATAATAGATTTTTAGCTTGTGTAGCAAACAACTAATGATAAAGGGTTGTGAAGAAAATTTGCAAATTTGAAATCTTCTCATGCATTTAAAAAGATAGCCGCGTAAAGCATCATTCACATGAGCGCGACCAACGAACGACGAATGAATTACAAAATGTGAGTTTATACACGTTTGAAGACATATTTCCACACAAATTCTTAACAAAACGATAGCAATATAGTTTCTATTTGATTTATGATGCATACTTTTACTTTTCAATATCATATATTAATAAATTTAAGAAAACAAATTTATTCGTCGCGAAAAAAATTATAGTTGATACGAACTGTCAAACTTTATTCGAGTTCCACATTATCCACACTCGCAACGAATAAAAAAATCGCGCGTACTTAACCTAAAAAAATCGTTCTTGTGTTGGTTTCGGTGGTGAATGTCAAACTTCATTCGTGGCGAATTAAAAACTCTCATGTGAAAGAAATGTCAAAATCGACGAATATTCGTTCATTCGTTGGTAGTTGGTCGTGCTCATGTGAATATTGCTTAAGTGCTAGACATCAAAGAGTTACAACAATTTAAAGAGATATTGAAATGACATATTAAATACGTTAAAAGAGTAACTAATGACTCTTACACCTTTTCCATTAATTGCAAGATTGGGACTTCCTAAATTTTCTTGCTGCGTGAGGAAAAAAATTACAAATCCATGAGTCCTTACAAAAGAACAACGCCTGCAAATTATTGAATTTTATTATTAAAATGCGTGCTCTGTTAAGAAAGTTCATCGCATTCAAATTGTGTTCAGCACCGGAGCTCATTTTTGTCTCAATGGGTACGTAAATGAGCAGAATTGTCGATTTTGGAGTGAATATCAGGCCAGAAGCATTGCAAGAGCTACCAATGCATTCAGAAAAAGTCACAGTTTGGTGCGGTTTATGGGCTGGTGACATCATTGGACCGTACTTCTTCAAAGATGATGCGAATCGTAACGTAACTGTGAATGGTGAGCGCGGCTCAACTTTCCATTACCGCAGCACGAATTTCGACACGCGGTTTTTTTTTTTTTTTGATAGATACATATGTACATAAATGTAAATAAATAATAATTATAGCAATTTTAGAGCGAGGAAACATTTATTTCTATTTTGAATTAATTTTCAAAGTTCACTTTTTCACATACAAAACACACATAAATGGTTGATTTTGACATTTCTTTCCCTTTTTTTTGTTCAGTGTTGCCATACTTGCTTTTTTTGTTGGGGATTTCTTTGATTTTAGTGCTAATATGCAAAAAGTACTTTGCATGTACCCAAACTCGCACCCACCCCAAATCCTATAGTTATCCCAAGCAGGGGGGTTGCATGGGGGCAGCATGCCCCCCCTTACATGCCTAGCTGTTAGTACGCTGTGCTATCAATTAAAAAAAACTTGTTTTAGGCTCAAAAAATGAAATACAAAAAAAGTAGGGTTAAGCCCGAAAAGAAAATTTAAATTAAAGGTGTTTCCTCGCCTTAATATTTAAAACATGTTCTATTGAGACCCCTACCTAACTGTAAAAAAAAATCAGAAGGAAATTCGTGCTGCGGTAATTGAAAGTTGCCCCGTGAGCGCTACCGTGAGATGATATCCAACTTTGTATTGCCCAAAATGCAAGCACTTGACTTGCATGGCATGTGGTTTCAACAAGACGGTGCCACATGCCACACAGCACGCGCAACTTATTGAGAGGCGAGTTCGGTGAATCATGCGATTTAACGCCTTTAAAATATTTTTTGTGAGGCTATGTTAAAGCTCATGTCTAATACAGACAAGCCCGCTTCAATTGACGCATTGGAAGACAACATTGAAGCATTTATTCGTGAGATACCGGCCGAAATGTTGGAAAGAGTATGGACTAAACGGATGGACCATTTGAGGCGCAGTTAAGGTCAACATTTGCATGAAATAATCTTTAAACATTAAATTATATGGACCGTACTCTCGATTCAAATAAAGATTTCTTGCATTTTTCTGAATTGTATGTTTTTTTGAAAAAAACTTTCCTATAGCTTTTAAGTATTTTGATTACATTTAAATTACTTTACTAATTAATATCTATGTATATTTTAACAAAATGTTAGATGTACACAATTTAACACTTCGTCGCCTGGATAAACTATTGTCGTATGTTACATTCGACTACTTTTGGGAAAACGCAATCAAAGTTCAGATTTTTTTTTCCCGAAAACCCGACGGTGGATTTTTTGAAAATTACATGATATATGCAGAAAACATTTGTGAATTGAATCATGTTTAAATTATTTTAATATTACAATCCAGAAACAAGTAATAGGCGAATTTCTCCAATATGCCGTTGTCGTATGTAACGTTTTTACCAAAATTATTTGTCAGTCAAACACATACGACAAAATTATGACACATACGACAAAAAATAATCAAGTCCAATACGACAAAAGTGTATAACATACGACACACTGAAAATAAATTAAATATGAAAAAAAAAACAGAGTAAAACCTTTTTCTTAAAAAAAGTTAAAAATTTATTTTGATATGTACTTTCAATAAAAAAACTTAAACTTTTAATTCTTAAAAAAGTAAATAAACATTTAATTCAATACATAAAATATATATTTTATGGTTTTAACGAAAAAATTAAAAAATCACATTTAGTTCACAGCAAAATTCAATTTTTAGTCTTTAACAAAAAAATAATATATTATTATAATAAATATTTGAAATTTATAATTCAGGTATCAGTACGGGTATCAGGTAAAATTTTAAAATTTAATTTAATTTTAAAATAGCCCGATAAAAGCTTCTATCCTCATTATTTTCCAGATAAGGAATCATGCTTTTTAAATCGTTTTTCTTATTACTATCGATTTCCTTAGCTGGTGCTACGTGAAGCTCGTCGTTCCATCTGCATTTCTTTGAAAAGCAACCTTTTTTTGTTGGGATAAATCGTAGTAGATATAAGTTAAGTCTTTGAATGAAGTTTTAATCCCTATCTTATATAAATCATCTTTGTTGTAGATAAGAGATTTGCTTTGAAAATACTTTAATTGTTTAAAAACTAGGTTTACCGATTTCAAGGCATAGTTTTTAAAATCCTTTTGATTCATTTGTAATATTATTAATGTCACGTTAGGAAAATTCATTTTTTTAAAAAGTCGAATTAGAGTCACTTGGTTTGGTATTTCAATATTTCTTAAAAACTTTTCGATGACACTATGCACACAGTCAACTTCCTGCAAACTAGAATGCCCCGGCTCAGAAAATTTTTGTGTGACTTCTTCAACCGAATCCTGATGGTCATGAATAAATTGAAGGATGGCAGTTGAAGTGATTTTGTTCCTATTTTGTGGAACACATGAATCACTCCACAAAATATTTTTTTTATATTTCGGTGATCATAAAGAACTCTGTCCAAAATTTTTATGAGTGCACTGGCGATATCATTTCCAGATCGCCCGCTTACAGTCTCATTCCATAAAACACAGTATGTAATTTTATCAAAGCCAGGTATAATAAGCGTTCCAGTTAGGTTATAAACAGAAAGTTTTCTCTTATAATAAAAGTTGGAAGTAACATTTTTGGTAATGTAAAAACGTTTTCCAAATCGTATAACAAAATGGCAGTGTTGTTATCAATATTCTGTAAATCTTTATCCCGTTCTGCCTTCGTATACCTTTTTTCTTCCAAATGCTTTTCATAAAGTTGAGTTTCAGCATCTGTGCAACTTTCTTTATTTGCTTTGTAAAGAGAACACTTATCGCATAAATCCTTTTTTGGAGCATGGAAGGAAAGATTGAAACATGTGTTGAATATGTTACGGTAAACGTCGATAGAAACCGGATTTTCAATTTTAGTTTTGTATAAATCGTACATTCTTTGTAAATTCAAGTGTGCTTCTAAATACTTTCTTGAAGTTGTCGAACGACAATAATGAGAGTCTACAACTGCAAAGCTTGAAATGTGTTCTTTTATGGCAGTTATACGGCTCTCTTCTGTAGGCTTTCTACCAGTCTTTGCAGTCTGGGAATTCGATTGTTCCTTCGAACCATTATGTTTTTCGAAAAATATAGTAAACTGTTCTCCCAGATATGCTCAATGTATTTAAGAAATACTTTTTGCATACTTGCATGGTCTGATTCTTTATTTTGAAATAAAAATGAAAACTTGCCTTCTTTTTTGGTTGGTCATCATGTTTGTTTGCCTTTCGCCTCCGTTTCACTTCGTCTTGTTTGATGAATTTTCCATAAAAAATCTTCTTTTCTTCGGAGGTAAGACTCCAGAAATACTTATGAATGTTTCCTCTATCTATGTCAGTAATACTATGGGAGCAACCATAAAAACACGATTGTTTGCAAGCTTCACCCATTGTTTTACCAGGCTTTACGACACCACTTCTTGCTTTAAATGGAAGACCCTGCTCCCGAAGACTTTTTCTTACATTTTGTTTCCACAATGAAGGGTTTCTTTTTCTTTACCTGGTAATAGTTGAAGTAGCACTACACGCTGTCAAAACCAAAATAATATTAAAGTAAAATTATAAGAAATTAAAACTTACAAATTAAATAACTTACAAGAGGTGGTGTAATCGGATGGGAGGTTACGCTCGTTGGGTTGGTTAGTAGATGTAGATGGAGTAGACATAACAACTTCATGTGCAGTTTCATAAAAATTTCGTAGGGCCGAGGGTTCATGTTCATTTTCCAAATGGTAAGTGGGATCGTCATCCTCATCGTCTGCCGAAAAGTCGTTGTCGCTCGCACAAGAGGTACCCAATGGATCAGGATCAAGTGATATATCCCCCAATATTTCATTGCTAAAAGAATTTAAAAAAATCATATAAACACAATTATGCTTTTTGTACGCATTATCATACGCATAAAGCTCCTCTGATAAGCTCGGCGCTGGGGACTCGTCCGACCTGCACGACATCTTGACTTCGACTGAAATTACACTAGACTGTGTATTTCCTTATGGGACATACGACAAATGTTTACCAGAATTTCAGTAAAATATTGTTGTACGTGCAGTAAGAACATCACATACGACAATTGTTTATCGAACGAAAAAATGACAGATTTTGTATGAGAAAATTGTTGTATGTTTTTATTTTGTCGTATGTGCAGTATTTTGGTGCACATACGACAATTAACTACTGAAACGATTAGAATCTATACACATACGACAAAACGCAAGTTGATTATCTCGGAAACTAGGACAGATATCAAAAAATCGATTTCACAGGTTTGTAGAGAAAAATTGAAATAACAAAACTGCATTCAAATCTCAAAACCTCAATTTTGCACATACGACAATAGTTTATCCAGGCGACGACTTATTACATACATACATATAAATTTTTTTTTTGTTAAAGTTCAAAATTATTACAAATTATAAGTTTAAAATTGAAAATAAATGTAATTTAAATTTAATTTAATTAAAAGTTATAAATATTGGTTGCTGGTATAAGCCTCTCCCAAGGCTTCCCATATGTCTCTATTTTTGGCTTCGTTGTACCAATTTGTACTTACATATTTGTGTTAGGTGGTCACTCCGTCTTTTATTGGGTCGTCCTGCTGGTCTCTTGTTCTCTGATCTCCATTTCGCTGTTTAGAACTCTAAAACGTTTATTTTTTGTAAAACCATGAAAGCACAAGGATATTATTTCATGGAATTAGTTAATTAATAAGCAGTGGAATCACTTTTAGAGAATGAACGTCAGCATTTCGGTTTATTTATGTCTAAAGCGTGTGAAACCAAAACCCGATTCCTTTAAGGAGTTTACATATACTTACCAAAAAGAGCATATCAGGACAGTTCTTTGAGGATTAAAAAAACAATGCCTACTCAAAAACAAAATCATGCTGTTTGTAGAAAATTGATTCCATGTGTTATTTAATCGGTGTTAATTTAAATGAAAGGTTATTAAATTATTATCTGTCTAATAGAGTAGGGTCACCTTACTAAAAGCGGGCATTATCTGTCTAAAGCTAGGCATACACGCTGAACATGTTGGTGTGATTTGTTGGTGTTGGGCTGAAAATTATTCGTGTATGGGCATGTTGGCCAACAAATCCACGGTTTATGAAAAATTTTATAAACCGTGAGGTTGTGGCGTACATGTTGGCTGTTTATGGGCAAGTTTACAACATGTTTTGAAGTTTATCAACATGTTCGTCGTGTATGGCGTTGTGGGACAACAATTCGTCATTTGTGCTGTTATTTTCATTGAAGTGATCGCAATCATCCGAAGTTTATAAACATGTTGGGCCGTGTATGGCGAACCGCTGCCCAACAAATCACACCAACATGTTCACCGTGTATGTCTAGCTTAAAAGAATAGGGTCACCTTACTAAAAGTGGGCACATTTTTAATTTTAACACTTTGGAAAGCATAGAAAATTGATCCCATGTGTTATTGAGTCGGTTTTTGTTTTGTATGAAAGCGCGATAAAATATTTGCCCAATAGCATAGACTTGCCTACCTGTATTTGAGATGTTTACTATGGGTAAAGGGTCAATTCTTACCTTCATCTATTATTTCGTTGGTTTTGGTGTCATATGAAAAAGTTATTCAAATTAATATCTGTATCTCGTACTAGTATTGCGGTAGAACTAATCAATATTCGAATTCAAAAAGCGGACTTTTAGACTAAAAAAAAAAACATTAAAACAACATTTTTGAAAATTTAGTTAGAATACATATGTATATTAAATAGTATGTACACAAATGTAAATCGAAATCTACTTATCATTACACTAATTTACCTTTACACTTTAAAATAATATCAATATGTACATATGGCATCTTACTCTAATATTAGGTTACATTTTTAGCTATAGACTTTACTTCATGCCATTACAAACCCAAGATACGGGCGTAAGCCATTCAATCCAATTTGTTGTTAAATTTTCTGGACAATTTTGCCTAGCAAAATATTCCATGGAATATGTTGATATTTGAAAACTACTTCCAGTTATTAATGTAAACCATAAGAACATATTTCCGAATCTTGGAGAAAAATCTTTAGTTACGAAGACCAAGAAGACTCCGAGAATTCCAAAAGAACAAAACAGCACTGGATAGAACATTTGCAAAGCAACACCAATAATATGCTCGTGCATATAAGCTGACACAAAAAACACGGCTAACGACGATCCCAGCTTCGAGCCTTTAAATATGTGGTTATAAAAATCTTTGTAGATATATTCATACAACCAATCATGAACAACGACATTCCAGTTTCGAAAATATCCTTCATAGTTTCTTGCTGTCCACCAATCTTTGTAGAACATCCGGTCACCAAAGCGCAATAATTCAGCTGTAAAGTTAAGCCACGAGTGTAACACCATATAGAAGGCAGCGAGAAAAATAAAGAAGCCTGGCATTATCATTCCGAATAGCTTCACAATCAGACTTGCATTTGTCAATTCTTCGATTCCGAAACTAGAGAAATGAACATGAATGTGACGTTCGAAGATGTAGCTATAAAAGAAAGCCACGCCAACCACTTCCAAAAGACGATTAAGTGCAAACATCCATCGAATACGATTGGTACAAGGATAATAGTCCCGGTAAATGAGTGTTGGTGCAAAGAGATAATACAAATAGCATGAAAAAGGTGGCATATTAACCTCCTTACTAATTGTTTCCCCATCAGTCTTATATTTGACAGATAATATTTTGCCTGCATTTGTACGAACAAACCCGTGAATTTTCATCATCAGACGAGTAGTTTCCAGAAGCATAACAGCACCCGGTATATAAGGCAAATTCAGACGAATGCATGCGGTGGTCCCAACATATAGAAGAAATAATTGAAGACTGACGAAAAGCATCAAAAACGTATAGCTCCAGAGGGATTGCAGAGATTTATCTTGAAATTAAAAGGAAGCATTCGTTATTTAAATACGATTGAATTATATAAATTAAGAACTTAAATTGCTAAACTCACAACAAAAAATAATGATAATGTGACATTACAATGCAAACATAATATTTAGTTTAGGAGCTTTCGAGATATTTGAGATTGAAGTTGAAATAGTAAAAATCAAGAACAAAGTCATATCATTGGTACTAAATTATAGATCACAAAAGTTTTAATTTAAACTCAGTACATGTAAGTAGCTCAGACTTGAACAAAATATTTCCGTTTCTTTTTACATGCGGATAACTCGAAAAAATCAGCTATGATATTTACTTTTTTTTTATATATATGGGTATACCTAGTCGTGTCACAAGTTCTGTTACAAGCATAAAACACCAAGAGCTATATAATATTTTGTACTCATTGTTGTTTCAATTTTTTGGACGTAATATTAGTTTCATTAAAAAAGTAGTTTCACTAAAAATGACCGATCTCTGTCCATAGACGTTATTGCCATCAGCCTATAGTACCTGTGTTTTGTTGGCAAATCTATCCATAGTAAAGTAGGATTTTACACGAATAACAAAAACAATATCCATAGTATGAATAACACCGATAAAAGTTAGAGTAGAATCTCACTATGGATAGGTTTTTGACATTACATACGACATACGAGTCTCGAATGGATCTTATGTGATTTCGTTCTCAAATGTTGGTACGATTGATATTGCATTTATATCTCGATGGCTGTGTTCGTTGAGTAGTTGTGCATTTGGAATCATGTGTGTTTTCCATGGGGGAAAAAAATCAATCTATTACTGTTGATATTTTTTAGTTTTGTCAGTGAAAATGGACTAACTGGTCTTATTTTGCAAGAGAAAACAATAGAAAAGATATTTATGTTTTGCTATGTTTCCACCAAAGGTTTATCTCAGTTTTGATTAAATAAATCTTTTTGGTGTTTCCACCGCACAAGAAGATTTAAAAACGATTAAGTTTGAGAGCACTTTCTAAAATGTGTTCTTATGAAGTGCAAGTGAGATAGTTTGATTCGTGTTAAACAATGAAAAACTGAATAGTTCAGCACCATATAGGAATATGCTAACTACTCCATGTGCAATTTTTTTTTTAATTTGATTTTTCTTCACAAATTTCCGATCCCCGACCGGAATCGAGCGAATCAAGCTCATTTCAACTCGATTCAGGTATATAAAGAATTTAGGCGAGCTTCAAGCTCGCTTCAACACCACATGTTAATGTAGTAGTCTACGAACAAACCCCCTTCTTGAAGTTTTTATTTTATGTCAAATTGTTTGGTTAAAACTTTGAAATCGATTTTCACATTACACAGACGTATTTTCTTGATTTTTATAGTCAACTATCAAAAATCAGCTTACACGATTTTACCCCTGGTCTGAATTTCGCTATTTTTTTTGGAATTTTTTTATAAATTATTCTGGCAAATATTCAGTTGTATCAACATTCATATATAAAAACCGCGACTATTGCGGATCGTTTTGTTGGCAATTTCTCACTTTACTATATATGGAATACGAAAAAAACGCACTTAGTGACACGCAGTGTTCCCATTGATGTTTTTACACTGCTTCAGTTAATTTTATCTTAAGAATTTGAACATTTCTGCAAGAAGTCTTTCAGGCACGCTCTCCAATTCTGAGCACAAACAATAATCAGGATTAAAATATGGAGTCCCCGAGAGCCAACATTAAGCTTTTCTAAGACCTTCGATATTGGCACTAAGACAATTTTTTGTTGTCTTTTGTCTTTTGTTGTTTGTCCAACGAAATCCTTTCGAAGTGTCCATTTATCTTCATTGAAAAGGTTATTTGTTAAGCCCTCTACCACATCTCTATTGTACTAATTTTCACATTCGTTCCCAAAAATGATGAAGTGGGATACTTTGGAGTCAGATTTTGAATCATACCACAGAAGCTTATTGATAGTTAAGTTTGCCCCCTTGAACAACAGTTTAAGTTTGATATAATGATGTTGTATAAACTGTATCGTGCCCTTTGTTATATATGTACTTCTTTAAACGGTAAAAATCTTTTCATTCAAAAAAAGACTTTTTCCACAAAAACTTTTTAGAGTCGAATTATTAACTACAGAGTGTCAATAGCCCTTTATGTGTAGATGCTCTCCAACCAGCATTGAAATGGATCTGGACATATCCAATTCTCTGGACATTTTGTAACATAATTTATGGCTGGTAATATAATGTTATTTTCTGACTTATTATGTTTAATTATGCTATGCTATAAGACAGGTTACACTATTTTCCGTAATAAGAAAACTTAAACTAATGATTGATATTGGTAAACAATATTTAACTTTCTTAGGGATACATGAAATTTTTATAAATTATTGGCTTGGTTTCTTATAAATATACATACGTTAACAAAAAGATAAAAAAGAGATGTTCCAGCTTATCAAATAAAGGGTTTTTCAATAAGGGCAGGTAGATGATGAAAATGTCAATCGTGGCGTTTGCTGTGTGACACGTAGCGCCGTTCTGCTGGAACCACATGTCGTCTAGGTTCATATTGTTCAATTTGGGCCATAAGAAATTAGTTATCATCGTTATGTAGCGCTCGCTGACGTCGTTTTCAAAAAAGTACGGGCCAATTACGCCGCCGGCGGCGCCGTCCCCAAATCCACACCAGACTGTAACTTTTTGAGGATGCATTATCACCTGGTGAACCTCGCGTGGGTTGGTGTCGTCCCATATACGGCAATTTTGCTTGTTAACACAGCCATTCATCCAAAAATGCGCCTCGTCACTAAAGATGATTTTCGGCCAAAATTGGGGTCCTTTTCTAAACGATTCAAAGCCTAATCAGCAAACAAACGGCGTTGTCTATGGTCATGAACTTTGAGCTCCTGAGTCAGTTGGATCTTGTACAAGTGTAGGCCCAAGTCCCGACGCAAAACTCGCCAAGTTGAAGTCTGCGAAAGGCCGAGTTCTTGTGCACAGCGAAGAATAGACTGCCTCGGGTTCTGCTGTACACTTTCACAGACCGCGGCGATGTTCTCGGCCAATCTTGTGTTCCTGGAACGTACGGGTGTTGGCTACGTGCTATTCATTCGTGTAACTTGCCATGATTATTTGGCATAAACAACTGAATATTAAACAAAAGATTTGACAGATGTCACCAAAACAAAATGACTGCCACAGGGTGCCAAAATCTACCCGCGCCAATTGAAAAACCCTTTATAATTACTATTTTGTTGCTTAAATCAAAGAATACGAAACATGATTTTAAATTATTTTTTAATTGCAAATGCAATAAGATCGAAATAAGCACGATCGAATTTTAAAGTACTTTTTTATGATAAGTGATTATTCTGGATGTTTTGGGGAAAATATTAAAAAAAAAAAAAACATTTTAATATTAACGTCCGTTGCTGCAGCATGGAATAAATGCTTGAGTAAATATTGCTTAAACCAAAGTAATAGTATTTACCCGTACACAAAGCGGAATTATAATGAAAGAAGATGGAAATATAATGGTACGCAACTGGAGGTAACCAATGAGATCAATTATCTAGGCTTGAAATTGAATCCAACAATAAATTTCAAAATTCATTTATCGGAGAAAGCTCAAAGCTCACAAAGTTTGATAAATTTAACATGGAAAAATATCTTCCTCAACAAACAAATTAATTTATCTACAAAATATTTAATTTAGTAGTGAAATCTACTCTCTTGTATGCTGCTCAGGTTTGGGAATCAGAAGAATATGAAGAAATCGAAACATTTTATAGGAATTTAATAAAGAAACTTTTCAACCTAACTTTATATACAACTAGTTATGCCATATATTTAGAAACAGGACTTCCAAAACTTCTAACAAGCACCTTGAAGTCTCAAGCTGACTACATCATCAAAGTCTGCAGCAACCATCAAGATGGCAATCTGTTGGCAATGAGTTTGGAGTGAGATTGGATTATGATTTCAGCAATGTAAACCATGTGAAAAAAATAAAGAAAATAAGGACATAATGAGGTATTCACTGATAGAAGAAGCCCAAGACTCATTCAGTAGAATAATCTACAGTCAGCTCAACTATAATCTTGGTTCCAGAAATTATTTCAAGGATTCACTGAGTTATGAAGAGATATCCCTAGTCTTTAAAGCAAGATGTGAAGTTCTCAACTTAAATGGAAGTCCTTATATTGGTAGTTTTAACCAATTTTATACGCTATGCAACTTAAAATCAAAAGAAGATTGTCTACACTTCATTAGTATCGGGTGATTTTTTTGAGGTTAGGATTTTCATGCATTAGTATTTGACAGATAACGCGGGATTTCAGACATGGTGTCAAAGAAAAAGATGCTCAGTATGCTTTGACATTTCATCATGAATAGACTTACTAACGAGCAACGCTTGCAAATCATTGAATTTTATTACCAAAATCAGTGTTCGGTTCGAAATGTGTTTCGCGCTTTACGCAAATTTTATGCGTTTTTTTTTTTTTTTAAAAGTTCTCAAGCTCTTAAAAAATCACCCATTATATTAAACAATGTCCTCTTTTCAATGGAGGACAATAAATACATAATGGGTGATTTTTTAAGAGCTTGAGAACTTTTTTTTTAAAAAAAACGCATAAAATTTGCGTAAAGCGCGAAACACATTTCGAACCGAACACTGATTTTGGTAATAAAATTCAATGATTTGCAAGCGTTGCTCGTTAGTAAGTCTATTCATGATGAAATGTCAAAGCATACTGAGCATCTTTCTCTTTGACACCATGTCTGAAATCCCGCGTGATCTGTCAAATACTAATGCATGAAAATCCTAACCTCAAAAAAATCACCCGATATTTTCCCTATATTCAAAACTCAAAGACGATCTTACCCTACAAGAGATTGAAAACATCCTTAACCAGCATGATTGGAAAACATTAAGTACATTTTTGAAAGATATTTACAAGTATAGGTTGTTATTAATAACAGAATTCTATTAAATTCAAAAACATACTCGTAAGTTTAAATATTCTTTATTTTGTTGTCAACCTGGCTGACAGCATAGCCATAGCATTTACATAAATTCAAAATATTATATACAATTCTTGTAAATTAATGTAAATAAATGAATTACTTAATTACTTACTACTACTATTGCCTAAAAAGGATTCTATGTAGTCTATTACTCGAAAGTTATAAACTAATTTGACAACAAAATATGATTTCCATGATTTTTACTATTTCAATTTCAAACTCAAAGAAAGCTGTATTTCCCTTAGGATACCTTTGTAATTGTCAACACAGATATATAATTGGAGTACAACAAAGCATAAACGATTAATAATAATAAATAACAATACTTACTTTTGCTGCATTTTTCACGAAAATTTGCCCAAACTTTAAAGGCATAATAAACTGTCAATACTGGAAAGTGCATTAGGGTCCATATTCCCATTACCAGATGAATATCTCGCATTCCTTTTTTAATAGTCCCTAAACCAAAGTTTACCCTAAAAATTTACAAAATGCATATTATTGTTTTAATGCAACATTAGAGTTTTAAATATACATACCTTCCTAATACGAAATAATCGTAACATACACTGTTTAACAGAAATATTGTCAATATAATGAAAAATATATTGTAGATACTTTTCATATGGTCGACTTCGAGCAGTGCTGTAAGGTACGATTCTCTTATAACAAACACTTTATCTGGAAGTGGTCGTTTGGGCTTAAGTAATGTATTGTCTTTATTCTCTATGTTTTCAGTCTGTGGTTGTTCTTCTTGAGGCAGTCTATTACTCCAAGTCGAATTATTGTTACTTCGTTTGACAAAATTGTTAAACTCATGAGCTTGGAGTTCTTTTTGACGAAAATCCTGAAGAATTTCTTCAATCACGTTTGTTAATTTTTGGTCAACATCTTTTAAGATCGAATTCTGTACGGTCTGTCAGAAAAAAAAATGATTAGGTAATAATGTGGACCATAGAAGCATACCTAGAATAAAATTTCATCTTTTTAGAATATCTGATAATAAAAGGTTGATCATTGCATTCTAATTTTGTTCATACAAACAAGGGCAGATCCCGAATGTTAATAAGGGGGGATGTCACACATTTAACATAAAGACGAGTTTTTGAAAACCGCTTAATGTTCTTTAATATTCTGTAAAGAAGCTTGACAAAATTTAAATAAAATTTAATAACGACTCCCTTTATATGAAAGCGTTCCAAGATTCTAACAATTTTCTAAACATACTCGTACCATATTTAAGAGCTAAATTACAATAGTTTAGAGGGTTTTTGGTGCATTTCATAAAGAATATGTTAGAAATTGTGTTGGAACGTAGATATTTCCAAAAATATTCTGTTCTTGGCATTATAGATGCGAAGAGCGATACAAAAATATAAATGCAAAAACCCAGAAAAAGAGTGTTTGCCAGAAAAATGTGATCTTTTTCGAAGGAAAATAAAACAGAAACTGAAATGAAATGAAATTGTATGGCTTTTTTTCGTATTTTTTTCGGACTTAATTTTCGGGATACTATCGTTATCAGTTTGCTTACTCGTAGATTGAAGCTGATGCTAGTAGACAGATTCTAAAAAAAAACTGTTTTGCGTAAACCTTTTGAAAATATTTTGATCTTAAAGGATCTACAACAAAACTTAAGAATTGTAGAGAGAAAAATGATTGGTTCTTAAAAGAGGTGCATTTAAGTACCTACATAATTTTTCTAAACATTAAATAAAAAAAAGTTGTGAAGAAACTTTAGTGTGGCACTCGCAAATTACACGCTGGAGAATCTCTTTTCACTTCAGTTCTATTAAATGAATAGATAAAAAACGTTCATTATGTTTTTGAATTAGCAATTAGTTTAACGAAAGTGTCACTTTTGCTGTTTTTTGGACATTTATATACTTAAAATTCGCATCCAAAGCAATTTCACTTCAAAAATTGGATTTCTTTAATTTTGAAAGACTTTAAAAAATTTGTATTTAATTGAAAAGCAATTTTGAAAGAAAAAACAATGCAACTGAAGATGAGTTTTAGGAATTTAAAGGCACCTAAATATCGAATAGGCTATCTTTTATTCAAGGTTTCTTCTTAAGAACCTGAATATTTGCTCTTTCTCTCAGAAAAGATCTTATGAAAATATGTTAAACATTACTAAAATTTTTCTAAATTGTGTGAAAACAAAGATCTTAGTTGTTTTTGACAGCAAACCGCTTTTTGGTGAATATCGTTAAATTAATTACAAATCTTTAGACGAAATATTTACGTATAAGCTTTATGGATCATATGACTCCCCCCTGTATCGTCCATATGTCAAAAGTTGATGAATTTGTACTGCACGATTGGAGTAGGTCTGGATTTCCGATTCATATTATGTTCTTGTGGTACTCTTAGACACACAATTTAAAGCAGTAAATTATAAATTTTATTTCCATATATAAAAAATTAATAATTAAATATATAAGGGGGGTCATATCCATTAACACAATACTATATGTTTTGAATTCAATGGAATTTGTACGAAAATAAAAAAAAATCTCCCAAGGGGGGTGTTTGTCATGAACTCTAAGACTCCGCCTCCCCCTGGATCACCATTGCATACAAATCATGTGGAATTCTTGTAGGTTTTTGCTTTTTTATTCAGAACTTATTTTATTATTTGAATCATAAATAATAAAAATAAATATTATTGTAAAAAGCTGAAATTTTAGCAGAATTATTATTATTGAAATTTTTGTTTATTTTTTTTATAATGCATATAATTATTATAATTATAGCATAGCTATGTATGTATGTAATAATACAACTAACCTCAAGTTTTTGTTTCACAAAATGTAAGTCTATTTCCTGATTCTCCATTTTAACTCCTGTTGAGAAAAAAAAAGAATATTATTTAATTTTTGCATACAAAGGTACATGTATTAATGACTGATTTCAAGTACAAAGTTCAAGTTTGAAATTAATTGGTATTGTTATAATTTGAATTATATTAAGGATTAGATAAAAACATATGTATGTACATACAACAAAAATTAAAATATCTATGAAAGTTTATAACTATAATTACAACACTCAAGTGTAACCAATATTTTGTATCGATCAATAAATAACAAACAAAGTAAACTTAATCACACTATATAGTTAAAGAAAAAATGTTGAACGTATCAAACTAACATAAAACAATTGCACTCATAACAAAAGTTCTCTCATCTGTGAACCTTAATTTAATAAAATCTATTTTCAGACAATCCCAGTGTACATTTACAAACTTCAAGGATATCTATCATTCATATTCGAGTATTAACGTATGAACATTATAGTTAAATTATCACATGTTTAATATTTTTTATAAATCAAATCTGCTTATCAACTTACATATGTACATATATCTGGGTAAGCAACAAGGGCATGAGTTCGAAAACTATGGCGCGGCGACACAAAATATTGAAACAAAATTCAGGAAAATGTTACTGTTTTTCTGTTAAAAAGTATGAGATTAAGTACTGAATTGACTTTAATTATTTGATGTCAATATTTTATATGTACATTTATAACCGATAACTTTCCATTCCGCCTGTCGATTTGCCTTGCTTAGACTTTAACAAAATGTTCATAGCAATATTTTGTGTCAGATAAATAATTTGAAGTCGATATAATTTCTTTCTTAATTATATTTCTCACAATACTCGAGTCGAAACCCACTTCTTTTCAGTTTTTTTTTTGTAGGTTTTCGTGTTTTTTTTTTTAAAGCTGTCAGTTGAATTTTTCTAAAAGATTAACCAAAAATTACCAACAGTTTTTTGCGTATAATGATGTCAAAATCAATTTTTGTTAACGAGATTTTTAGCCGAAAACCTATTTTTACCATTTTAAGTAGCATTTCTTGAAAATTTGTATTTTTTGTATCAAAACTACATATTAGATTTTTCTAAGAACAATATCTTAACACAGAATGGAATCATTCTGGAGACAATGTCTTCATTTATTCACGAGATATTGAGAATCGAATATCAATTTTTAATCATTTTGCGTACTAATTTTTGTAGATTTTAATTTTTATGATAAAACCGACTGTTGTAGTTTTAAAAAAAATTGTGTCAAAAATAATATTTTCTGTAAGATGAAATTAGTTTAAAGCCAATATTTTTTATTTTGGAAAGATATTTGAGTGGAAAATCAATTTTTACCAAGTTTTATTAATGTTTTTTTGATAATTTCAGTTTTTTTGATTTATAAAATAACCGTTAATGAATTTTTTTCCAAAAATATACCTGTTTGGTATCGCGTCACAATATACGAGTATGATATACATATGATAATTCAAGCCGCTAGCGTTATTGGTTGGTGAGATATTTTGGGTAAACTGCTATGGTACATTTTCTTGAGAGTCGTGTGGACGTACGAGCGGAGGTGACGTGAAATAACGCCAAATGAAATAAAGCCAAATCCAACAAATTTGGCATTAAGTATTTCGTTTTTGAAAACGAAATAAGGCCAAATTTTCAATTTGGGTTTATTTCGCTTTAGGAAACGAAATAATAGCAATTTGGCATTGTTTCGATTTAAAATTTTGCAGAATTAGGAAAAAACATAAATTAAAATTATCTTTTGTTTTCTCTCTATGCTTAAACAAATTTTTTTGAATTGATAGCACGGCCTACTAACAGCTAGGTATGTAAGGGGGGGCATGCTGCCCCCCTGCAACCCCCTGCTTGGGATCACTATAGGATTTGGGGTGGGTGCGAGTTTGGGTATATGCAAAGAACACGAATGCGTTGAGATTCTTTCATAACTGTGAGCCATACTTGCTTTTTTTTTTGTTGGGAATTTCTTTGATTTTAGTGCTCAAATGCAAAAGTTTTTTGCATATACCCAAACTCGCACCCACCCCAAATCCTATAGTGATCCCAAGCAGGGGGGTTGCAGGGGGGCAGCATGCCCCCTTACATACCTAGCTGTTAGTACGCCGCCGCCGTCCTATCAATTCAAAAAAGCTTTTTAGCAAAAGTAGCTATTCTAGAGAATAAATCAACCATTTTTGAATTTTAAAATATTCGGCGTTGTTTCCATTATTTTTTTGGCCTTATTTCTTTTTATAAATCGAAATAAAGCCAAATTGGTTTTATTTCGTTTTGAACAACGAAATAAGACCAAATTTGAAATTTGGTGTTATTTCATTTGGCACTATTTCACGGTCACCACGAGCGGACATACACACGCAAGCACGCACAGACATCTCTCTAAAAATCTTTTATTTAGATTCTAGGGAGTAGGGACCTTGAAACAAAGTATTAAATTGCATACCATAATCAGATATTAAGTATTTGCAAACGTCACTCTCAAATAACAAGGTTTCAGTTCCATTTCTTCCTCGGATACGGACGGATTTACTGTTGACAACCTAAGCAAACGAATTAAGGACAACGAACTTCGCATATGCACGTGGAATGTTAGGTCCCTTAACAGACCACCTGCGGCCGAAGAATTAGCGGAGGCCCTAAACTGCTATAAAGCAGACATCACCGCCATCCAGGAAATACGATGGGATGGGCCGGCAAAAAGAGGATGAAAACCGGCTTTGTCATTGGAGCCAGACTTAGGCAACAAGTCTTGAGCTATAGGTGCATCAACGAGCGCCTCATGACCATCCGCATCAAGGCTAAATTCGGCAACATTAGCCTGATATGCGCGCACGCCCCCACAGATGAGAAGGATGACAACACCAAAGATATGTTCTTCGAGCTCTTAGACAAAACATATGAGCAGTGTCCTAGCTACGATATTAAAATTGTCCTGGGCGATTTTAATGCCAAGCTAGGAAGGGAAGACATCTTTGGTGGAATAATCGGGAAAAACAGCCTGCACGACAACACTTCCGACAGCGGATTCAGGCTCATAGATTTTGTACCGGGGTGAAACGTCATGGTAGCCAGTACGCGTTTTCCACACCTCAACAGCCACAAAGGAACTTGGAGATCTCCAGATCAATCTACCGTCAACCAGATTGACCATATTGCGATCGACGCCAGACACGCTTCCAGCATCATGGATGTCCGAACTTTCCGAGGAGCTAACATCGACTCGGACCACTACCCAGTTGTAGCCAAGGTAGCACTTCGGGTTTCCAGGCCCAAGGCAAAACAGGGAGATGCTGGGAGAAGGTACAACGTCGAACGGCTACAATCGCAAGAGATCGCCAAATCCTTCTCCGACCGAGTTACAAGTAACCTCTCTCAAAGTTCTGTGCCGCCAACACAATGTATCGAAAACCAGTGGCAACATTGCCAAGATGCACTCAGAGAAGCCACCTCTGACGTGCTGGGTTTCAAGCAACCACCAACAAGGAACCCCTGGTTTGATGAGGAATGTCGGCAGGCAAATGCAGCCAAACAACAGGCACGCAAAGCGGCGCTGCATAAAAGGACGAGAGCTGCTCATCAGCTCTATGAGCAGAAGAGGCGAGAGGAACACCGACTTCACAGAAGGAAAAAGAGAGAGCATGAGAAGCGTGCGGTCGAAGATGTTGAGAGGTTTAAAAGCAGGAATGAAGTTCGAAAGAAACACCAGCGCTGAGATAAAACGAAGAATAACTCTTGCTAACCGCTGTTTCTTTGGGCTAAGAAAGCAATTGAGTGGTAAAGCTCTCTCGAAAGACCAAAGTGTCGCTATATAAGACCCTTATCATCCCCGTCCTGCTCTATGGTGCAGAAGCATGGACTATGACAAAAGCGGATGAAATCACCTTGGGTCGTTTCGAGAGCAAAATTATTCGTGTGATCTACGGTCCCGTATGCATCGAAGGGGAGTGGAGAAGAAGATGGAACGACGAGCTGTACGGGCTGTACAGCGACGTAGACTTAGCCAGAAGGGTAAAAGTCCAACGACTAAGATGGCTGGGTCACGTAGAGCGCATGGAAACCAATGCTCCGGCCCGGAAAGTCTTCGAATCCACACCTACAGGACAGCGCAGTAGAGGAAGACCGCGAATCAGGTGGCGCGCATAAGTGGAAAGTGACCTCACCCAACTTGGAGCGCGAAACTGGAGACATCTAGCTAGGGACCGAGCTAGATGGAGAAGTTTGTTGGGTGAGGCCCTAGTTCACACAGGACTGTAGCGCCATCTTAAGTAAGTAAGTAAGTAAGTTCCATTTCTTTTATTGATAAATGAACTACCTGTACATCCCACGTTCCGGATACATTTTTCTTAGTCCATATTTCAAGAACCATTAAAATAATTGACTTCAAATGTCTTTTACAGATAAAAACATCGAAAAATGCAGAAAGGACTTTCAAAAAGTCCATTTTGGTTGACCCCAAATATCTTGCTCGCCAATACCGCTATATTATATCATGTGAAGTGATACCAAACTGGTGTAATTTTGAAAAAAAAATCAATTATTGTTTTTTTTTTTTACAAATTAAAAAACTGAAAAAAGTATTTGGTCACCTGGAATGGGGAGAGTACGATAACTTAGGCGATAAAGTTTAATGACGGATTTGTATGGAACAGTTAAAAACAAGCATTTTTTACTAAAGGAGGGGGGTCTATCTCCCCCCGTTTAGGCGGTAGGGGCAGTTAAAAAAAATATGAACATTAAATGAAAAAAAAATAATTAAAAAATAACGGTAATACCCTCAATTAAGTGTTATACCTTTTTTTAAAGCCAACACTTTTGTCTATTAGCTTGTTTTTAAATCAAGTCAAAACTATGCATAGTTTTTGAAAAAAATTGTTTTAAAGTCAAAATTTGTGCAAAAAAAAGTTAAAAAAAAGGTTTAAAGTGTAATTTTTCAAAACTTTCAGATTATCTACTATTTTTTTTTAGAATTCATTGCTCTTATTTGTTTTTGATCAAAAACTGAAAACTAGATGACTTGATGTCTTCTAGTTCTTGAGAAAATTGAAAATTACCAAAACAAAATATTTTAATTAAATTACTTTTTCCTTGCTTAAGTATTAACGTAGTCTTATTTTGATAGTAATAATCGAATATGGATTAAGATATACCTAGGGTAAATTAATTTTTCTTAAATCCAGCTTATTTAAATGCAAAAGAAACTTTGCATGCACCCCATCTTGCACCCACCGCACCTTGCACCCTTCCCACCTTGCACACACTCCAACTTGCACCCACCCCAAATCCTATAGTTTGCCCAAGCAGGGGGGTTGCAGGGGGCAGCATGCCCCCCCTTACAGATGCCACTGTTGCATACACCCAAACTCGCGCACACCTTACTGTTGCATACACCCAAACACGCATTACGCATACGCAAATACCATTATTACTATCAAAATAAGACCACTCAAGCAAAAAAAAAGAATTAAATTAAAATAGTAGTTGTGGTTATTTTCAATTTTCTCGAAAACTAAAAGACATAAAATCATCTAGTTTTCAGTTTTTGATCAAAAACAAATAAGAGCAATAAATTCTGAAATAAAAACAATGGTAGATAATCTTGAAGTATTGAAAAAGTTACACTTTAAACCTTTTTTTAACTTTTTTTACTCAAATTTTGAGTTTAAAATTAAATTTTTATTTTCAATTTTCTCAAAAACTAAAAGACATAAAATCATCTAGTTTTCAGTTTTTGATCAAAAACAAATAAGAGCAAAAAATTCTGAAATAAAAACAATGGTAGATAATCTTGAAGTATTGAAATAGTTACACTTTAAACCTTTTTTTAACTTTTTTTACACAAATTTTGAGTTTAAAATTAAATTTGTATTTTCAATTTTCTCAAAAACTAAAAGACATATAATCATCTAGTTTTCAGTTTTTGATCAAAAACAAATAAGAGTAATAAATTCTGAAATAAAAAGAATGGTAGATAATAATCTTGAAGTATTGAAAAAGTTACACTTTAAACCTTTTTTTAACTTTTTTTACTCAAATTTTGAGTTTAAAATTAAATTTTTCAAAAACTAAGCATAGTTTTGACTTGATTTAAAAACTGGCTAATAGAAGAGAATGTTAGCTTTAAAAAAACGTATACAACTTCATTGTAAGTATCACCGTTATTTTTTAAGAATTTTTTTTCATTTTAAGTAATATTTTTTTTAAATTGCCCCTCCTGCCTAAACGGGGGAAGATAGACCCCCCTCCCATAGTAAAAAATGCTTATTTTTAACTGTTCTAAAAAATTCCGTTATAATATCTTGTCGCCTAAGTTATCGTACTCTTGCCCCTGGAATAATTTAGGGGAACAAAGGATGATTTTTTCACCAGAATAATTTAAGGCAATAAAGAATAACGTTTTTAACATCTGGACAAATTTTGAGAAAAATCGAATTAACAGTTTGTTTACAGAAAAAATTTTAAAAAAAAACACTACTAACAGTTGGAAAATTGATTTTCGCGAATATCTTGGCAACATTTAGAGGTATTGCATTCAAACTAGTTTAATCTTACAGAAAATATTATTTTTAACATTTATTATTTTTTTAGAAATATTCAACTGTGGTTTTTTTGTATAAACAAAACTAATGATCGATTCGAATATCTCGAGAATAGTGTAAGGTATTGACTTCAAAATTATTACATTCTATGCAAAATTACATTTGTAAGATAATGTTCTTAAGAAAATCCAATCGGTATTTTGTTTGTATAAGAAATTAAAACTTTCAAAAAATGCTGCTAAAATTGATAAAAATTGTTTTTCGACTAAAAATGTCAGGAGCAAAACCAAATATTGAAATAAAACTTATTTTATCATATGCAAAATTTTGTTTGCTAACTTTTAGTTCTTTCTTAGAAAAATTCAATTGACAACTTTTTTACAATACACGAAAACCTACAAAAACAACAAAAAACTGATACTGAAACTTCGAATTTTTGTATCTCTCACAAAACATTGTTATTAATATCTTATTAAACTTTAGAAAAACCGGCAAAAGGGCACGGATGGAAAGTTTTCAGTGTCGGTCGCATCCCAGTCTCTTTTTATGATTTTAATTCAAGAAATAAATTTAATTTTACACTTCTCCTAAAACTAAAAAAAACATCACACAGCCTTTGATCTTGCAATAATAAAGTGGATCAACTTTTTCATTATCCACAAAAATAAACGTAATTCAAAAGCAACATATCATGCAGTACTTATCGTATAAAACTTTTAAGAAACATTATTTTATGGTTAGTTTTTCAATTTTTGGTAAATGGTATAGAATAAATAAGAATACAGCAACCCATGTACTTTAGTAACCAATATTTTTTTCATAACATATAAAATAAAGCACTTGAGCATAAAAAGAACGATGACACATCGTCTTTTTTGCGGTAACTTAAGTTTTTTTTTGAAAATTCGAATCATAAATTTAGTTGATCATCAAATAACTGTTTATTATTTTGTTTTGATATATAATATATGTTCATATACATTAAATACACCCGCGGAAGTTACCTCGAGGTTTATTTCCGAATGTAAAGTGATTACATTCTTTGAGTAAGATATCTTCACCCATTTGATTCTCAATGTATTATTATATTTCCAACTTTGTATTATTTCATCTAAGAGCGCAACGTCAACTGAAATTACTGTATTGATTTTATTTAAAACAATGTGTTCCCGGATATATGATCGAACCAGTCGCGATTGCACTCTTTATATAAACAGTTTTCTTTTATCAGTAATAAGTTCCTTAAAGTCTAATAAAAATTGTTCGCTTAACATATATGTAATCAGTAAAGCCACTTCAGGGAGTACATTATAGAACTGCAATGCACCCGGAGAAAAAAAACATGACTTATGTTATCTCCTATGTCGACCTTAGGCTTGAAAAGGCGTTTAACGATAACGTCATTTAATGATAAGCAATGCGGGTACACATGTACTTAACCGTTTGTAACCAGCTGAGTGCTGAACACGATGTTATAGATTTATATAGTACTCGTACCTACCCGGCACACAGTGGCATATTAAACCAAACATTTTTGCAGAATTCAAAAACATAAAAGTCAAAAGGTTTAAAAAATATTCTTGTCTGCTATAGGTACGTTGTCTTTGTTTTTTTTTTAGAAATTATAAAATGTATTAAAGTATACGCATGTTATTTTATTTTATAAGCTCAAAATTGAGGTATTAAACATGCAAATTTATGCAAGCACGAGTAGAGCAAGAGAACCCAACAATAATAAGGTCGCAGAGCAAGTTAATAAACTCAAATTTAACTGATTAATTCTATTAATCAGATTGTCAAAATTATTTAGACTTGGGGAAAGAGTTTAAAAATAATACTATTTGAAAGTTCTCTTTCATGCTCAATAAATATACATATATTTTTTATATGAACAATTATTCAAATTTAAAAATTAAAAATACATATATGAATTAAAAAATTTAGAATCCGATTCTTTTTAAACCGACTTGTTTAGTAAATGGATCCTCAAAAAGTGCAGGCACATTTTTAAATTGTATATAGCGCATAAAATATCAATATTATATAATTTTACGCCATTAACTATGAATTCTTTAGCCAAAGAAAAATCAACATGAGGTCACTGTAATGCGATAATGTTGAAAAAGTTCTATTTTCAGATTTTATATTATGTGCTTGATAAACTAATCGAAAACACCTAAATAAAAGGTATACGGTATCTACATATATTTTATTTATTGCGCATTAATCACTTTAAAGACCATTGAAAACAGTTTTTAAGGCTACGTACATACATACAAATTTCAACTTACTTTGTAAAAAAAGAGGCTGGATTGTGACTCACATTCATAACTTCCCATTAGTGCATTGCCTTTAAAATTACTATTTAAGTGTCATTATCATTTAAAAAACTTCGAACAAAATGCAATAAATAGTTGAAGTTAAAGTTTAAGTTAAGAAATCTGGGAGGTTAATCCAAATAAGTATGGCATTTTCCTAGATGTATATTTTGTATTAAAAACAACTCCCAGCTGGACTTTAAAAAAAAATGATTATCAAAGATTTTTTTAAGTTTTTATTGTTTGTAAGAAAAACTGTATTTTGTATAAGATTTAACAAATTTGAAGTCAATACTGTAACGACGAATTACTGAACTACTTTTACAAAATTAACGTCTGGACGCACCACATTAAACTTTTTTAACCAGGAGGCATCCCTGGTTGTGAATACTAACAGTACTGAAAGTGAAAGAATACAGTCTGTGATGAAAAAAGTGTTGCATATTGTTAGAAGTGAATACGAGTAAAGCTTAGTGTACACGATTGCCAGGTCTGACAATCATTGTCAGATCTGCAAACGTCTGACAATGTGTGAAAATGAGCTGACAATGAGCTGAAAATTTTAATTTGTGTGTACACGGTTTACAGATATCTACAAACATCTGCAAATCTGTTGCCAAATATTTGTCTGACAATGTAGACAAACTAATTTGGCCAAATAGCTAGCAATAGATTTGCAAACATTTGTAGATTTTCTGCCAACCGTGTACACACCAAATCAAATTTTGGATCTGCAAATTTATTTTCAGCTCATTGTCACACATCGCATCAGTCAGAAAATTTGTCTGCCAATGAATAAATTTGCAAATATTCCTCAAACTTCATCTGCAAATTTATTCATTGTCAGACGTTTGCAGAAACGTCAGAAAATGAAAAAAAATTGGTGATCTCCCAATGAATTTTGTGTACACACGATTGCCACATCTGCAAATTAATTTGTCTTCAAAATGATTGATGAACAAATTTTTCTGCAAATAAATTTGGTGTGTAGACGGTTGTCAGCTTGCGTGTACACGATTGCCAGATATCTACAAATTAATTGGCAGAAATTTGTCTGCAAATTAGGAGCCAAACCATTTGTCTGCAAATTAATTTGGTGTGTACAGGATTGTCAGCTTTTCGAGACAAATTTTTCAGTGACAGATCTGGCAATATTTGCAGATCTGGCAATCGTGTACACTTAGCTTAAGTTCAATAAAAGTTTGTTTAATAAAGTATATTGTGTTTGGTGCCGTGAAATAAGGCCAAGTGAAATAAGACCAACCTTTTTATATACACATACCATACATATATTTGAATAGTACTATCATGAAGAGGAACGCTCGACCTGACATCTTTTCATCGACTTCTTAAAAAGTTCGTTCCACATATTTTGCATGTGGAATGTATTGGGGTGGGGGTAAAAATGAGCGAGAATTCCAATATAAAATTATAAATTTCCAGATTATTAAAAAAAAACAGAAGATAGAGAAGAATGTATACAAACTCAGCGAAAGTTCGATGGAGGCAATGAAAAGATATTTTGTTATAATTTATTATTTATATTCTGCATAATGTGGTTTTTTGATTGGTTAATTGGGAATGAAGAAAATTAAAAAAAAAAAACACAACAATACAAAAAAGGAATTAGAATATAAACAATTAGAAAAATTAAGGTTGTACCTAAATTTTTCGAATCATTTTCAAATGAGACAAATATTTTTAAACCATGCTAATAATACCTAGTGCGAACATGGCACGAGTACGATAACTTTGGCGCCAAGATATAATAACGGTTTTTGGTAGAGGGGCTTAATACAAGCATTTTTTACTATGGGAGGGGGGTCTATCTCCCCCCGTTTAGGCGGTAGGGGCAATTTAAAAAATTATTATTTAAAATGGAAAAAAATAATTAAAAAATAACGGTGATACTTACAATTAAGTTTTATACATTTGTTTAAAGCCAACATTCTGTTTTATTAGCCAGTTTTTAATTCAAGTCAAAACTATGCGTAGTTTTTGAAAAATTTAATTTTAAATTCAAAATTTGAGTAAAAAAGTTAAAAAAAAGGTTTAAAGTGTAATTTTTCAATACTTCAAGATTATTTACCATTTTTTAGAATTCATTGCTCTTATTTGTTTTTGATCAAAAACTGAAAACTAGATGATTTTATGTCTTTAGTTTTTGAAAAAATTGAAAATAACGACAACTACTATTTTAATTTAATTCTTTTTTTTTTGCTTGAGTGGTCTTATTTTGATAGTAACAATGGTAGGTGCGAGTTTGGGTGTATGCAACAGTGGGATCTGTAACCGACCTGCTTGGGAACACTATAGGATTTGGGGTGGGTGCAAGTTGGAGTGCGTGCAAGGTGGGGAGGGGGCAAGGTTCGGTGGGTGCAAGATGGGGTGCATGCAAAGTTTCTTTTGCATTTAAATAAGCTGGATTTAAGAAAAATTAGTTTACCCTAGGTGTATCTTAATCCATATTCGATTATTACTATCAAAATAAGACTGCGTTAATACTTAAGCAAGGAAAAAGTAATTTGATTAAAATATTTATTTTGGTAATTTTCAATTTTCTCGAGAACTAGAAGACATAAAGTCATCTAGTTTTCAGTTTTTGATCAAAAACAAATAAGAGCAATGAATTCTAAAAAAAAACAGTAGATAATTTGAAAGTTTTGAAAAACTACACTTTAAACCTTTTTTTTTTAATTTTTTTTGCATACATTTTTAGTTTAAAACAATTTTTTTCAAAAACTATGCATAGTTTTGACTTGATTTAAAAACAAGATAATAGACAAAAGTGTTGGCTTTAAAAAAAGGTAAAATACTTAATTGTAAGTATTACCGTTATTTTTTAATTATTTTTTTTTCCATTTAATGTACATATTTTTTTAAATTGCCCCTGCCGCCTAAACGGGGGGAGATAGACCCTCCCTCCTATAGTAAAAAATGCTTGTTTTTAACAGTTCTATACAAATCCGTCATTAAACTTTGTCGCCAAAGTTATCGTACTCTCCCCGCGAACATTTTTTGTTTAGTTTTCTTTTAGGGATTAAATAATATAAAAAGAATGACTTATACAAGGTACATTAACTTATTTTTTGAGAAAATTCAAATGTTATTATTGTAATTGGTCCGATTTGTCGAATTGAAAATGTTGAAATTTAAAGGTCCCTAGAGTTGAAATAAAAGATTTTTAGAGAGATGTCTGTGCGTGTGTGTGTACGTACGTCCGTGCGTCCGTACTTCCGTAAGTTCTGGAACTTTTTTCGTCGTCCATAGCTCAAGAACCAATGGAGATATTGACTTCAAATAAATTTTGTTATAGAGATAATAATGCAGAATCATGCAGAAAAGACTCTCTAACAATTTGAGTGGGTGGTTTTTTACCATAGCAATTAAAAAAAAAGGTAAACCAATGACGCTATCGACTTGAGTTAAATTTTATATTATATATATATTGTAACGTGATATCAAACTAGTATATTTTTGGGAAAAAACCGTTTTTTGTAAATCCAAAAAAACCTGAAAAAAATATTTGTCCCCTCGAATATTTTACGAACAAAAAATGATTTTATCTCCAAAATAATTGTATGCAACGAAAAATAACGTTTTTGATATCTGGTAAAATTATGAGAAAATCGAATTGACAGTTTTGGTACAAAAAATAAAAACCTAAAAAAAAACAATACTAAAACTTGGTAAAAATTTACTTTTAACTCAAATATCTTTTCAAAAATTAAAAACATTGGCTTCAAACTAATTTTATCTCACAGAAAATATTATTTTCGACATTCAGCTAATTTTTATAAAAATCCAACAGTCAGTTTTTTTTATAAAAAATTAAAATCTACAAATCTAGTACGCAAATAGTACTAAAATTGGTAAAAATTGTTTTTTGACTAAAATCTCGTTTAACTACCATTTTTTCCATTAAATCAAGTTAAGTCTAGAAGGAGGCAATAATTTAAAAAAATTTACTTAAAAAGGATTTTTGTATAATGCCCTTTTTCCTAAGAATGCAAAAAGCTATTACACTAGCTTTAGCCATTCTTCCGTTTTTTGAAAAAAAAAAACCAAAATGAGGGTGAGGAGGATTGTAGGTTCTTAAGTTAATTTTGTTATTTTTTTTTTGGTTCAATACATTAATTTAACAAAATTATTCCCTAAAAACTGCCTTACATTTTTATCTACGCAACAACCGGCAACCTAAACAGATACTATCGCACTTATTTAAATCCTGGACCTATCTGCTTCCAAAAGGATAAGTATAGGAAAATATGTTTGTAAATAGGTACATAATGCATAAATTCTTATTTTTTTTTTCAATTTTAACACAGTTGTTTCGCACTGCAAAATATTAAAGAAAAAAGTCTGAAGCTACTATTAGATGGTTAACGTAAACGGTCAACGCGTTGACTCTTTGACGTAAAAATGGCGTCATTTGTAGACCTACAATTAAAAACTACACAATAATTATGTTATATGCTTACATTGTACCAATAACATTCTTTCACACCCTAATATGAAAAAAATAAAAATAAGGTTGGCTAAAATAAATATTATTTTGTCTAATCGTGTGATAGTCAACGTCTTAAGAATTGACGCGGGGAGAGTACGAAAACTTTGGCGACAAAGTTTAATGACGGATTTGTATAGAACAGTTAAAAACAAGCATTTTTTACTATGGGAGGGGGGGTCTATTGGGAGGGGGGTCTATCTCCCCCCGTTTAGGCGGTAGGGGCAATTTAAAAAAATATGTACATTAAATGGAAAAAAATAATTAAAAAATAACGGTAATACTTACAAATGAGTATTATACCTTTTTTTAAAGCCAACACTTTTTTCTATTAGCTTGTTTTTAAATCAAGTCAAAATTATGCATAGTATTTGAAAAAAATTGTTTTAAACTAAAAATGTATGCAACAAAAATTAAAAAAAAAGGTTTAAAGTGTAGTTTTTCAAAACTTTCAAATTATCTACTGTTTTTTTTTTTAGAATTCATTGCTCTTATTTGTTTGTGACCAAAAACTGAAAACTAGATGACTTTATGTCTTCTAGTTCT
Source organism: Eupeodes latifasciatus (assembly GCA_920104205.1). Classification (NCBI taxonomy): domain Eukaryota; kingdom Metazoa; phylum Arthropoda; class Insecta; order Diptera; family Syrphidae; genus Eupeodes; species Eupeodes latifasciatus. The sequence continues at coordinate 83,245,997 of OV049925.1, forward strand.
TGAGAAAATTGAAAATTACCAAACAAATATTTTAATTAAATTACTTTTCCCTTGCTTAAGTATTAACGTAGTCTTATTTTGATAGTAATAATCGAATATGGATTAAGTTACACCTAGGGTAAATTAATTTTTCTTAAATCCAGCTTATTTACATGCAAAAGAAACTTTGCATGCACCCCATCTTGCACCCACCGAACCTTGCCCCCTCCCCACCTTGCACGCACTCCAACTTGCACCCACCCCAAATCCTATAGTGTTCCCAAGCAGGGGGTTGCAGGGGGACAGCATGCCCCCCTTACAGACCCCACTGTTGCATACACCCAAACTCGCACACACCTTACTGTTGCATACACCCAAACTCGCACCTACCATTGTTACTATCAAAATAAGACCACTCAAGCAAAAAAAAGAATTAAATTAAAATAGTAGTTGTGGTTATTTTCAATTTTCTCAAAAACTAAAAGACATAAATTCATCTAGTTTTCAGTTTTTGATCAAAAACAAATAAGAGCAATAAATTCTGAAATAAAAACAATAGTAGATAATCTTGAAGTATTGAAAAATAACACTTTAAACCTTTTTTTTTAACTTTTTTTACTCAAATTTTAAGTTTAAAATTAAATTTTTCAAAAACTACGCATAGTTTTGACTTGAATTAAAAACTGGCTAATAAAACAGAATGTTGGCTTTAAAAAAATGTATAAAACTTAATTGTAAGTATCACCGTTATTTTTTAATTATTTTTTTCCATTTTAAATAATAATTTTTTAAATTGCCCCTACCGCCTAAACGGGGGGAGATAGACCCCCCCTCCCATAGTAAAAAATACTTGTATTAAGCCCCTCTACCAAAAACCGTTATTATATATTGGCGCCAAAGTTATCGTACTCGTGCCATTGACGCTGTGAACTTTGAAGGTGCGTTGACACAGAAAATTTAGATGTTTTTATGACGTCAGAGAGTCAACGCGTTAACCCTTTAAGTTGATTGTTTAATTCTAGCTTGAGTCATGGCTTAATTCCAATCACGAAATGACTTAAGTCCTTACAATTCTGCTTAATACACACCAACCTACCCACCTTAATACTTACTTTCCTACATACATATTTACCTACCATCCCACTACCCTCATTACAATAAAAAATACAAATTTAAAAAAATACCTACATCGAATGTATTTGCTATGAAAAATTCAAAATATGGCAACGAAGCATTGTATCAAAACTTAAATTTGAAAACGTTGCTTTTGAATTTTCAGATTTCACAAAAATAGAAAATTTAAAATCAAATGAATACAATTTTCTGCTTACAAATCTAAAACACATACAATTAAATGTATTGTATATGCATACCTTCTGTACATTGATAGGTATGAATAAAAAAAATCTCAGGTAACATTCGCAACGACTGATTTTTGTTTACAATTGAGTAATTTTTTTTATTTATTTATTTCAATATTTTTATACTTCCAGTCGCTCTTAGATTCCACACTTAATTTTCGTACAGGTAGCGCCCCCATGGTCCGCCTTCCGTTACAAAATTTTGTGTTTCGTGATAGTACTATTCAAATATATATACTAAGGACCAACATTCAAAAATTGGTATTATTACAAGAAAGAAATTAGGCTAAAGGTACGATCAGACGGCATATAAAAAGCAAAACATATTTGCGGTAATGCCGTCACGTAAAAAGTTAAGAAAGTAAATATATCTGAACACCTTGACCTTAGTTTTAGTTCAGACCAAATGCAAAAAAGCGACACACTTATATGAGGTCTCGCATTCGCACATCGTCCGTTGTCCGTAAACGATTTGCGTGCGTGTGGAGACTGCCCCAAAAGAGTGTTCAGAAAATATGATTCGATATTCGCAAATGATGACGTAAAAATGACCATCTGCTGGTAGCTTAATTTTAAAAAGTTGCACTTTGACAAAGTGAAATAAGGCCAAACTATTTTGAGAAATAACACCAACATGTATGTTTAGGTATGCAACTGCCCTGCTTGGGCACACTATAAGATTTGGATTAGCGAAGTTGAATGTATGCAAAATTTTTTTGAAAGTGAAATAAAACCAATTCTGATTTATTTTGTTTAATTGTAATAAGACCAACATTAGGAAATTGGCTTTATATTACAATTTATAAAAGTGAAATTAGGCCAGTTTTGAACTTCAGCCTTATTTCACTTAAAAATATCTTTTTGAGGAGCTACAGTTATTACTAATTTATTATCAGCCATTCCTTATTTAGGATTAGATCTAGTAGTTTTATTTGACGGCACCATTGTGTTTATTTAAAAATAAGCATGAATTAAATAAATATTATTGCAAAACTTAAAAAAAAATTAAAAGGGGTAAACAATGCTTCAATTGAGTTTTGTCGAATTTAAAGGAAAGCAAGTAGGTACGGGTGCTGATATACATGTATGTACATATAACCACGATGGCTGTTCTACTTAAAAACAAACAACAAAACGAATATAAAAAATAGAGCTCGACAAAGTCCGAAAAAAAGCTGACTAGTAAATCACCAGAACAGGCTTTTCAAGGAGTTTATTGGGTAAAAGAAGTTGCAGTGGAGCAATGCGTTTGTCAAAAAAGTCACTTCCTTAAAAATTAAGAGAAAAGGGCCTAATCGATACTGGAATATTAATAAGACAGGACATCCTATCGACATTGCAGATTGGCACCACTGTGGACACAGAAGTACTTATATTAAATTTGGTTTAACTTCTACATTTTGCCAAAAAAAAACTATTATTGTAAACAGTCAAACAAAAAATATATTGAAGCACTTCCTTATTACTTATTACATAAAGTTAAGAAAAAAACTATTGCATTAGCCAATTTGTGTGTGTGTTGAAAGAAACAATTACATATCGGAGTATTAAAAATTGTCCATACTTAATAGGCAAAGGAACTGACATCACCTAGGAAACACCTGATATAATCAATACTATGGTACCTAATCTAAAAATACTTCAAAAAGGTACCTACTTATTGTCAGTGTTTTATTATTTACAACACTTTTTGTAGATCACTTCCACAATTTGTTTCTAAAGCAAATTTACGTGTTACTTTTCTACCAAAACCTTAACAACAACGAAATTTTCTAACTCGGATGCTGTCAGCTTCATTGTTTAAATTTTTTGCAATCCATTGAAACAGTTAAGACTTTGACAAAAAAAAACTTTTGAGGCTGACCTTATATAAATAATTATTTTTCAACTTATCCTCTATCTAACCTCTATGCACGTACCTACCAATAATAAAAATGTAAACAAAATATGGTTTAAAATTAAAAAGACTTTAGTCTGTACAATTCTGATTCCACCTTATACTTACTTTTCTAAATACCTACCCATCATTTACCCACTTGACATTATCCAAAAATATTTTGTCGTGAAAAAGTAAATTAATCCAGAAATATTGTTATATTTGAAACGCTAAGATATGTTTGAAAATAGAGAAAATCACTTTATATTTACTTTGCTTCAATGTGGTTTTCGTTTTTAATTTTTGTATAATTTTTTTCATATAAATTAAGAATACCGATTTCAGTTACTTTAATAAAAATTAATATTATTCTTAGACTTTAAGAACTTACGTATATAATAATATAATATCATAAAGTGTTTATGAACACTGGTATATTAGCTACAACAAGTATCTTAACTCCAATCATCAAAATATTTTATATTAAAAATTTTTAAATCAATAAGATCAAAACATATAAAATTTGAATACACATTATTTATAAAGTCCGTACAAATTATGTATATTAAAAAATATTGCATAACACGATGAAAATAACTGTAAAACAATAGAAAATATTTGTCTACAATATTTGTACACTAAAATTTGATTCTAACAATATTGAATAAATTTAATTAAGTACTTGAAGTCTCACATGGAATAAAAAATTACGGCTAATGGGGTATATTACAGATTTGATTATTTCACAGAAAAAACATAAAAGCTGCAAGCCATGCAAATCTGGTGAGTTATCGATTTTAATTATTTTTTAATGCTCTGCTATAAAGATGATCTGGCTGGCTTTGGATTTGTGGATCGGTTCGTTGTTGAAATAACTGGAACTGTTGTTGGCGCGGATCTCAAATTGTGCAAATCAAACTCATCTGAATCTTTATCGGATAAAGCAAGTTGTTTTTCTGGTGATGAATCAGGAAGTTTGTTGATTTTTGTCAGACGCACTTGGACGATTTTCAAATGTTTCAAGATATATTCCTCACCAGGAGCCATATGATGAACGTAGCTAAGGCATTTTAGTGCTTTAGCAAGCTTCCTTCTTTCTACGAAAACTACACATAAATTATGCAGTCCCTGAATATTGTGCGGCTCATAACGAAGGATACTGCGATAACAAACTTCAGCTGCATCTAAATCTTTCATGTGATTAATATAAATATCACCGAGGAGAATCAAACCCTTGATGTGATTTGGGTGAAACCGGATTAATTGATTTAGATACGGTACCGCGTCAAGAGGACGATTAGCATCAGCCAACATTAACGCTAAATTAAACAATGCGCTACGGAAATCGTTTTTTATGTGAATTGCGCGTTTAAAGTAATTTTCGGCGTCTTCAAAATTGTTTTCGTCCATTGCTAGCATTCCAAGATTGAAAAAAACACGTTCATTGTTTTGGTCCATTTTGAGTATTTTAAAAAGTCTTTCACGTGAAATTTGTCTATGTTCTTTTCCGCCAAGCTCTTGTAAAAGTATAGCTGAATTTAAAAGAGCCTGTTCATGATCTGGGGCCAGTTCTATTGCTTTATTGAAGTAAACGTTTGCTTGCGAGGATTTCCCTTGTTCTAAAAAAACTACACCTAGGTTATAATAAATATCAGCGTTTTCATTATCATAAAGCAGAGCTTTTTCATAAACTTCTTGGGCCTCATTTGTTCTGTTCAGCTTCATCAAGATATCACCACGATTTATGTATGCCTGGACGTAGTCGGCTCTCATACTTATGGCTTGTTTGTACAAATGATCCGCTTCTTCCAAACGAGTTTTATTTTTTGAAATCAAATTGGCTAGATTAATAAAGACATTTAAATGGTTTGGAGCAATTCGAGCTTGATATGATTCACCCGGCTTGATCTTGGGAAATAGATTCTTCGCCCTCAAATACGATTCCTCTGCTTCTTTGTACATCTTTAAATGGTTGTAAGTTCTTCCAACATTTATGTAAGCTCCAATGTCATCCCGTTGTATGCTTACAGCCTTTTGGAAGTATATTAGAGCATCTGGATATTTGCCTTCGTTTTCAAGAGCATGTCCAACGTTGTTGAAAAGCTTTGCATTTCGGTTATTGACTTTAAGTCCCGACATAAAAAGTGAATATTCTGTTTGCCAATCTTTGTTTCTAATATAAGTTTTATAACCATGACTAAACAATAGCACAAAGAGAATGACTTCGGCAAAACGTTTTGTTTTCTTTGAAAGATTGTGTAATCCATATGCTTGAAGCATGCAAAACCCCATTGATGGCATATACAAGACCCGTTCAGCAACTACAAAGCCCACAGGAAAAAAGAGATTCGATGCAGGCAAAAAAGGGAAACACATCCAAGCAAGACTCATAACAATTACTTTCGAGTGTTGACTATTTTTTGTCATTATACCATTTAAGCCGATTGAGAATAAAACTACGAATGTTACTATAGTTGTCAGGTTACGAATGTCGTTGAAACCTTCGATTAGAGGAATAGTACCTGTAAAAGAAATATAACATTATAATTTTATAAAAAAGTTTAATTTTATATACATCAATTGAGTATTGTGTGCTATAATATAATCCAAACAATCTAAAAATTAATATATGTTGTTGGTTTTTCGTCTCTAACTTTGTATATTAAATATAGGTTAAATAATATAAAAGAAATAAATGGTTTATTAGAATGTTATTTATTAATATCTTTAAACTAACACTACTTTAAACTTTTAAAAATAGCTACTCTTTACTAAAATAAGTTCAATATGTGGGCATTTACAACTGTGTAAAGTTGACAATTAATGAACATTAATAAACGCCCAAAATATCCATCGAACTTCCATAAAACAACAAAGATAGAAGCGACTCTTATCTAAACTTCACAGTACTTCTAGAGCACTGAAACCACACCCTTAGAAACTAGTTGGATCTGTTGCGAACGCCGCTGCCGCACATTTGATGGAAAGAGGCTGATCAACAGTAAATACCAATAAAACCTTATGTTTCAACATTATTTTCAAAAATTATTGTTACAAATTGAAGTCAAATTTAGGTTTTGGATAAGAAAATGAAAGCTTCAGCTGGTTAGCAAAAAAAAGTTTTATAGGCCTTTATAAGCCTTTTCAATGTAGCGAAAGCTAGTTTCTTACGGAATATTATAGTAAACACTTCAAAAATATCAAGATTTTATCACATCTGTGTGGAAACCTATGACTAGTTCTTATTTTGCAATTATCTTTCTATTCTGAGATTATTATTCCGATTTTATTCGCGATAATAAGACATTTCCTTTAAAAACTTTTTTGGAGAAGAGAAGCTGACATCTGAGTTGAGGATGCTAATTTTCTTTAGATATTTGAGTTTTAGTAAGGTTTTTCATTGAAATCTCTTAGCAAAATCTATTTGTGTTGAAACATAAAGATTTCAGTTCAGATTTCGGTTCGTACTTTGCCAAATCCAAGCAGTTATTAAATTTACGTTAGTTTGATTTTACTTTCTAGTGCTGAAATTCCAATCAACTGTAGCTTTTTTAAATCAAGTGAACAGCAGTAGCAGAAAATAACCCAACTTTAAATTAAATTTGTTTCTAAGGTGAGAGAAAGGGCTTGAAAAAAAATATGGTTGGAGCACTGGATAAAAAAAAAAAAAAAAACAAAAAAAAAATTATTAGTCTACCATCTTATTAAGATTTCATGATTTGAGGAGTTTTAATGACTAATCTGCAGCTGTGTTTTGAGTTTAATAAATAGTAGTGAACGCGTATTTTCAAAATGTTGCCTAAAACAGTCTTAATAAAAATTTGTAGTTTTTACTTTCAAAATCTACACACAATTTTAAAGTGGTGGACTTTTGGTTTTTTTCAGACTGTGAAAACAATGAAAATCGTTCTTTTGACAATACAAAAGCACATTGAAATGTTGAGGGTATGTGAAACTTTTTAAGTAGGTACCAAAATAATGTGCTGTAATAGGTTGTGAAACCGTTTAACCTTTTATTATATTAGTAGGTATTATATCGTAATGATAATTGTAATTAAGCATTACAAAATTATTTTAAGGGCATTTCTTCTTCCGCGTGTTGAAGCATACTGGTTTGAAGGATGTATTTGTACATAAAGCGATCCATTATGTCTGCTATCTTATGAATTGGGTTGTTTATTTGTATTTAATTGTTCCTCTTCTAAAACGTGGGTTTGATCTTTAGCCTTTAGGTCTGCGAACTTGCCTTTTTCCATCAGAACTCTGTACATTAAACTTAGACTCATCAGAGAATAACACTGTCTTTCATTTAGCAACTGTCCAACTACTGTGCTTTTGCAAAGGCATTGGTTTTACTTCAGCGTCCACAACTCTTCGTTGGACAGGCCTACTGGATAAAGCCAAGTCTAGTTCGTTTCTTATGACGCTTGCAGATATAAAGAATCCTTTTTAAACAGCCGGCCGGACTAAAGCCTTATCATCTCGTATAGCGGTTTTCCTTGGTTTTTCACGATTTTTAGTTTCAAAGCAACCTGTCCAATACTGACCAATTGACCTGCATTAAAATACGATATGATCTTTTTAAAATCGGTGGTATATTTACCACAAGCCATTTTCATAAATTAAACATTTGAAAAAATTTCAACTTCTCTGTGTATTTTTGCATTTATATGTATGAAAGTATGAAAGTATGACAGTTATTTTTACTATTTCTTAAGTTCGGCAGCATATCTTTGCCACCAAAAAAAAATCTTTTAAATCTATTCAACCTTAATTGAAAGCTAATAAAACAAATCTAAGTACATATGTACATATATAATTTTAAAAATAAAAATTCGTTAAAAAAGAAACAGTTTATAAATTATAAATTATACTAGGGTAAGTTTGAAACTATTTAAGTAGAATTATTTTACGTTAAAACGTACCAAAAGTGTCTATTAATTAAAGGACTTAACAACCAAACAATACAAAATTGATGGGAACTCTGGTATACTATGTAATAATATTAATCAAATCAAATTCTCGACGAAAAACAAAACATATTTGACAATTAAGTATTTTCAACAAAGCATTTCATTTGTACAACCTCTGCTAGATGATTTCAAAAGTAATGACATTTTGTAAAGCAATAAAACAGAAAGGTGTTTAAATTAACAAATAATCTACAAATAGTGGTACTGAACTTATAAATTTTATTGCGAAGATTATAATACGAATCCTAAATGGGACGAGAGTCTGTGCTTATGGGTACAAGGAAATGATACCTTGACATAATTTCAAGAAGTTTTAAGGGAAAAATATTTGACTTTCCTTAAAATACATACATACATACATATGTATAAATATATATAATCTGATATCAAATGTTCATATAATTTTTGTCGATTTTAAACCGTAATTGATACATGAAATAGGTGTTTTGACAAAATGTCGCAACTTTGATTGAAGCTGCTATATGCGGTAGAACATTATGTCAAGAAAATTATTTGTAACAAGTCTTTAGTTTTACTTTTAAAGATTAAACTGCCAAGATCAGTTAAAATTGAAGTGACAATACTTCTTGTCAAAAAGAATCCATACATTATATAGTTTCAGTAGTTTGTGGAGCATAGGTCATAGTGTTCCAAAAAACAGCTTCATGATAATACTACAGATTTTATCAACAAGAAGGTAATTAACGGTTGAGAATGAAAAGTTTCAAAATACAAATGCTATCTTTTGCTGCTTTAATTTTGTTTTTTGTACGTAATTTAATTACACTTCATATACACTGCCGGTCATATGGTTAGAAGCAGGCATTTTCGAGAAGTAAAATCGACATTACTCCCGTTACATGATGGATTAGAAAAAAAAACCACTATGGTAAATGAGCGACTATTTTGTTAACAACAAAATATAAAATTTGGGTAAAGGAAAGATTTAGCTTACAGAACTTTAATGGCAAATTGTTAATTGAATCAAGAATATTTTTTGTCATAAAAGTGTCGTAAGCTAAATCTCTGCTATACCCAAATTTTATATTTTGTTGTCAACAAAAATGTCCCTCATTTACCATAGTTGTTTTTTCCTAATCCATCATGTAACGGGAGACATATCAATTTTACTTTTCGAAAATGCTTGCTTCTAACCTTATGACCGGCAGTGTATGTATTTAATTGTTAATTTATAAATATTATTGGCAATTTGTACATGTATCACAAATAATAATGGAATACCAATATTGTTGGCAGTTGGTCGTTGAAAATTTTAATGATTCTTTGACATTTTTTCATTGTCTACAAACGGTAGTTAACGTTGGTTTTACAAACCCGCATCGCATAAAACAAAAAACGTCGTTCGATAAAGTGATATTATTTTTGAACAAATTGACAATCAACTATCAACTTAACCTAATCCACCCCTGCTTTTTATGTATTTCCTACAATAACCTCAGATTTTATTCTATTATTTATTGTTTGGCATGCAAAATAATCTATGTAATAAGGAACGAAATGTTCCAGTAACCAGCCATGAACTTTTAGTCCGGGAGCTAGCAACGTTTGGAAAACAAGAATTTTAGGTCAGTCAATTTTTTGATATGTTGTCTTACTTGCTTTTTCGGTCAGAGTCTGGGCGGTTGCGTTTAGGGGGGAGGGGCAATTAAAAAAAAATATTACTTAAAATGGGAAAAAATAGTTAAAAAATAACGGTAATACTTACAATTAAGTATTATACCTTTTTTTAAAGCCAACACTTTTGTATTTTAAACTCAAAATTTGGTAAAAAAAAAGTTAAAAATATGGTTTAAAGTGTAATTTTTCAAAACCTTAAGATTATTTACTATTTTTATTTTGCTCTTATTTGTTTGTGATCAAAAACTGAAAACTAGATGATTTTATGTCTACTAATTCTCGAGAAAATTGAAGATTACTAAAAATCGAATATGGATTAAGATATACCCAGGCTAAATTAATTTTTCAATTTTCTCAAAAACTAAAAGACATGAAATCATCTAGTTTTCAGTTTTTGATTAATAATTAATAAGAGCAACAAATTATTAAAAAAAAAACATATTTATAAACAAATGGTTTTGAAATATTGAAGTTGAAATTTTTTTAAACTTTTTTTTACTTAAATTTTGAGTTTAAAATTACGTTTTTCAAAAACTGTGCATAGATTTGACTTGATTTAAAAAGTGGCTAATAGAACAGAATGTTGGCCTTAAAACAACGTATAAAACTTAACTGTAAGTATTACCGTTATTTTTTAACTATTTTTTTCCATTTTAAGTAATAATTTTCTTAAATTGCCCCTGCCGCCTAAACGGGGGAGATAGACCCCCCTCGCATAGTAAAAAATGCTTATTTTTAACTGTTCTATACAAATCCGTCATTAAACTTTGTCGCCTAAGTTATCGTACTCTCCCCAAACTTTTTTTACTTAATTAATTTTGTATTTAAAAAATTAAAAAAATCGCGTATGACACATAATAAACAATCATAAAAATGTCTGGCAATATTAAATGCATATTTAGGAGACCTATTGTTGTATATAAATATTCATATATATGAGCAACTGTACTGAATTATTACTTTAAATATCAACTTAATCAAGTTATCAATTGATTTAATATTTTCCTGTTATTAAAATAAAATATTATTCGATTTTCATTTATATTATAATAAAGACGTTTCATAATTGAGTTAAAGGAATCAGCTTTTCATTCAATCCGGAGTTCTAAGACACAACAGTATTGGCGACGAGGTGAACACTTATTTTCAAAAAACAGAAGATCATCGAACATTATCGAACATAAAAATGAATTCCGAGCAACTCAATTCCTTGATTCAAGCTATGTCGAATATGACGACGGCCTTGCAAAATCAACAGGAACATCGAACGGCAAATATAAGCATAATTTCAAATTTCGACCCATTCAACCCTAAGGTTGAACAATTCAATAATTATAAAGAACGTTTAGAAAATCATTTTCAGATAAAAAAGATATTCGAAGATAAAGAGATGTGCGCTAAATTATTGCTTCAATTTATTGGTTCTTCAAATTATTCGTTACTGACGTCACTCTCAGCTCCCAAAAATATTAACGAATTGAAATATGATGAATTGATTGAAAAATTAGAGAAGCATTTTTGTCCGAAAAAAAATTCATTGGTAGAACAACATTATTTTTTATCGGAATATCAAAATGAAAAGGATTCCATAAATGATTACTTAGCAAAACTTCGACAAAGGGTACTATACAGCAACTTCAACTGCACATGTGGGTTGTCCATAGCCAACATTTTTCTACGAGCTCAATTTATTCGAGGGCTTAGGGACAACAACATAAGAGAAAAACTACTCCAGGAAGAAAACTTGGAATTCGACAAAATTGTTGAACAGGCGATGAAACTCGAAGCATCAAAAATTAATTGCAAACTCATTTCAATTACGAACAACTCTTCGAACATAGAAATAAATAAAATATCAAATTCAAATTTTCAATCTCAAAATAAAATTCACAACCATGGCCCAAAACCTCGATCTCAAGAATATTCAAAAACGAAAAAATCGAAATCTTTTATAGATTACAAAAGTTTGGGAATCGAAGGACTGTGTCTACGATGTGGTAGAAATAATCACCTGGCAAATGATTGTAAATCTAATCGAAATCAACTAAGTTGTGAATTCTGCAAGAAACATGGTCATGTGAAGCGAGTTTGTTTGAAATTCTTATTAAATAAATCAAACCAGAACACAAACGCTATTACAAGCCATGCAACAGATAACGCAGAGTACGATTATTCAGATAACATACATCATTTAAATAAAATAATTGATGTTTATGGAAAATCTGAAATATTTTCAATAGATGGTCGCAAATTTTACATAAATGTTTCAATAAATGGGAAACGTCAAGAATTCGAAGTGGACTCTGGGGCAGGCTTCACGTTACTTCCAGAGAAAGATTTCAACAAATTGAATTTAAATGTTCCCGTAAAAAAGTCAGATATTGGTTTTCGATCCTATACTGGTGAGATATTTGCTCCAATAGGAAAGGTTGAAGTACAGGTCCAATATCAAGATACAGTATCGAACGAGGAAATGTATATAGTTCCTTCAAAATACGCACCGCTTATAGGCAGAGTATGGATACGACATCTTAACATAAATTTACAAACGATCGATCAACCTACACGTACTGTCAAAAACGAAATTTGCACTATCGATTCAGTAACAGAGCTAATGAACAAATATTCCACTATTTTTGAACAAAGAGTGGGATGCATTCCAAATGTTGTTTGTTCACTTAAACTGAAAGAGAAAACCAAACCCATTTACGTAAGAGAACGAGAAGTCCCATTTGCACTGCGTGAGAAAGTTGAAAAAGAACTAGATGAACTCGAAAATGACGGAATAATTTCAAAAGTAAATACAAGCGATTGGGGTTCACCGTTGGTGATAATTCCAAAACCCGATGGTAAGGTGCGACTATGTGTGGATTACAAAGTTGGTGTAAACCCTCAGCTCGAAACAGCTCATTATCCGATTAAACGAATCGATGAACTTTTGAATCAGTTACGAAATTCAAAATATTTTTGTCGTTTGGATTTATACAAGGCATATTTACACGTTTTAGTCGATGAAGAAAGCAAGCAAGTACAAACTATATCAACACACAGAGGCACGTATCGAATGAACCGTTTATCTTTTGGCATTAAAACAGCTCCTAGTGAATTCAATAGAATACTAGACCAAATACTTCAAGGATTAGAAGGTACGTTATCTTATTTTGATGATATTATTATTCATGGTGCAACAGTTACTGAATGCAAAGAACGATTAATTAATTGTTTCGAAAAATTACAAAAGTACGATTTACATGTAAACAAAAATAAATGTGAATTTTTCAAAACAGAAATTCGATATTTAGGCTATGTTATACGTAAAAATGAAATTCTAAAGTCATCAGATAAAGTTCAAGCTATTAAAGATATGTCACGGCCCAAGAATTCAGATGAAGTACGTGCATTTTTGGGTATGATTACTTACTATTCAAAATTCATTCCTGATCTTTCGACAATAACTTTTCCTTTGCGACAATTACTTCAAAAAAATTATAAATTTAAGTGGTCAAAATCGTGCGAATTAGCATTTATTAAACTCAAAGAGGAAATTATGAGCAGTCGTGTATTAACTCCTTATGATCCACAGTTACAGACTACTTTAGCATGTGATGCGAGTCCTGTTGGAATAGCAGCTGTTTTGTCACAGATTGATGAGGGTGTAGAACGACCAATTGCATTTATATCTCGATCACTAACACTGTCAGAACAAAATTATAGCCAACTCGACCGCGAAGCTCTAGCTATTGTTTTTGCCATTGATAAATTTTACATGTATCTATATGGAAGAGAATTTATTTTGATCACAGATAATAAACCATTAACCAGAATATTTCATCAACATTCAAAAATCCCAGCAATGACATCATCTAGACTTCTAAGGTATGCTTCGTTCCTTCAAGGATTTAACTACAAAATTCAACATAAAAAAGCAGAGGAACATCTTCATGTAGATTGCTTGTCGCGAAACCTTTCAACCGATTCATTTCAAAAATTTAAATTTTTCCTAGACGGCGAAATCAAAGACCTTCAAGACCAAATTATCAATCAAATATCAACCGTGTCGTTAACAGCAACATCTATAGCGAAGGAAACAGAAAAAGATTCAAAACTGTCGAAACTTAAACAGGATTTACTTAAAGGCCAAATAGAAAACCCAGATTATTCTTTACAAGATGGTGTTATTTTTAAAGGAAATCGCGTCGTTATTCCAAACACTCTTCAAGACGAAGTCCTTAAAGAATTGCATCGTACTCATATCGGAATTGTGAAAATGAAACAACTGGCTCGTAAATATTGCTATTGGAATGGAATAGACTCAAGCATAGAAAAACTCGTCAGGTCTTGTGAAAAATGTGCTCTTTGTAAGAATAGTCCTCCTCAGATCACTACTCATCATTGGGATGAACCAAATGCTAATTTCGATAGAGTACATATTGATTACGCTGGTCCATTCCAAGGTTATAATTTCTTCGTTCTAATCGATGCAAAATCAAAGTGGCCAGAAATCAAAGTTACAAATTCAGCTCCTACATCAGAGGTAACTATCAAATTTCTTCAAGACATTGTAGCAACACATGGTCTACCAAAAGTTATTGTATCAGATAACGCTTCGATTTTTCAAAGCAATGAATTCAAAGCATACTGTAAGGAAAATGGTATAATGCAAAAATTTATAGCGCCAGGACATCCAGCTACAAACGGGTTAGCCGAACGATATATTAAAACATTAAAATCAAAATTAAACGCGATGTCAGAAGAAGAAGGCTCAATACATAATAAAGTACGTGAAATATTATATCGTTATAGAGCAACACCTTTATCAAATGGTAAAAGTCCAGCACAACAATATCTTGGAAGAGAGATGAGAATCAAACTAGATTGCCTACGTCCTATTAAATATGAAAAATCTTCCAACGAAAAAGTCAACTCAATTCGAAATTTAAGTGTGGGAGATAGAGTTCAGTCAAGATTTTACTCAAACGGAAAACCAGCTTGGAAATTTGGAGTTGTTAAGAAAAAGTTTGGTCAACTGCATTATGAAATCGAGCTCGACAATGGATATGTATTAAAACGCCATATAAACCAATTATACAAATCAGAAGTGGTTTTACCCGAAAAGGAAAATACTATTCAAGAAGATCAACCGAAAAGAAGTGATCCAAGTATAGATGAAATACAAATTCAATTTGAGCAAGTTCCAGTATTTCCAGAAAGTTTTGAAGTTCGAAGACAATCAGGAATAGAGACAATGAACATTCCTGAAAATCGAATACACACATACATAGAACCAAGCAACATCCCTGTTCCAAATCGAAGAACGAATAGAAACCGACGGCGGCCAGGATATCTTCAAGATTATGAATAAAATAGTGTGGGAGATTGTTGTATATAAATATTCATATATATGAGCAACTGTACTGAATTATTACTTTAAATATCAACTTAATCAAGTTATCAATTGATTTAATATTTTCCTGTTATTAAAATAAAATATTATTCGATTTTCATTTATATTATAATAAAGACGTTTCATAATTGAGTTAAAGGAATCAGCTTTTCATTCAATCCGGAGTTCTAAGACACAACACCTATTTAAAGGTGGAAATTGAAAATTAAGCTTTAAAAAAATCTTTTAAAATTCAAAATTATCACCTGTACAGGTAGGTTGCGCACTAACAAACACAACCGCTACCGCCAGCCAACATATCAAGAAATTGACTGACTTAAAATTCTCGCTCGAAAACGTTAAAAAAGTTAAAAAAAAATTTCAACTTCAATATTTCAAAACCATTTGTTTATAAATATGTTTTAATAATTTGTTGCCCTTATTAATTATTAATCAAAAACTGAAAACTAGATGGTTTTATGTCTTAGTTTTTGAGAAAATTGAAAAATTAATTTAGCCTGGGTATATCTTAATCCATATTCGATTTTTAGTAATCTTCAATTTTCTCGAGAATTAGTAGACATAAAATCATCTAGTTTTCAGTTTTTGATCACAAACAAATAAGAGCAAAATAAAAATAGTAAAAAATCTTAAGGTTTTGAAAAATTACACTTTAAACCATATTTTTAACTTTTTTTACCAAATTTTGAGTTTAAAACAATTTTTTTCAAAAACTATGCATAGTTTTGACTTGATTTAAAAACAAGCTAATAGATAAAAGTGTTGGCTTTAAAAAAAGGTATAATACTTAATTGTAAGTATTACCGTTATTTTTTAACTATTTTTTTCCCATTTTAAGTAATAATTTTTTTAAATTGCTCCTCCCCCCTAAACGCAACCGCTACCGCTAGCCAGACTGCCCAGACTCTAACCGAAAAAGCAAGTAAGACAACATATCAAAAAATTGACTGACCCAAAATTCTCGCTCGAAAACGTTGCGAGCTCCTATACTATTTAATTCGTTTTATTGTTCATGAACATAAGCTAATATATTGTAAGTATGTATTTTACTCAAACTCTAATTCAAAATAAATTCGTAACTTAGGTATTTACTATTTAATTAACAAATGAGAACACAATTACTTTATCGTACACTTGTCCGAGTTACTAGTACACATGCTTTTAGTTTGGTATTAGTAACGGGTCACCATTTATTTATATCATCGGATTCCACATATAAACTCCATCCCTGACATACTCGCACACATGAATCGTTGAGAGTTGTAACTTGTAAATCACTAGATTGGTTGAGAGTTTTAAGTCACTTGGTTTATTGTACCTGACAAAATGTTTTCTAGAAGTGACTAGTCATTTTTACTGCAAGGTTCATGAGACACTTTAAATGTGTTCAAAAATAATACTGGGGTAACTGGGGTGTGTGTGGAGCGATTGAATATTGACTTTACTCGTGCAGTGTAGATCTACTGCATTTTCTTCAAAAACAAATCTAATGTCTTTAAATAAAATCTACTGCATTTTTTGCATTCAATATGTAAATATTATCCAAAATTTATTTGTTTGAATCTATCTCTGAATGTAGTCAATCTCATTCTAAGAAAAACCTGAACGATTTTATATTGCATATGTATGAATTTTTGTTTTGTTCTGTTTTTGTGTTTTTTTTTTTAAGCGAAATTAATTTTATTATATTAAGTTATGTATGATTATTTGTTACTTTTTGTACATGCATATTTTAAAAACATATAAATATACTGCGATAAAAATAAATCTGCGTTTTTTTTCAAATCTGCTTCGGATTTTTTTTTTTCAAAAGTCTCATTTCTGGTTTCAAGTTAGAATTAAAATGAAAGTATTTTATTTTGTATAATCTAATAACATATTCAGTATTCTTAAGAACAAAAATTATACAAAAATCCGGTTTGCTGCTCGAAACCAGATTTATGTATTTCAACTTATGTAATGTGGTCATTGCTACCTAGTAACCATATTGTCAAATAGTGCTATTTACACACCTTGAAAATCGAATCTTTGTACTTTTATTACACACAGCTACAGTCAAAAGTAGACGTCATTACTTCCCTAACAATGTAACACAGCACAATTTCTCCGCATTGGTAAAAACAAAATAAAAGAACAAAATATTACTTCTTTACAATGTAATGTAATTTAAAACATTTCCCCACATTTTACGCGCATTGGCTTGCCTGCATATTTAAAGCTATGCTCTGCGCGCAACACAGTAACAAATTCTACACATATGAAATAAAATGCATCTAAATGGCGAACAAAGTTGCAGTTAAAAGGTCGATTACGAGCCCCATCATATACAACACTTACCCATTGTCCAATCGCAGCAGAGATTGCAAGGGAACACCAACAACCAACAATTGAGGTAGATAAGATAGCTAAAGGTTAACTGGCGTGATGGCGTTTCGGCTGCAGATGCCGGGTTATCGAATCTGGTGAACACTGGCAACTGCGACCCCATGACATACAGACGTCCCACTAACAAGATGAAAGTTATTGAAACCAGGAATGTAAGTCTTGTTATCAGGGTTGCATTGAGAGCAGGTGTAGTATCATCATGATTTGTTGTATTCTTCTTTTTTTCTTCAAATAAATTTTTTATTATGTCCAAGATTTGAATTGGACGAATCTTTTGAACAATAAAAACTTCATAAGCTGCACATATTCCGGCAATGGTTATACCCTGCTCCTTGCACAGCATTGAGCACAGAAGACATACTCCAAAGTAATTTAAAGATAGCCATCGGGTGGAGTGTATTGATTTAGCTGCTTTGGCGTAGCATAGGAATCCTCCAAGGAAGAAAATCGATGACAAAAGTTCTGCCCGACCGACAACACCTGTGACTGCCTCAGTATGCACTGGATGCACAGCAAACAAAAGCGATGACACAAAACTCATTTTTTGTACTCCCCCTCCAACAACTCCAACCCATAGCTTTTTACATGCCCGTTTGAACAGAATGCACACTATCACATGCAAGATGACATTTACAACATGGTAACCAGCGGGCTCCAGCTGATGAATCAAGTAGTTCCATCGAAAAGTTAATACAGTCAACGGCCGATATGATTTATGTGATTGCTCTTTGCGCATTGGCGTGCCCCAAAAGTCGTTGAGAAAGATGTTTTTCAGCGGGGTTGATGGACGCAAATCCTTGTTATCCTTTACAGCACTGATATCGTCAAACACCAGGTCACATGAGGCACTGTTGTAATAGCACAACGTGCACACCGACACTATTGCAACGAACTGATAGAAATTGTTCATGAGCATGGGCATGGTTATGTTGTATGTTGTCTGTTGGCTGCCAAGTGCCAACACAATCTGATGAAACTTAGTTATGTACGTTTAAAAAATGAAAATTAGTTTAACTTAATATTCTTTATGACATACATATTTTTTGGTTTTATTAGTGAATTTCACTGAGATTTTTTGAGAAATTAATTTTAATTTCACCATTGATTCGCTCACTTCAATAACTTGTGGTATTATTTTTGCACATGCCTAGAAGAACCTTTGAAAACTGCTTGCACTTTCACTTGGCGAGAGATGTAAAATTACTTTGACCGAGATTCGTTGTCGGTGGCCTCCATTACATGGCAAAATAAGTTTTGTTCTGAACACCATGCACCGGTTTCACTGTAAAAATTAAATCATCGCAAATTATTGAGTCTATTTGCTTGTTACTATTAAAATTACATATATTAAAACCGTTTACAAACTATGTTTTCAATGAACACTCTCGGGAAGAAATGATAAATACAAGCTTCACTTCGTCCTTGCTCCATGTAACTGTCAAGTAGGGCGACGCAGAAATTGTATAGGACAACAATTTAACCGAACTACCCAAGGCTCCACAGGGGAAACATAATTTTGCGTATGGGTATGTGAGCGTTGTTTGTGTTTTTCGCGCATTGTTTTGCCCCAAATTGGGTGGATGTGAGGAGAAATAAATTTTATTTTGCCATTTACAAATTAAAAAGAGTGATACCAATATCATTTACAATTTGAGTTTGGTATTACTCTTATTGAAGGGTGTGTCATTTTTGTATTATTATTTCTAGGTACATGTTATGATTCCATCAATTTTGGTACACTTCACCTCTTTTAGTTCAAGTTCAGAAAATGTAACATTACCGCTGAACCCACAGAAGGGCTAGTAGCGATAAGGATAGATGACACTAGCGTGGAGTTGGCTACTAGCAGTCCAAGAAGCAACTCTTAGCAAGTTTAAGTCTTAGGCCAGGCGCGCACATGCAACTTTATCGAAACCAAATAGTTTGATTGTTAGTTTCCCAAACATCGCGCACATAAGCAACTCCGAAAGTAATCAACGAAATAAACTAATACACAGGCAACATTTATTTACCTTGACTAAATTTTTCTCTCTATTACAGAAAATTATTCAACGATTTAGTTGAATGTCTGCGCAGTTACCTATAATTCCTTGTGACACAAACTAAGGAATTGGTTCGAGGTGATCGTCTAGTTTGTTTCAAAACACAAACTAAAAAGTTGCTCTAATGGGTAACAGAATGGTTTCTGCATGTGCACGGACTCTCATATAAGTCTATAGTGCTCAGTTTAGAAACCAAACAGTTTCAAAACCAAAAGTTGCATGTGCGCGCCTAGCCTTACGCTCTCTTCCAGAGCTTACATACAGCAACTCTGCAAGTTTTCATTTTTCGCTTTCTCCCACCGGGAAGTTTCTGTTGCTGCAAACTTAATCTTTAAAGAAAAATATGGCAGTTGAATTCCAGAGGTCAATAACTATGATGAAATGAAATTGATTTTCACATATTAACATATTATTTAAGAAAATGTATAATTATTTCACCTTAATATAACAAATTTTGAACTTTAACGAAAAAATATATATTATATCCATATATCATTTTAGTAAAAAGTGTTAAAGTTTCATAATTTTTGTATCCATTTTTTTTAACATAATTTAAATTTAAACATTAATTGTAAATAGTGACTAATGTTACCAAAATACTTCAGGCAATAAGAAGATTATAATAATAACAATAGAAATTATAATAATTTGATTTATATAGTTAATATAAATAATATATTGCATATAAATAAATATATAAATTAAATTAGGTGGCGCAACAGTTCGTTGAGAACTAGGTCCTAGTTACTTACAACACTCAACCATTCCTGTATGCGAGTAATGTTGTCAGAGATGGAAGAGACAGTTTTAAAGCGAATACTAACAGCTTATTTGTGAAAGCACTTTTCATGACAAGAATTACTCTTGGAGTATTTTTAAATTCGTCGCAAGAGGCAATACCCGTGAAAAAACTTTAGATGGCACAGACAGGGATCGAACCCAAGTCTCTGGCATGACAGTCCTACGCATTAACCATCACACCACGGGTACTACATATTGCATATACACATATAAAAGAAATTTGGAATGTATTCTTATTGCCAATAAAAAACCTAATTTAATTTTTTTCGAATTTTGTCTGGCTTAAAACCACCTACCTTATTTATGTCACCAGTGCTTCAGTTAATGATTTTAACTTTTATACTTCATTCATGTACTCATTTTATATACATGTTTTTTTTCTTTAAATATAGCATTCTCTGATCCAAAATTACTTTTAATATACAGTTTTTTTTAAGCTTAATTGATATATTCAATTTCTTAACAAAAATAAATTCATGTTTTGTCAAAAAAAATAAAAAAATTATGGGGCTCAACTTTCAAAAACTTTTGGAACTTGATTTTTGTAAATTGTTTATTTTATCAAACTTAGTATATAATAGATATTTCTAATTTCCCCTCAATTCTGAGGGGAATTTTGTGTGGGAATATTAACCATATCTAGTATGCCAACACTTGAAAGTAATTGATTTTTTTAATTTTTTTGATTTAATTTTCAGGAAATTCTTAAATTTTAAGAAAATTTCAAGAAATTGATGTTAGGTGCTTTCTAAATAGGATAAAAGGCAACAAAAAAGATTGTATGTGTTCTAGTATTTAAATACAGAAGAAACCTTGCATATACCCAACTTCGCAGCCACCCTAAATCCTATAATGTAGGATTCTGTAGTGGAAAGTCGCCGAGACATTTTATTTCGAATTTTAATTTTGCATTCATTTTCAAACAGCGTTCTTATTTAAATATAAATTGAAAAATCATACAAATCTTACAATTACTCTTTGTTAACATTACATTGATTTTGAACACGCCCATGACATGAGATTCATTTATCTTTCTAATGTAGTATTTCATTGTATATATCGGAGTTTATATACAAAAGGTTCCATTTTAATTTGATTTAATTGGTATCACCGGTGATTTTGACAACGATTGCTTTCAAAAACACTATATCACTATATGAAGATATAAATCCTTCGTACGTATCACTCTCCAAAACCCATTTATTTACATTATGGTATTTGTAATGTGGACGTATTCAACGAGAAAAATTGACGTGTTTTCACGCATACATAGACACAATTACTGAGTTTTTAGGGGAAATTTCATGAATTAGAGGAGAAATTAAACGCACACCAAGAATAATTTTATGAGGCTGGTTTCCGGTTTAGCTTGTAGGCAAACCAAGATGTCTACCGAGGATTTATATCTTCATATAGAGTGTTTTTGATTGCTTTCATTAGCATTTCTCTTATATTTATTTAAGGTTAATAATTACAACCAACGCTTTTCAATAGTCTTAGCTTTTTATTTATTTCAACTATATAAAAAGTATTACAAATGTCCTCTGAAGATTTTTACCTACGTTATTATGTAGGCCACAAGGGAAAATTTGGTCATGAGTTTTTGGAATTTGAATTCCGTCCCGATGGTAAACTACGCTACGCGAACAATTCCAACTACAAAAATGATACGATGATCCGCAAGGAAGCATTTGTGCATCAATCTGTAATGGAGGAGCTCAAGCGAATCATATTAGATTCGGAAATTATGGCTGAAGACGATACACCATGGCCACCACCAGACAGAGTTGGACGACAAGTGAGATTGTTACCGAGTATCCAGGTGAAAGCAATAATTATTTTTGTTTTAATCTCTATTAGGAACTAGAGATTGTCATTGGCGATGAACACATATCATTCACTACCTCTAAAACTGGGTCACTGGTGGATGTTAACAGATCTAAAGACCCAGAAGGTTTAAGATGCTTCTATTACCTGGTACAAGATCTTAAATGTCTTGTTTTCTCACTCATTGGACTGCATTTCAAAATAAAGCCTATATAAAAGACTTACTTTATTTTTTTTTTGTAACACTAAAAACACTTAATGAAACAATTTCAATAAATGTAGAAATGATTGCGTTTTGATTAAACATTTCCAAAATTGTCATGTTTTTACAAACTTGCGTTCTAATCACTTGATTTATTTATTATAAACAATTATAACTAAGAAGTAAGATAGATAATTCACCTAGCAATGTTTAAATGATTAAAAAAAAAAAACAATTTAAAGCAGTTTTTAACATTAATTTGTAACGAAAAATTGATAGAATTAGAAGTGTTAATGGTACTATAAGCCAAAAGATTTGTAATATGTGGTCGAATAAGTAAAACTCTAAATTAGTTGCCGCCGAGGTTGAACCAATTTTGGCTCAAATTTGTTTTGTAAAGATGGATCCCAGCACAACATCAACTGCGCTATTCCCTTACTTTTTTAATATGTGATTAAAAAAACCGGCAACAATATAAAGAGTTCACCTTACCAGTTATTCAAATAACCCATTATAACAAGTAAACGTAGAGATATTTAATTTCGGAATTCTTCAGGTAAATAGACAAAACATTTTGCAAGCATTTTGACATTTCGTTATTTAAGTTTTTACATTTTTTTTTTTCAAAGGTTTGACAAACATGTAACAAACCATATTATGACATAAAAACAATATTTTGTCTGAAGCAAAAATTACGATTTCAACGTTTCGATTTTATTAGCGTAACTTGCTGGTACAGAAAATCTATAGACTAGGGCGTTAATACTGGGGCCTGCTTATGAGGTTCGCGGCGGATCGTTTTCAATTCGACCTTACAAATTCGACTCGCTTCGTATTTCCTTATTAACGAACTCGCGGCGAAACGAAAGTTGTTCTTCCTATATTCCAGTGATTTGACACTTTGGTTTGACATTTTCTCTCTATATTCCAGTAATTTGACACTTTTGGTTTGACAGCTTTCCACAAATTTTGTTTTGTTTTGATTGAATTTGTGAAATTTGCGGTGATTAAATTTTATATTAAAATTAAAAAATG
Organism: Eupeodes latifasciatus; assembly: GCA_920104205.1. Classification (NCBI taxonomy): domain Eukaryota; kingdom Metazoa; phylum Arthropoda; class Insecta; order Diptera; family Syrphidae; genus Eupeodes; species Eupeodes latifasciatus. The sequence goes on from OV049925.1 coordinate 83,269,520, forward strand.
GAATCAATTATGGTGTATATTTATTCTGAAAGGAAGGAATTTGAGGAATCCCAGGAATCCTCACGATTACGGGTGTCCAGGAGACTACTAAGAAGCAAATCTTCTCCTCTGGATCTCCCTTCAACTGAGTAAGTATTGTTTCCTTTTAGTTTAAATCAAATTAATCAATTAATCTACACACTTTGTCTTAATAGATTTATCAAACTATTTCGACTTTCGAAAGAAGCTTTTGTCTTCATTTTGCAAGAGATCAGTGAGGAATTCAAGGATCAGAACAGCAACGGCATTCCTTCAATTTTAAATCTTTCCGCTACTATGAGATTTCTTGCTGAGGGATCGTACCAAAAAGGAGTTGGACAAGACGTACTCCTTGGAATGGCACAACCAACAGTCTCAAACGTTTTGTCTGAAAATCTTAAAATTCTTGAGAGAAAGTTGTGCCCAAAAATGGTAAATTTTAAAATGAATGAACAGGAACATCGTTCCTTGAATGAATTTTAAAATTTTATATTTTACTGTGGATAAATTATAAGAAAATTAAAATAAAGCTAACTCACATTTTTAAATTAAAATAAAGAAATAATCCACGAAATCGAACACTGAATATTAATAAACACTCTTTCGCCTGTGAATCCGCCAAAAAAAAGCTATCGGATTCAACTCGCCAACAAACATTATGACATTTCAAACTCGCCTTCGAATTCGTTAATTGGTTGAATTCAAAACGAAGAAGGCGAAAGCGAAAGCAATAATTGAAAAATGGCAAACTCGCTAGCAAAACGATTCGCCGCGAACCTCATAATCAGGCCCCTGGAGCCGTAGCAATAATGTTCATTAAATTTGGCAATTTTTCAACTGCTGTTTTTTAAGAAATAAGTAAATTTTGTTTTATTGTTCATAATTCCATTTTCAGTTTTTGTTATATATAGTATTCGGTCTATTAATTTTTGATATACCTAGCAATTTATATTTTGGGATGCATCTCGTCAAAACACCAGTGCATGCTCGTACAGCTCGTGGCTGAAGAGCCGGTCACCTCAACTCGTCGTCTTGCCAACAATTGCATCTCTCACGCTCGTCGTTGATGAAAATTATACATAAAGACTTTCATTTACACGATTACAAGGTGCAATTGACTCGAGAACTCTTGACTAATTTAAGCGTCGTCAATGGTCAGAATGGTGGCAATAAATGGCAACAGCGGATTACCAATTTTCGAAGAAAATCATCTTTAGTGGTGAAGCACATTTTCACCTTAGTGGATTCGTCTATAAGCAGATTAACGGCATTTGCAACCACAAAGAGTGACTGTTCGATGCGGTTTATGGGCTTGCCGTATTTTTTACAAAATGAGGCCGGCCATGTAATATTGTGAATGGTGTTCGCTATCGTGTGATAAATACGAAATTTGTATGGACCGAACTGATGATATTTAATTTCAACAGGATGGAGCCACTTCCCACAAAGCTAACGAAACAATGGGCAGGTTCAGACAACATAAGGGACTTCATTTGCAGTCAACTTCATTCTTTAAACGTAAATTTTGACCAAGGCAACTAGTTAGTTTTTCAAGTGTCATCTCATGAATTTAAAATTCAGAACTTTACTTCACAAACCTCTACTTCAAGTTCACAGTAGAAAAATTACCAAAATCATTATTTTCTACAAAACACTCCTCAGGCAAGATACAAGTCCATCATGATTTGTATTTTAAAGAAATATTACTTATTTTTTTTTCCAAATTTACAAAGAACCTTTTTACAGAAAGCATTAAATGAAGTTGTGCAGAAAATAAATAAATCATTGAGTAATAAAGTTCAGCTTTTAGTTGAATTAAAAAATATGATCAATTATCATTTTGACTTAAGTTGACTTGACTTGATATTAAGGGAGATTTTTCTTGCCTAACTTTCCAGTCAACTTTCCAATAAAGTTGCCTTAATTGGAAGGCAATTTTTTGGCAGCTGCCCAATCAGATGCAAGAAACTTGCCTTACTTTCAAGTCCCTTATGTCGGCTGAACCAGCCCAATGTCATGAGTTTCAAATTCAGAACTTTACTTCACAAACCTCTACTTTAAGTGCATAGTACAAAAACTAACAAAAGCATTATTGTCTACAAAACATTTATGAGGCAAGCTGCATGGCCATCACGATTTGTATTTTGTATTGAAAAGTAATATTATTTATTTGTTTTCCGAATTGACAAGGAACCTTTTTACACAAAACATTAAATGAAGCTGTGCAGAAAATAAATAAATCACAGCGTAACAAAGCTTTTAATTGAATGAAAAAACATGATCAACTATCATTTTGACAGAAGTAGACTTGACTTGATAGTTAGGGAGATTTTTATTGACTAACTTTCCAGTCAACTTTCCAATAAAGTTGCCTTAATTGGAAGGCAAATTTTTGGCAGCTGGCCAATCAGATACTAGAAACTTGCCTTACTTTCAAGTCCCTTATGTCGCCTGAACCTGCCCAATGCCTATTTTGCGGGACAAATTCAATGGCCGTGTTACCTCACGAGGTGGCGATGTCAATGTCTGATTTGACACCGTTCGACTTCTTTCTTTGACAACGCCGCCGAGAAAACTTAAACAGCAGCGAGACCTCGTGAGCCTGTATAAGTTCATATTTTAATTATATGTTTATTTGAGGAACAGAAATACCATATGATGCAAAATGTTCTCATTCACTATAACTTGTATAAAAACGAGGAACGAAAAAGTTAATGTTGCAATTTTATAATATTATTGTTTTTTTTTGTTATACCTACATATGTATGTACATATGTAGGTACCTACAGAAAAAAAATGTTTACTAATTTTTTTGAAAACAAATATTTTGTTTTATTTGCTTACACATTTAGACAACAAAGCCACCTACTACAGTCCATACTTTGAAAACTGTTTTTTTTTACCAAATTTCGTCAATAAATACAGAATTTAGACTACAGCGCCACCTGTAATTTAAATTTCGTATAAAAACTGTTATGTAAGTTCTCATCATCAATCTTGCTAAAATAAGCTTTAAGTTCTAAATTTTAAAAAAATAATATTTTTACTCATGTAACCTCCCTGTTGAACCATTGAACACAGTCGTCTAAAATTTTGTAGCTGAACACACTCTGGAGGTAATCTAATGAACCACCAGAGGGCAGAAGTCGTTTTTAGAGGGAATTCAAATTTGGTCGTTGGCAAGAGACGAACGTGTTTAGACTCGATTCAATAAATATACATATATTAGTAATTAAAATCTTTTATCTTTGATTTAATTTTAAAGCTCAGAAGTGGGATATACTCCACAAGTTAAAATGTTGAATATCAATAAACTTAAAATCGGTGAGCTCCGTCAGATGTGCCAGGAATTAAATTTATCGACCAGTGGCACCAAGGCCAGACTGGCGGACAGAATAACCCAGCACCGAGAAAAGGCAAACAATTCTCAGGTGCAAGATCTTTCGAGTAAGGTAATCGCACTCGAGCAGGCAATTGCTAACCTTACTGCAAAGGAAAAGGAAGCATCGTCACCGACTGAAATGTTCCAGTCAATTGACGAACAATCACCGCAGTTTACATCGTCTCCAAAGACGACTGCAGCGAGACCGGGTCAACGAGGCGACAACGTTGTGCCGCTTTTCACAACGGCGCCGTCTGACTATCTTGTTGCAACAACTGCGCCGGTGATGTGTTCAATGACGCCTCGAGATTCTGCATCTACTGTTGCATTCTCATCTGCAACCCGTCCAACAGTAAGTATGCTTCCACCTAGTACATGCTTTTACAAAGCACAGCAAACTGTTCACCATTCTCACCCTTTTCATGTGCAACAAAATGCTGCATCGAGGGAGCACCGTAATGTTCCATACTACGATGCACCGACGGAACATAATAATTTTCCATATGCTGCACCGAGTCAACAAAATAATATTCCATTAAATGCTGCACCGAGGGAGAACCGTAATGTTCCATATTTTGCTGCACCGAAGGAACAAAATAATATTCCATGCCATGCTGCACCGAGGGAACATAATAACATTCCATATGCTGCACCAAGGGAACACCGTACTATTTCAAATTATGTAGCACCGAGGGAATACGAATACGATCCATGTAACGATACACCGAGGGAACATATTAATGTACCCTATACCGCAGTACCTATGGAATATCCAAACGCCCAACGATACGAACTACCAAGACCATCCCCGTACTACTCGTCTCATGTCGCAACACCGATACCGAACATTCGCGATCTGATAGATGTGCTACCAGATTTTAACCCACTGGACCGAACTTCGCTTAGCTCCGATCAGTTTGTGAAGCGCACAAACATGCTTATGGAAGCATATCAGTGGCCTGAAAATATATTACTTTTAGCACTTCCTGCGAAGATGAAGGGGGCTGCTAAGCTCTGGTTTGACGGCTTGCAAATGATTCTTCAGAGTTGGAGTCATTTTGCTCAACAGCTACAGCAGGACTTTCCGAGTGACTCAAATGATACCGACATACATCGTGATATGGAGAACTCGTTCCGAAAACCAAACCAAAGTCCCGAGCATTTTTACTATGAAATGGTAGGGATTGGGCGCAAATACGGTTTAAGAGACAACTCGATTATAACCTACATCATCAGAGGGTTAAGAGACAGCAGGATGCAACATGCTCTATCCGGACATCACTTTTCTTCATTGTTGGACTTACTGAGGTCAGTAAGAGCGTACAATTTTACAGGTTCTACTCCAATCGAAAGAGTCGAGCATCCGATATGGAAAGTAGCTTCCGAAAGGTAATTCGAATTTCATGAAAATGAAAATCGAATTAACATCAGAAGTTCCTTTCCAGCTACGACCATATCGAATTCCGTTTGCAAAAAGGGAAATTGTCACCGAAATCATGTTACTGAGATGTAAGATTATTCGCCCTAGTGATTCTCCTTATCTGTCGCCAGTAGTTTTGGTTCCAAAAAAGAATGGAGAGGATCGACTATGCGTGGATTTTCGCAAACTAAATTCGATGACCGTCAAACATAGCTTCCCGATGCCGGTAGTTGAGGAAATATTATCTCGACTTGCAGATAGTAAATATTTCACCACCATCGATTTGCTATTCGGATATCATCAGATAGAAATCGAAGAAAGCAGTAAGAAGTATACGGCATTTAGCACATTTGACACAATTTATGAATATAATTGCATGCCATATGGTGTTGTAGATGGACCGTCCGTTTTTCAAAGCATGGTTAATAAGATTCTGTGCAAAATGAAACCGAATGAAGCAATGGGGTATATCGATGACATCATAGTTCCTAGCAACACGATCGAGGAAGGACTTCAAAGGCTAGAAAAGTTATTAGGAATCATTCGTGATAGCGGACTTACAATTCGAATGGATAAGTGCAAGTTTTTGTCAACTGAAATCGTCTTCTTAGGGCACCGAGTTTCAGAAAATTGTATTCGGCCTGGACAGGAAAAATTGTCTTCGATAGTTGATTTCCGGAAGCCCGAAAATATTCATGAAGTGCGAAGATTCCTTGGCTTAACTGGGTATTTTCGAAGGTTCGTCCAGGACTATGCCACTATCTCGCCCACTGACACAGCTTCTTTTTAAGACCGTTGATTTCAAGTGGGAAACAAAACAGAACAAAGCATTCGAGAGGTTAAAAACTATTCTTAGTTCTGACGTGGTGCTCGACATTTATAATCCGAAACGCATTCATGAAGTATACACTGATGCGAGTAGCATAGGTCTAGCAGGGATTCTTCTGCAATCGACCGATGGAAAGGCTTTCCGACCTGTGTTTAATTATAGTCGACATTGCACAAATTCTGAACAGTTTCACAGCCATGAATTGGAGGTGCTGGCAATAGTTGAGACACTTGAGCGATTTCGGATTTACCTGCTTGGGAAACCATTTAAAGTGGTTACGGATTGTGCTGCTGTTACGACCACAAAACAAAATAAGGAGTTGGCAACGCGCATTGCTCGTGGGTGGCTCAAATTACCAACTAGAGCACCGAAGCGCTGACCGAATGCGACACGTTGACGCACTCAGTCGTGCTCCAATCAACGAAGCGAAGGAACCCGAAATCGTTCGAAACAGCATAATGAAAATCGAGATTAATAATAATGACTTCATAAACACAATGCAAATGAATGACCCGAAGATAACAGATATTGTCAACATCCTTAAAAATAGATCACCATCTGATCATCGAGAGCAATTTTTGAAGGACTACGTTGTCGTGAGGAATCGATTATACAGACGAGTAGGAGACCAGAACAAGTTGGTGATTCCAAAGGCCATTCGTTGGCGTATAGTGATGTACGCACATGATGACAATGGACACTTTGGATTGGAAAAGACGATGCAAGGAATCCTAAAACATTTTTGGTTCTCTAAGATGAGGAAGTACGTGAAGGAGTATCTGGCCGCCTGCATTAATTGTCAGTATAACAAATGTACCGGTGGAAGAACTCCATGTGAACTTTATATTTGGGATACTGACCCGATTCCTTTCCGTACCCTTCACATCGATCATCTTGGACCGTTTATTCAAAGTCGTCGGGGAAACCAATACATTGTGGCCATCTCAGACGCTTTTACAAAATATCTCATCGTACTAATAGAAAACGAAGCCCCATCAACTGGTGTGTCAAGGAAGCTTGAACCTAAATACAAGGGCCTATACATTGTCGCACGCGTATTGGACCATGACAGGTACGTCATCCAGGATATTCCTGGTATGCAGAGATCGACTAAACCTTTTAGTTCAGTATTCACCGCGGAGAAAATGAGACCATTCTGTTTGACTGCGCCGCACCTAGATGGAATTGATGTCGATGACAGCAAGGCGGATGATGACACCGAGGACGGTGAAGAGTCAGGAAAGGCCGAACTGTAACCTCCCTGTTGAACCATTGAACACAGTCATCTAAAATTTTGTAGCTGAACACACTCTGGAGGTAATCTAATGAACCACCAGAGGGCAGAAGTCGTTTTTAGAGGGAGTTCAAATTTGGTCGTTGGCAAGAGACGAACGTGTTTAGACTCGATTCAATAAATATATATCAGTAATTAAAATATTTTATATTTGATTTAATTTTAAAGAATCTTTTAAACTCACTTTCAAGTTTATTATTTTGGATTTTAGCAAGTTATTTAAAAATAAAATTAAAAAAACACAAAATTAAGTTCTTGTGGAAATTATTCTCCAACTTCCAAATTGAGGGATGTTGGCATGTTGCCTCACCAATTGTAAATTACGCATTTAGAGAAATATTTAATCATTAAGTAAGTAAAATACATTTGGTGGAGCAACAGTCCAATTAGAACTAGGACCTAGAAACATAAATACAACTCTGAAAGGACTTTTCATGACTACTATTTTAATTATTAGCTGCGTTTAATTTTCGCTCAGACCGTTGAAAAATGCAACAAAACTCATATGATTTGTTTCAATTTTCATCGTTTATCGACTTAATTTTGCCGATGCAGGAGAGTTACAAAATCTAAACACAGATCATGAAAATAAAACAACACAAGAACATTGAAAACATTTGTACATATATGCCCATCTCTTTTTCCATTCCTGTTTTATTTGTGTTTACTCGTTGTCTTTTTTCTTTACATTACTCACCACATTTCCAAAATGCTGAAACTAAGTGATTTAAGTAGAGACTAAATAAATAGACCATCAACTTGCTACTTCTGTTGCCAATTCTCATTGCATAAGATTTGTGAATAGGTGATAACTGATAAGCTATTCTTACCTCTTTCAACCTAGCTAGTGTGTTGCTTTTAAAGACTTAACTACATAAGCCAAAAAATACTTTGGTACAAAAGTAAAAATATTTGTATTCTCGCTAGCTCAAGTACTTTGTGAAAAAGAATATGCAAATTTTTTCTTAAACCAAAATTTAAGCTTTATGCATCATTTTCATAACTTTTCCAGTCAGAAACACTGTTCTAACTATATCTTGTCTTATAGCAAAAAGGAAAAGTCTGCCAGGGAAAATTTTAACTACAATTTTTCTGAAAATGCATTGGGGCTTATTCATAGATGTTTGCTAAACTCTAGGCTATTCGAAAATAAACCTGGGCTAAACCTGAAGTTATTAGCCAAATTTCATATTTGATTTTTTTCGGGCAAATAAAAAGCTGAAAATGTAATTCATAAGAAATAAATGTTAAGTTAACATTATTGTCCAGGAAATTTCGATTGACACCGCAATTGAAAAAAATATAGATATTTTATATAAATATTCTCGGTAAATTGTAGAACTTTATTAATTCGGATTTTTATAGTAACACAAATAAATAATTTGATGCAGTATATTTTAGATAATACATTAGTTAAGTTATTGGTTAAGATATTTATGTTGAAATAAATATAACATAAATATATGAAAAGTATTTACTCGCTCGTATATACAAATAAAGTCTAGTCTAAAAAAACCTTAACCTTGTTACACTCTTTCTGCACACATCCTTTCTTGTTTTGGTTGTTAATGCCATCTATCTGTAACTTAGAGAAAAAGAAGAGAAAAACAAATCCACCACGATCTACCGTTATAATTTCTCCCGTTATTTATTGATAAACAAAAATGTTTCGCTAGAATTAATTTGGATTATATTTAGTATTTTTCTAGATATAAAAACGACAAAATGTTAGTAAAATTAAAGAAAGAAATTTATGCCGTCCCTCTGTCCGTCAGCCCTCGTTGATGCTGTAGTTCGTATAGATATGGCGTTCTGCTACTCATGCTTATGCTGAGGTTGTGCTATGTTCAACATTATGAGATGAACAAGCAAAGCTGAATTTGACAAAACTGACAAAATTGCAAATATAATAGCTAATAGCCGCGTTTTATTATCACCATGATCTGATCCGAATCTTGAATTTACATGCATTACAACAACAACACAAGATCCTGCTTTGTGTTTGGATCTCAATTTGAGATCCAAAATTTAATTCTTTTTTTCACAACAAGGAGCGCTTTATCATTGTTATTTCACATGTAAATGTTGGTATCATTGCAAACAAATTAAATAAAACCTGTATTGCCATATAAACATTTCCATTTGACTGAAATAAAATATTTTTTAAATAGAAAGCAAGAAGCTTTATATTTATTTATTTGGTATATAATCCATGAAATAATTAGATATTTTAACAAAACTAGATATTAATTGGTGAAATTAAAATAATTAAGTCCAAAAAAATGTATATTTGACATAATTTATGGGTATTATTTTCCCCCAAAAAAAGGAACAAAAAAAAATCATTGAGCAAAATGTTCTTTGGGCAACCCTGCTTTAAATGTCAAAAAATATAAATAAAATCGAGAAAGCTGCAGCACAAATGGGAGAAAAGATGTTCAAATAAATTGTAAGTAATCTCTAAATTAAATTATTTCAGTGTCACATTTATTAAAAGGTCAAAAAGAATCTGGACTACATGTGAGACCAAAGCGTTCCTGGATGCTTTGAGTTTCCATTTTTGGTATGAGTTTGTTTTTTTTTTTGCCTCGTAATGTCACTTTTGAAAGAACGAATTTGACACTGCTACCAAACTTTAAATAACAAAAAATATGATGATCCAATGCTGTTTTATTATCATGATCTGATCCGGATCAGATCATGGGGATAATAAAACGCGTCTATTATAATCAGCCCTATTGTGAGTTCCATTGGAACAAGATTCCACATGGAAAAATTCCCATTTCCCTTTTCCCTAATTGTGAGTTTCGGACGAAAAAATTCCCCATGTTCGAAAAAAAACCCTTATTGTAAGCATTTTTTCCGTGTGAAATGTTACGTTCTCAACAGCTGAAATGTTCACTTATTTTTTTGTCGCGAACGAGAGAAGAACAAAGCGGAAAATGAAAGTTGTTTGCTGTTTTTTTTTTTGTGGCCAAAAATAAAAGTGAATTTTTTCAATATTTCAGGAGCAAAACTTTAAATAAAGCCCAAAGCGAAATGCTTTTAAATAAAATGCAACAAAACCCTGAAATTGCCAAAGGCTTTGTAAAACAAAGTCGCGAAAAAGTTTTGGAGTTTTGGAAGCAGCTCACATTACAGCTTAACAGCGCAGGCCCGCCCTTTAAAAATGAATGCGAGTGGAAAAAAGTAAGTTTGTTTTGTAGTTCTAATTCATTTTTTGTTTAAAATTATGTTTTGTAAATAAGTTTGGATTGACCAAAAGCGATACGTGCGCAAAAAAGCAGCAACGAATAAAATCCACCAAAGAGGAACAGGAGGTGGACCAAATAAAACCCAAAAAATTTCACCCTCGGAAGAGACTATATTCCAACTGGTTGGAATGAGTAAAACAGTGGAAGGAGTCCCCAAATAACGCTGCTTTGGGTTGCCTGCATCTGAAGAAATGGTTTTGAATGAAGAATATTTTCCAACTGCGGCTGGTTCATCTTCAGATCCATTCAACTATGACCTTGAAGTCACTCCTCAAAACGAAAATGTCCAACCAACTCCTCCGACTCCTCAAATCAATAAAAAAGAAAGGCTGTCCAAATGAGCACGAGCGAAGTATTGTAATAGAATAAACTAACAATATTAAATTACTGGCAACTCCTTTCAATTGTTGTAACCCATCTATATCCTACATTATTTTTTGTTACAATTGTCATTTCAATAAAACTTCCGCTCTCTTGCTTTTCAATTTTCAACGAACAAAGTCGTGTTTTATTTCTTGTGCTCCGCTCTCTATATTCCATATTTATATTTCTATCAGGTTATGGGCCCAGATAAACGAAATTAGATAAACACAAGAAAGTTAGGGAAAGTCGCGCTCATTTAAAAAATAAAATCGCAAAAGATGCACCAGATATTTCGGGATTAATTTTTGCTTTCATTTTTTTTTGTACGTAGTAAAGACACACATGGCGTCGTCATCGTCCTCCATCTTGTCCGTAGAGAAACTTCGTGGCCGAGAAAACTACGATACTTGGCAATTTGCAGTGGAGAATTTACTCCAACACGAAGAGCTTTGGGACTGCGTAACAGAGAAGAATACAGATCCCAAATTGATGACTAAAGCGAAAACAAAAATAATCCTTTTAGTAGATCCAGTGAACTACGTCTACGTGAAGGAAGCAAAGACACCCAAGGAAGTTTAGGATAATCTACAAAAGGCTTTTCAAGACTCGGGGCTAACCCGCAAAGTAGGTCTCTTGAAAATCCTAATAACAACGAGGTTAGAAGAATGCGAGTCAGTGGACGAGTATGTTAACAAAATTATTAACACGGCGTATAAAATGAGAAGCATCGGACTTCAGTTAAGTGAGGAGTGGATAGGAACTTTACTCCTTGCCGGCCTTTCTGACCACTACCAGCCAATGATTATGGGCATTGAAAGCTCGGGGTTGCAGCTGACTGCTGATGCGATCAAACAAAAATTGTTGCAGGATGTGAAACCCATTTGTACGGACGTCTCTACGGCCTTCTTTACGAAAAAGCAGAAGCTTACGAGATGTTTTCAGTGCAACAAGTACGGCCATTTTGCTCGCAATTGTCCAAATGCTAAGAGTTCTAACAAGTCCAATAATAAGAACCAGCTTCTGTTCACCGCATTATCAGCCAAGGACGTGGACTCGAAAGAGTGGTATTTGGACTCAGGTGCGTCCAAGCACATGACCCTTCATCGTAATTGGTTGAACAATGTTACGAATGCGAGTAGTGATAAGGTCGTGATTGCGGATAAAAATGTGATGACTGTAGGTGGGAAAGGCGATGTGAAGTTGTTGTTGTCTACTGGTGAAAGTGCTGTTGTGAAAGATGTTCTTTTTGTCCCCAACCTGTGTGCGAATCTTCTCTCCGTAAGCCGTTTAACAGACAGTGGCAATTCTGTTGTGTTCAAGGGTAATCGTTCCGAGATTTTTAACAATGACGGTTGTTTAATTGCAACTGCATCAAAGAAAGAAGGTGTTTATAAGCTAGACCAGTCATCTGTCAAGCATGCCAACATATCGATTGCGAATGAACAAAATAAATCTGTATGGCACCGTCGTATGGGACACCTAAGTGCAGATGTTTTACTTAAACTAAAGAAGATTGCCGACGGGGTGAGTTTCGTAGAAAGTGAGGTTGTCGACTCGTGTGTAGTTTGCTGCAAGGCAAAGCAGACTAGACTTCCATTTAAAAGCACCGGAACGAGAGCAAAAGATTTACTTGAGGTGGTACATTCTGACGTTTGTGGGCCTATGTCCGTCAATTCAGTCGGTGGGTCGAAGTATTTTTTGATTTTTGTTGACGACTTCAGTCGAAAAGTTTTTCTGTACCTCTTGAAGAACAAATCCGAGGTTAAAGAAAAATTCGACCAGTTCAGAAGACTCGTACAAAATCAAACTCAGAAAACCATTAAAGTTTTGCGTACCGACAACGGTTCCGAGTACTGCAACCAGGGGTTGCTCAACTGTTTGCGTAAACATGGTATCCAACATCAAAAAACAGCACCGTACACGCCAGAGCAAAACGGCTTGGCAGAGCGAACTAACAGAACGGTGGTAGAAAAAGCTCGTTGCTTGCTTTTTGATGCCGATTTAAAAACTGAATTCTGGGGTGAAGCAGTGACGACGGCAGTATTCATCATCAACCGGTCTCCGAGAAAAGGTTTGGCTGACATGGCACCAGAGTGTTACGTGGGCATATGAGTATATATGGATATACCTATAGCCGGCGCGGCGGCGCGGCTGCTCGACGGCGACGACACCGTCCACCATTCCATCGATGACGATTTGGTAATTGGCTGAATTAGCCTAATCCATCCCCATTGCTGGTCACCGACAGAAGAAGTCGATAGACCTCCGATTTAGTTATATTCTGAAAGGAAAAGATAAAATTAGTAGATTAAATAATAATAATATATTATCAATGCAAAGTGATGAATTTGTTTTGTTGGGATTCGATTGCTTTCGCATTCGAATCTTTGCAACACTAATTCACCACTCTGCATAACTACGACTTACCTTAATTATAGAAAAAAGCATTTAGCAACACCTGAAAAAGAAATAAGAATAATAAAAATATCATTATTATTGCTAGGAATTAGTTAAATTTACTTAATAATACTCACCAAAATAATTTCTGTTCCTCTTTTCTCGTCCATGTTTGTTTTGATTTTGTTTTGACAACTACCATATAGGTATCCTAGCTAGTTATTTCGGTCTGCGCATGCAATAGTAGCTTTGTCTTGTTTTCACCCAAGGGATAAGGGGGTAGACAAATTAATACTAGCGCATGCGCAGGAATGTATTATACAAGATTGTTCATCCACTGAATGAACCTAAATGAATTGCTTAATGGTTTAAGTATAAGATATATACAGGATGAGATGAAAATTTATTTAAATAAATAATTTACGAGATTAAAAAGATACGATAAAGATTAGAATAATTAGTTAAAATAAAAAATAGGATTATTTAGGAATTTAGAAATTAGATAGATATTAGAGTAATAGAAGAGGAAATAGACTGATATAGAGTTATAAGATTTTGTTAGTAGTATATATGTGTGGGTACGATTTTTTTTGGATTTGGATAAGGGGGGTAATTATCTGTGATAAGGATGCAAAACAATTGTGGGTGGAAAATAGTGATCTCACTCAGAGGTAGTGGTAACTATTTACTTAAGTTAATAGAAGAAGGCTAGGAACTAGCCTAAGGGATTTTATGGTCATTCTTACGTTTGATAGACTGAGAATTAGAAGTGATAACGGCCATTCCTTTTGGTGACCAACAGTTTTTTGAATTTAAAATTGAATTTAAATATAGAAGTGAAAATAGAAAAACAATTATTTCAAAAGTAAGGAGTTATTGTTTTAAAAGGAAATAAGTGAATTCTTAAAAATATACAAGGTAAATTTAATTACATTGGAAAAAAAAAAAGGTTGTTTGCTGTTTTTTTTTTTTTTTTGTGGCCAAAAATAAAAGTGAATTTTTTCAATATTTCAGGAGCAAAACTTTAAATAAAGCCCAAAGCGAAATGCTTTTAAATAAAATGCAACAAAACCCTGAAATTGCCAAAGGCTTTGTAAAACAAAGTCGCGAAAAAGTTTTGGAGTTTTGGAAGCAGCTCACATTACAGCTTAACAGCGCAGGCCCGCCCGTTAAAAATGAATGCGAGTGGAAAAAAGTAAGTTTGTTTTGTAGTTCTAATTCATTTTTTGTTTAAAATTATGTTTTGTAAATAGGTTTGGATTGACCAAAAGCGATACGTGCGCAAAAAAGCAGCAACGAATAAAATCCACCAAAGAGGAACAGGAGGTGGACCAAATAAAACCCAAAAAATTTCACCCTCGGAAGAGACTATATTCCAACTGGTTGGAATGAGTAAAGCAGTGGAAGAAGTACTGCGGCTGGTTCATCTTCAGATCCATTCAATTATGACCTTGAAGTCACTCCTCAAAACGAAAATGACCAACCAACTCCTCCGACTCCTCAAATCAATAAAAAAAGAAAGGCTGTCCAAATGAGCACGAGCGAAGTATTGTAATAGAATAAACTAACAATATTAAATTACTGGCAACTCCTTTGGGACTGCGTAACGGAGAAGAATACAGATCCCAAATTGATGACTAAAGCGAAAACAAAAATAATCCTTTTAGTAGATCCAGTGAACTACGTCCACGTGAAGGAAGCAAAGATACCCAAGGAAGTTTGGGATAATCTACAAAAGGCTTTTCAAGACTCGGGGCTAACCCGCAAAGTAGGTCTCTTGAAAATCCTAATAACAACGAGGTTAGAAGAATGCGAGTCAGTGGACGAGTATGTTAACAAAATTATTAACACGGCGTATAAAATCAGAAGCATCGGACTTCAGTTAAGTGAGGAGTGGATAGGAACTTTACTCCTTGCCGGCCTTTCTGACCACTACCAGCCATTGATTATGGGCTTTGAAAGCTCGGGGTTGCAGCTGACTGCTGATGCGATCAAACAAAAATTGTTGCAGGATGTGAAACCCATTTGTACGGACGGCTCTACGGCCTTCTTTACGAAAAAGCAGAAGCGTACGAGATGTTTTCAGTGCAACAAGTACGGCCATTTTGCTCGCAATTGTCCAAATGCTAAGAGTTCTAACAAGTCCAATAATAAGAACCAGCTTCTGTTCACCGCATTATCAGCCAAGGACGTGGACTCGAAAGAGTGGTATTTGGACTCAGGTGCATCCAAGCACATGACCCTTCATCGTAATTGGTTGAACAATGTTACGAATGCGAGCAGTGATAAGGTCGTGATTGCGGATAAAAATGTGATGACTGTAGGTGGGAAAGGCGATGTGAAGTTGTTGTTGTCTACTGGTGAAAGTGCTGTTGCGAAAGATGTTCTTTTTGTCCCCAACCTGTGTGCGAATCTTCTCTCCGTAAGCCGTTTAACAGACAGTGGCAATTCTGTTGTGTTCAAGGGTAATCGTTCCGAGATTTTTAACAATGACGGTTGTTTAATTGCAACTGCATCAAAGAAAGAAGGTGTTTATAAGCTAGGCCAGTCATCTGTCGAGCATGCCAACATATCGATTGCGAATGAACAAAATAAATCTGTATGGTACCGTCATATGGGACACCTAAGTGCAGATGGTCTACTTAAACTAAAGAAGATTGCCGACGGGGTGAGTTTCGTAGAAAGTGGGGTTGTCGACTCGTGTGTAGTTTGCTGCAAGGCAAAGCAGACTAGACTTCCATTTAAAAGCACCGGAACGAGAGCAAAAGATTTACTTGAGGTGGTACATTCTGACGTTTGTGGGCCTATGTCCGTCAATTCAGTCGGTGGGTCGAGGTATTTTTTGATTTTTGTTGACGACTTCAGTCGAAAAGTTTTTCTGTACCTCTTGAAGAACAAATCCGAGGTTAAAGAAAAATTCGACCAGTTCAGAAGAGTTGTACAAAATCAAACTCAGAAAACCATTAAAGTTTTGCGTACCGACAACGGTTCCGAGTACTGCAACCAGGAGTTGCTCAACTGTTTGCGTAAACATGGTATCCAACATCAAAAAACAGCACCGTACACGCCAGAGCAAAACGGCTTGGCAGAGCGAACTAACAGAACGGTGGTAGAAAAAGCTCGTTGCTCTCTTTTTGATGCCGATTTAAAAACTGAATTCTGGGGTGAAGCAGTGACGACGGCAGTATCCATCATCAACCGGTCTCCGAGAAAAGGTTTGGCTGACATGACACCAGAGGAAGCCTGGTCTGGAGTGAAACCCAACCTAGAACGTTTGAGGGTGTTTGGTTGTCAGGTGATGGTTCACGTTCCCAAGGAGAAACGAAGAAAGTTTGACCCCAAATCAGTAAAATGTATACTAGTCGGATTCAGTGATGACAGCAAAGCCTATCGACTTCTTGATCCCAAGACGAAGAAAGTTTATATCAGCAGAGATGTCATTTTCATGGAAAAAACGGAACCTTTCCCAGAGTCAGGTAATTTACCCAAACAAAACCAATACTGATGTTTTTTGTCCCTCTTCAGCTTCGAAAGATGAGGAAGCAACTCCTATCAGCGAAGAAGAAGATATTACTTCAGAGGTAGAGGAACAAATAGGTAGAGATAGGTTCGAATCAGATGATAGTGACACATATTATTCGGAGTCCGAGGCTAACAGCACTGTTGTTCCTGAATCGGACAACGAATATAGTCCATCGCATGGAATCAATAGTGCCATAACTAACTCTGAAATCAGAAGATCATCGAGACCTAAAAAACCTACAGTCAATACAGATTTTGTGTCGTTCATTGCTCGTGAAGTAGCAAGGGATCCTATGACAACTCAAGAGGCGTTGTCAATACCCGAAGCTGATATGTGGCGCGCAGCAATGAGGGAAGAGTTCGAAGCTCTTATCAGTAACGAGACCTGGGATCTCGTTCCTAAACCGGCAGATCGTAAGGTGATTGACTGCAAGTGGGTCTATAAGACGAAGGGTGATTATTCTAGGAATATTTCACGTTACAAAGCGAGGCTTGTAATTAAGGGCTGCGCCCAAATCAAAGGCCTTGACTATGAGGAAACCTTCTCACCGGTAGTCCGTTACACAACTATACGACTTTTATTGGCCTTGGCAGTCCAATACGATATGGAAATCGACCAAATGGATGCGGTTTCGGCGTTCCTACATGGCGATCTCCAAGAGGAGATATACATGTATCAACCCAAAGGTTTTTCTGAAGACCACACAAAAGTTTGTCGTTTAAAAAAGACCCTGTACGGTCTTAAGTAATCCAGCAGGATGTGGAACAACAAACTGGACGCTGCTCTATTGAGGTTTGGCATGCAGAAGTCGGAATTCGATCCATGCGTTTATTTTGTAACCTCAAACAAAAACAAATTAATAGTTGCTGTATACGTGGACGATATTTTGATTCTCTCCAACGACATTTCGATGAAATCCAAACTGAAGAACTACCTGGTGGACATGTTTAAAATGAAGGACCTTGGAGCAGCTCGTTTTCTGTTGGGCATGCAAATTCATCACGATCGAGTCAATGGCTACCTAACAGTTGATCAACAACAGTATATTCAAGAAATTCTGCAACGTTTTCATATGAGTGATTGCAACCCTATATCGACACCGATGGACACCAATCAAGTTTTGTCAAAGGAGATGTGTCCAAAATCTCAAGAAGAAGAAGATGATATGAAGAAGGTGCCATATCAAGAAGCCGTTGGCAGCCTCATGTACGCTGTCCCGATCTGGCATATGCTGTCAGTTCTATCAGCAGATTCAATAACACTCCGGGTAAGCCTCATTGGTCAGCTATAAAGCGTATTTTCAGGTACCTCAAAGGCATGATAGATGCAAAACTTGTTTATACCAAACATGGCAAGTCAGAATTCTGCAGCTACTGCGATGCAGATTGGGCCTCCGACGTAGATGAAAGGCGTTCAACTATAGGCTATACGTTTATGCTACAAGGAGCACCGCTTTCTTGGAACTCCAAAAGGCAACGGACAGTAGCGCTTTCAACATCAGAGGCAGAGTATATGTCTCTATCGGCAGCCTCGCAAGAAGCACTTTGGCTAAAACGCTTAATTGAAGAATTGACTGGTAACACCCACATACCAACTATATACTGCGACAACAACAGTGCGATTGATCTATCACAACTAAATGCTTATAGAGCTAGATCAAAGCACATCGACATCAAGCACCACTTCGTAAGGCACGAAGTTACCGAAGGAAACATCAAAGTAGAGTATATCAAGACAGAACAAATGCTGGCAGACTTCTTAACCAAAGCGGTTTCAAAACTTAAAAACGATTTTTGCGCTAAAGGGCTAGGTTTGAGATTTGCCAAATAAACATTGTTTATTTAATTTAATTATTTTTGTTTAAGTGGGAGTATTGTAATAGAATAAACTAACAATATTAAATTACTGGCAACTCCTTTCAATTGTTGTAACCCATCTATATCCTACATTATTTTTTGTTACAATTGTCATTTCAATAAAACTTCCGCTCTCTTGCTTTTCAACTTTCAATGAAAAAAGTCGTGTTTTATTTCTTGTGCTCCGCTCTCTATATTCCATATTTATATTTCTATCACGAAGTCGTCGCAGAGGAGCTGGAAATTCAAAAAAAAAATTGTTCCGAGCTCAATGCAGGGATTTCCGTAATGCATTGGTTAGCATATCGAGGAGGAATTTAAATGTTGGTTTGTTGATTCTGTAGTATTGCTGAAATCTGAAAACTTTGTTTTAATAAACAAAAATGTAGATAAGAATTTTATACTTACAAGGAATCGCGCAACTCCAAGGGATTGGAATGATCCCTTAAAGATCTTCGAACAGCTCGTTCTTCGCGTTTTCCTTTTTCATCCAATAAAATTCGAATTCCAATGCTAAACATAATTATTTCACTTTCTTTTTTATCAAAATACAACTTAAATTTATTTTGTTTCGCACTTGTCTTCAAAAAAAAAAATAAACATGCAATAAGATCTGTTCATTTTAAAAACATCAGTGCACATATGTTTTAAAACGGAGAGGGAAACTTTGTATACGCGGTCGTTAAGTTACTTTTTTTTTGCATATAAGTCGATGAGGGTTGAATTTAAAGAGTGTTTTTGCACTCAGTGGGCACAGTTTTAGAAAGTAATTGCAGCGCCACATTAATTTCTTAAATTTTTTTCATTAATAAGAAGAAATGATTTAGATTTCAGTCTCTGTTTCCATCATAGAGAAGGGAAATTTGTTTAGGTCTCAGTTTTTTGAACATGTCTATTTTTCGAACTGTCATTTCCGATTCGATGTGAAATTTTATTCGAGTGAAACTCCCAATAGCTTTTGAAAGTCCGTGGGAAGGAAAATTTTCCCTGTGAATGGTTTTCGGTGTGAAACTCACAATAAGGCTGAATGAGACTTTAAAAAACATAGCCTTCGGCATAGACGAGGAAATTTGACTCTCGATTAGTTTTTTCTCTCTGGCAATACTTAATAAGTGTGTTCAGTGACGCTGTGCTGGATTGTTCTAGACAGAAAAGTACAGCTTTTTGCTGTTCATTGAGGTTTTTTCTGTGCTGAACTGTTCTACTTTCCTGTTCAATGACGAACCTAGAACAGTTTAGAACAGGATTTTCTGTTCTTGCTTTTGAGTCAGATCAGGTTAGAACAGACTCGTGAGAAATGTCAAAATCGAAGTTGTCATTTTTTTTTGTTTACGTTTTTAAATGGCTGTGCTTTGTGTTTTTTTTCTCGTGATTTAAAAAAATTAAAATAAAGTTATTTTGCCAATTTGTTTAATTTGTTTAATTAAATAATTATAAAATATAATATAATAACTTTCAATGCAATTTCTTTTACATTTCATCAAAGAAAAGGTAATAACATTCGTCACACTTTCATTCCAATCATCTGAAGAGGAATCCGACGAAAAATCACTATCGGTGTCTGAACCACTAACATTTTCATTTAGTATTATCTTAGCAATCACTTGATTTTCCATTTCAATAATTTTTAATAATATAATAAAACACACAAAAAATGAAACAAAATAAGCGAGAAACGAAAAATTCACACAATTTGCAATTTGTTTTTTTTTTTTTGACAACTGAAGTTTAATTGACTGTTCTAACTTGATCTGACGTTTCTCACGAAACTGTGCTGTCCTGTGCTGTTCTGATCTAGTGAACACAACTAATATGGACTAGTTCTGTTCTCATAAAAAAATCTCACTTTAAAGTGAGTCCACACCTAGCTATGCTTGCCCTCTTGTAGGTTCCATAGAGAAATATACTTACCAAGAGAACCGACAGTACCCGTCTTGCCTGAAACACCCTCAAATTTTATTTGAGGTGAACTCTCTCAAATTCGAGGTGAACTCTCTCAAATTCGCTATCCGTGAATACATGTGAGTGGTGCAAAAAAAGAAAAATGGGGGACTGGGCTAAAAAGAAACTTATGGAATTTTTGTGACCTGTCAAAAATAACAGTTCCACAATTTCGATTTCAAAAACAAAACTTTCAATTTGAGATTCTACTAGTAAGTTTTTGTAAATTATTGTCTCAACTTTCCTTTACGACAGCACGAATTTTTACACGCGTTTTTTTTTAATCGATAGATATGTGCAAATAAATAATAACTATAGCAATTTTAGAGCGAGGAAACATTTATTTCTATTTTAAATTAATTTTTAAAGTTCACTTTTTCACATACAAAACACGCAAAAATGGTTGATTTTGACATTGCTTCCCTGTTTTTTGTTCAGTGTTGCCATACTTGCTTTTTTTTGTTGGGAATTTCTTTGATTTTAGTGCTCAAATGCAAAAAGAACTTTGCATATACCCAAACTCGCACCCACCTCAAATCCTATAGTGATCCCAAGCAGGGAGGTTGCAGGGGGGCAGCATGCCCCCTTACATACCTAGCTGTTAGTACACCGTGCTTTCAATTCAAAACAATTTGTTTTAGGCTCAAAAAATGAAATATAAAAAAAAGTAGGGTTAAGTCCGAAAAAGAAAATATTTTTTTCTATGACTTAAAGGTGTTTCCTCGCCTTAATATTTAAAACGTGTTCTATTGAGACCCCTACCTAACTGTAAAAAAAAATCAGACCGAAATTCGTGCTGTCGTAATGGAAAGTCGCCCCAAATTATTTTGTTTTGTCTAAATATTTAATAGAATCTATTTCTTTTCAGATCAAAAACCTTAATAATCAAGAGCTACAAGTGTATTTAATTGGAAAAACAATAGAGCAGAAACTAGAAGAAAACAATGACACTTATTCTACTCGGAGTTCAAGTAGGTACGTTTAAAAAAAGAATCTCGTAAACCAAAGAATATTTTAATTATTTTTTTTAGCTATGGATTATTCAAATTACATATATACTTGACCAGTGCCAAACTGGTACTTCAACATTAATAGTCGACCGCCTAGTTTAGAGACGAGAAAATTTGACTCTCGATTAGTTTTTTCTCTCTGGCAATACTTAATAAGTGTGTTCAGTGACGCTGTGCTGGACTGTTCTAGACAGAAAAGTACAGCTTTTTGCTGTTCATTGAGTTTTTGTCTGTGCTGAACTGTTCTACTTTCCTGTTCATTGACGAACCTAGAACAGTTTAGAACAGGATTTTCTGTTCTTGCTTTTGAGTCAGATCAGGTTAGAACAGACTCGTGAGAAATGTCAAAATCGAAGTTGTCATTTTTTTGTTTACGTTTTTAAATGGCTGTGCTTTGTGTTTTTTTTCTCGTGATTTAAAAAAATTAAAATAAAGTTATTTTGCCAATTTGTTTAATTTGTTTAATTAAATAATTATAAAATATAATATAATAACTTTCAATGCAATTTCTTTTACATTTCATCAAAGAAAAGGTAATAACATTCGTCACACTTTCATTCCAATCATCTGAAGAGGAATCCGACGAAAAATCACTATCGGTGTCTGAACCACTAACATTTTCATTTAGTATTATCTTAGCAATCACTTGATTTTCCATTTCAATAATTTTTAATAATATAATAAAACACACAAAAATTGAAACAAAATAAGCGAGAAACGAAAAATTCACACAATTTGCAATTTGTTTTTTTTTT
Organism: Eupeodes latifasciatus; assembly: GCA_920104205.1. Classification (NCBI taxonomy): domain Eukaryota; kingdom Metazoa; phylum Arthropoda; class Insecta; order Diptera; family Syrphidae; genus Eupeodes; species Eupeodes latifasciatus. The sequence continues at coordinate 83,291,562 of OV049925.1, forward strand.
TTTTTGACAACTGACGTTTAATTGACTGTTCTAACTTGATCTGACGTTTCTCACGAAACTGTGCTGTCCTGTGCTGTCCTGATCTAGTGAACACAACTAATATGGACTAGTTCTGTTCTCATAAAAAAATCTCACTTTAAAGTGAGTCCACACCTAGCTATGCTTGCCCTCTTGTAGGTTCCATAGAGAAATATACTTACCAAGAGAACCGACAGTACCCGTCTTGCCTGAAACACCCTCAAATTTTATTTCAGGTGAACTCTCTCAAATTCGAGGTGAACTCTCTCAAATTCGCTATCGGTGAATACATGTGAGTGGTGCAAAAAAAAGAAAAATGGGGGACTGGGCTAAAAAGAAACTTATGGAATTTTTGTGACCTGTCAAAAATAACAGTTCCACAATTTCGATTTCAAAAACAAAACATTCAATTTGAGATTCTACTAGTAAGTTTTTGTAAATTATTGTCTCAACTTTCCTTTACGACAGCACGAATTTTTACACGCGGTTTTTTTTAATCGATAGATTTGTGCAAATAAATAATAACTATAGCATTTTTAGAGCGAGGAAACATTTATTTCTATTTTAAATTAATTTTTAAAGTTCACTTTTTCACATACAAAACACGCAAAAATGGTTGATTTTGACATTGCTTCCTTGTTTTTTGTTCAGTGTTGCCATACTTGCTTTTTTTTTGTTGGGAATTTCTTTGATTTTAGTGCTCAAATGCAAAAAGAACTTTGCATATACCCAAACTCGCACCCACCCCAAATCCTATAGTGATCCCAAGCAGGGAGGTTGCAGGGGGTCAGCATGCCCCCTTACATACCTAGCTGTTAGTACACCGTGCTTTCAATTAAAAACAATTTGTTTTAGGCTCAAAAAATTAAATATAAAAAAAGTAGGGTTAAGTCCGAAAAAGAAAATATTTTTTTCTATGACTTAAAGGTGTTTCCTCGCCTTAATATTTAAAACATGTTCTATTGAGACCCCTACCTAACTGTAAAAAAAATCAGACCGAAATTCGTGCTGTCGTAATGGAAAGTCGCCCCAAATTATTTTGTTTTGTCTAAATATTTAATAGAATCTATTTCTTTTCAGATCAAAAACCTTAATAATCAAGAGCTACAAGTGTATTTAATTGGAAAAACAATAGAGCAGAAACTAGAAGAAAACAATGACACTTATTCTACTCGGAGTTCAAGTAGGTACGTTTAAAAAAAGAATCTCGTAAACCAAAGAATGTTTTAGTTATTTTTTATTTATTTATTTTTTTACTGCGGCCGCTTGGGCCGACACAGACTACCCAGATGATGAACTGAGGGTCGACTTTGAAGCAACCTGCTGGGAAAACACCTCCAAAATGACAGGAATGGAAAATCATTGGTAAGTCTTTTGAATAATGAAAATCTCGTCAATTTCGTATGTATTATTTTAAAATTTTCAGCAATTTTGGTAAACTTATTGACTGGAAAAATAGAAGCTGAATTCATAAATACAAAATGCCTGTTGAATCTCCAAAACTAAGTGTATTCTGAACACAACTAATTGGACTCACATAGAAGAGCGTCGACACAGGAATGCCCCTACAAACTACTGACATGATGTTCCAAGAATTAAGAACCCGCAACCTTCACGCTTCACCTGCCGAAAATGTCAAAAAATAATATAATCGGAAATTGTGGATTTGTGAAATGGCCCGATTCGGATTTTGAAATTTTCCCCGCAAAAGCATGTAACAAACGACTTGCCACAATTTCTTAATGAACAGATCGACTTGCGAGCACTATTCTGGGAATGGTATAATTCAAAACCAATCAATTTGCTACCATTTCATTGTGCGTTCATTGACCAGAAGGCTCATTATGGCAAGTTAACTTTAAAGTAAGTGTAACATAAACAACAAACTTTGAAAGCACTCATTGTTTTTTTTTCAGCAACAAATCAAAACGAAGCGGTATTGCAAAAATCCTGCAACGAAGATGATTCGAAGTCGTTTTGACTCTGTCGGTCTGTTGATTCGTCGACATGCTTTAAAGTTGTAATTTTTTTTTTCAAAAATGTATGCAATTTAGTATAATTTTTTTTATTTCAATGCTGTTATGTATATTTATTTAAAAAGGAAAACTGAATATTGAAATGTAAATTCTTAACTTTTGAGTAGGTAATTAAAAAAATAATAATTGTACCTACTTTGCCAAGAAAAACATTTCTTTTTGGGGTTACCCACTTTGATCTTCTCATGCCAATTATTAAATTATACGTCTTTTTATTTCTTATTGCAAGTCATAATTATTATTAAATACATATTATTAAATTAGGTACCAAGTTCAAAAGTTTTCAACTGGCAAATTTATTTTTTTCTCGAATTATAGGATGCATTTTATGCAAATATAATGCAAAAGTTGGTGATGAAGTGCAAGATGATACATACATATCATCGCGATAAGAAGATGATGACTAGAAATGATTTGTAGTTTCGATCTTAAATTTTACTCCGCATTTATATACGTCGTACTATGGCAGCGGATTTCGAATGTACAACGGACGCAATCTGTTGATGTTTACATTAGCAAATAATTTTGCAGGGGAAAATAAAATCGATCCAAGGCGATATTTAGAACTGAAAGTTCGTCGTAAGCTTATTATAGACGATGTATTATTTGAGGTGAGTTTTCAAACTAGAATGAATTAAACAAAAGAACGAGGAGTATATTTTTCCATTTTTTCTTAAATAGAGCTGAAAATGATAGATCGAATAGGACATTTTTAGAATATGCCACTTTTTCAGATAGTACCTGTGGGTGGTGTAAGTCGCTTGAAATTGATAATTACCCGCTATGGATGAAAGTGATCGTTTACCAACACGTCAGAACAGAACAATGGTGAGAAGACCACGACGACTACAAATTAAAAGGTCAAAGAACACAAACCGTTTGAGTGAATGCCTGAGCATCGTTAGTTTTATTTAAAAAAAATATATATGTTTAGCTTTAAAATTATAACATAATTACATATGTATACACATAATATTGAATTAAAACCTATGTATATCTATGTTTTTAAAAACTCTTACGTTATTCATCATGAGTGGAGATTGTATTTCCTTGCAAGCTGTGATGTGTAGATTCTATGATTTTAAAATCTTCCTTTAGAATGTGCGGCGCTTCCTTTAAAAGATCATCGTATGATTAATTCAACCAGCAATAGTATTTTCTATAAGATTAAAAATCATTTTAAGTTTGAGAGAAAAAAAAAAAACAAAATTCTTCTTACCCAGATCCAAGTGAAAGTTGGGTTGCAAATTAGAATGCATCCATTAGTTTATTGAAGAAAGAACTGCAGCATCAAGTGTTTTGACATGCCCAGGATAAATAGAATGTAATACTTCTTTTTGAATTGGTAAGCAAATCTTATATACATCAAGGTCTATAAGAAATTAAAATATTTGCAGCTCGTTAAATACCGTATGATTAAATTGTTTTTTTTTTTTTTTAATATATGTATGTACATACATATGTATATTGTTAAAGAGCCGCAACAACAAATAGATACAATAAATACTCACGAATAAATTGCATTGTATTTGAAGAACATTTAAACCTAAAAATAAAAGAGATCATGGTTAAATTTCAAAGCATTTCCTTGAATTAAAATTATTGAATTAAAACTTCATATTTGTATTAAATTTTTGGAAAATAATAAAAAAAGGATAAGCTGTATAAAGCATGTTGTTTTATTATTTATTCTTCTTATGTTTTGGTTCATCACGTTCGTTTGTATTCTTTCGCGATTTCATGTGGTCAACAGACTCATGAGTCTTCATTTGACTACCTACAGTTTGGAAAAACTTGATTGTAATCCTTTTATGGTTTTAAATACATAGTTCGTTTAAGAGTTCATTTTTAATGCTGATTAAGAATCCGAACTTTGATTTTAGCTACATATGCTGATGCTGAATCTGATAAACACGATTATTCAAATTTATTTTTGTATTTTTTCAATTTACTACAAGCACTTGATGTTTTAACCTAAGACTACAAATTCGTAATAAACAGTACGAAATAGTACGAAGAAGGATATTTTGGAAAATCATCACAATTTTTTTTTGAAAAAAGCTTGCCTCGAAAAGTCTTATGTATTATTATGTCAGTAATTATAAGGTTGAGTGCCCAATAAAAATTTAAAAACATATTTTTATTAATTTGATTTTATTTTAAAAACAAATAATCATGATTAACAAACTCTAAAAAATTTAGTCAACCACCATACAAGCTGAAGTTTGCATTGCATTTAATCAAAATCCTTTAAGTTTTTCCGATGGCTGCTAACCAAAAATGGAAGAAAAAGAGAAAATAATAATATTTGTTTACTTAAATCAACATGGTGTAAGCGTTTTTATTTTTGATTCTCCCAATAATTCACTAGCTAGTCACGAAACGTTACGATCGATCCGATCTAGCATTGAAATGTGAATAGGTGTATGTATTTTATGTTTAATGACATGGACAGTATATTATTTATAACAATTCAATGATCTACTCTTTCTTTTAGCTTAAAATTAATGGTGATTTGAATAAATATACATACATGATAAGATGATATAATTATTATTGTTTTGTTTATGTATCCTCATGATGATGATGATCAGATAATATAGAATTCGTTATTCGTGTGAAAATACCTAAATCCGAATGTAAGAATCTTAACATCAGCAAACGACAACGTCCATCTTGGATACCCTTAACTTGTTCTGATTTCTTTCTCAATAGTATATCTCCGTATAATGTAGCTAATTTAAAATAAAATTTATTAAATTAATTGCATTTAAAAAGCAGAAAAATAAGCTCACCTATTTCGTCAACATTGTAAAATTTATTTCCAATTCCTTCTCTTAGAAAGAGACATAAATGGAAGAACATTTTACGCCTTGGTGGACTTAAGCGTGTTATGAGATTCAGAACTTCTTCTATTGTTGTTTTTAACAATTGTTCAGCGCAGGGCTTTAATAGTAGTTCTTTTGGAAATTCTAATAGCATAAGTAATGCTTCAGCAGCAGTATGAGGATTTCCAGCTATAAAATATTTTATAAATTTTAAAAAATAAATGAATCATCTGTGAAATTGTACATAAAAGTTTTTCATTACTGATGTTAAATTTCAGCGAACATTTAAAAAAAAAATTGTAGCTTTTGAATTAAGGGCTTTTAAGAATGATCAGATTATGCCATTTCACAAGGGCTGTTATGGCATCTCTTGAGAGTTTATAGAAAGAATAATAGTTATGAAAAAAGTAGAGTGTGAATGAACTAAAAGTTCTTGTCTTTCCTATTGGAACTTTTTCTCATGACAGAATATATTCAAATACACTAATTTAGCTTTATAAAGCAAACAAAACAACATATTTTAGAGTGTGTAATAAAATGGAAACTTACGAAAGTCTTCATTTGACCAACTGTCCAGCCAATCTCGAATCTGATTGATTTTTTCACTATTTGCATAATTTCGATTAAGTGAGAAGATAAGAAGAAAGAATTCCCTCGGCATACTTCCTCGAAACTTAACTTTGATATTTGCCTTAAAATATAAACCAAAAATATATATTTAAAAACTATGATTGAAAATCTTAAAAATGCAAACGAAAAAAAAATCCTCACCATTTCATTTAATTCCTTAATAACATACTCGCAAACTGGACGTTCTGTTTGGCATAATGTCTCCACCAATAAACCAAAACAACTTGGCCTATAAAGTCCTAGAATCGATATAAACGAATGCGGTCCATCTTTAACTTGAAGCACCAATATATCGAAAACGGATTTTTTCTTTGAGGAAATTATTTTCTTAACAAAATCAGCTATTGTTTCAGAATTTGCTTGAAATTTGATTTGAATACTCATACTAGAACCTTGAACGAAAGAAATCAAAATAATTTTGAAGACACAAAAAATATAATACGGCCTTATTACGAATAGCGAATAGAACATTCGACTTAAAGCGAACGTTTAAGAAATCTAAAATGTGGTAAAATTAAGATTAAGAACTTTAACGTTTAAAAAGAGCAACATTTCTATTTCCAAAAAATGTGTTTTTTAAAGTGAACATTCAAAATGGGATTTGCGGAAGGAGTGATTACAAAAATGTTCGCTTCAAGTGGAGCGTTCATAATAAGGATAATAAATCATCATCATACCTGTAAGTAGTCGTCCTGATTTCGGTTCAACATCAACCATTTCTCACAAATTCTACGCTCTTTTTGTTCGAAAGAAAACTCAACAGGCAAATGACAATTATTAGCAACTGTAAAATCCTTAACCACAAGTTCGTTGAAAGTAACTTCGTCAAAATCATTTTCTGTCCTTTCAACTTTAATTTGGGGTCGATTATCGTTTTCTATTTGTCAACGCTTTTAAGTGTCAAAACTGGGTTAAGCTCAAATTAGACCACGTTCGCATTGCAGTTCTATGGTGCGCCTATACTTTCTGCATGATTTTTTTTGTTTTTAGCGAACATTTTTATAAAAATCACAGAATTTGTATGCCAAAAGCAGGCAAATATTATTTTTAGCACAGTTTTTACTGAAAAGAAGTTGCACAATTCATTTTTCTCAAAATATTGCAATAATTTTTCAATTTTTGAATTCAACGGATCTCTTTTTTGAACGGCTGAGTTAACCTCACATTGTTTTTCCCCTAACTGTGCACACTGAGCCCAAAAGCCCATAACAACTACATAGAATCTGGATTTTCCCATAAGAAATGCACGGGACAACTAAGCCATGCTTATGCTAATGGGCAAAATGTGCTCAGTAGAGCTTGTAGGTCGAAAGAGAGCGAACCCCATAAGTCGGTTCTCTTGGTAGATATATTTCTCTATGGTAGGTTCGGTGGTACAAATTATAACCAAAAATACTCCATTAGCAAGATCGGAATTTCAGACTGACATTTCGGTTTGCCTACAAGCTACTGAGGACTAAATGTGAGAAAGTGTGCGTGAAATGATGCAAAAAACCAAACACATTCTCACATTTAGTCCTCAGGCCCATCAAAATGCTTCATTATAGTAATCAGCCCCATCAAAATGCTTCATTTTGAATGTTTCATGGCCTCGTTCAAAAACTAAACAATCCTAACCAACAGAATCTGAAGTGCTGACATGGTTTTAAATTGGAAGGTTTGTATAGCTTTTCAATTTCAAACCAAATAAATGTTGTTAATGTATATTAAATAAAATAAAATTGACGAAATACATATTTAATGATTTATTAGTGCTGTATTTTGTTTACTTAAATTATTTGCGAACGCAACATGCGCTGCAACTGGTTAAGTATAATTGGAAATGGACAAAAGTGTAACTCAATACTTTGTAAAACAACAAAACAGACAATTTTTTCAGCTGTAGTTTGCTTAGAGCATTTTTTTGGCGACGTTAGAAGTTCAGGTGGAAACAATAGGCGGGTGTCCCCGTATTTTTTGTACAAAAAATGCTACTTGTGAAGTTTAATTGCCAACTTTAGCTAGTTCAGATTCCTCAATTAGATTAGTATTTTCATCATTTAGGCAGTTCGGTAATTGCAAGACCAAATTTTAGTTTTGTTTGTTGCAGAAATATTCCTGAAAATTTCTTTTTAAGGGACTATGTTAGAGTTAGAATTTTGTTTGTAGTTAGATTTTGGAATAAAAATTTGAGGGAACCATGTTTTAAAAATAAGTTGCTTTGTGTAAAGCAACTAAGGTTGCTACAAGTCTTCAGAGAAGATAAATTGTAGCTATAATTTATTGCCTGCTATGGCTTTTATTTGAAAAAGACTGTTAAAAGTCAAATAGATTTTCCCTGAACACTTTTATTTTTAATATATTATAGCTACAATTTATCTTCTCTGAAGACTTGTAGCAACCATATAATTCGCAGTTGCTCTAAGTAGCTCGGATTATATGGTATCTCGATTAATTCGGGAAAATATGCGTCAAGACAAGGTGTAATGGTCATCTTCTGATGAGCACAACCATTGCACCGGGGCGAAACGCATATATGAACACTTGCTGGATCATATTTATTTTATTTTCATGATTTTCATGATTTTAAATCATTTATTAAAAATAAAAGTGTTCAGGGAAAAACTATTAGACTTTTAACAGTCTTTTTAAAACTTAAAACTGAGTTGTTCATCGAAAAAAGTAAAAAGAAAAATCTGAAAAAAAAACTTATTAACCTCCTCATTTTGTTTTTTTTTTGTTTGTTTTCACATCTATTCATGGATTAATTGTCAAAATTACAAATACAACAATGTAAACAAATGGGTTTTGGAGAGTGAAACGTACGAAAGATTCCGATCTTGGTAAATGGAGTATTTTTGATTATAACTAATATTCAAACGCCATCTGTTGTGTTTTTGACACAACACATGACATTATATTATTTATCATTAATGTCATACACAGCTGTTTAAATTCGAGATTTGTTTTGTTTTGACATCTCACCCTTGTGTGTCATTTATTTTATTTTCTATTGTAGTTCTGCTGGGGAAGTTTATTTTAAGATAATTATACGATTTATGAAAGCAATCTTATTTTGTTTACATAAATTACAGCAATAACAAGCGCAGATCCTGTATAACATCCTGATTCGAGATATTGAAATTGACTTGTTAATTTTGTTGCCGTCCGTGGATATGGTATATCCATTTATTTGGAAGCCATCAAGTAACTAATAGAAGATTGAGTTAGATTTGGGAACATAACTAAAAGGATTCCAGAACGTACTTGTAAGATTTATAGCCGAATTGTCCTGGCCATTTGATGACACCAACATCTGTGTTAAATGGAAGTGGAATGGGTTGATTTTTGAGACCGATTTGTGAGTGCGTTTTGAAGAATCCCATGCTTATCCAAGACAACCTTAATCCGTCCGCATGACTCGTCTAGGACTCTGAGTGTCAACAATTATGAAAATTCTATACAAAACATACAATTTTCGTACAGAACCCCCTTAAAAGCGAGTTCACCCCTTCCTCAACAAGATGACAAGCATATTTAAAGAGGTGGAATCAATTTTAAGGGGGGTTTTGTATGAGAATTAGTACCGTACCGATATATCTAATATGTCAATGATATCGAATAGCAGTCTAGAAAGTAAGTAGTAAGTCATAAATATCAAAAATATTTTTGTGGACTTTCATTTGATGCCAATATTTTTAGAAAATTATATGCTGATATTGCAAAAAACAACTTGATTTTCTTGATTTTTACTTATCCAACTTCAAGCTTCAATATCTCGAAATACCAAACCCATTTTCTTAATATTAATTACGTATTTTAAACATAATATCAGCTTTTATTTGGTACAAATCTCATGAGTGGGTCCAAAAATGTCCATTGTCCTTTCAACCCCTCCGATTCTGAATCAGATTTACCGCATATTCCCTAGGTTAGGTTAGATTATGTTTTTTGTGACCTAACACGTGGTGATGCTGTTCCACCTGGTGTTTGCCTTCTTCATAGCGTCCTGCATTAGCAATAGCTTAAAAGTAGCGATTGGTATGCCAGCATTTGCCAAACGTGGTAGAATGGGTTGTAGTGTACCGTTCCTGGCGAGTTCATCTGCCTTACAGTCCATTAGAGATCGACAGTTATGGACTGTTATAGAGTTTGTAGAGACAGAGTCCAGAGATTTGATAGTGACCTGACTATCTGAGGAAATACGGATATCAGATGTTGATATCACGTTTTCTTTAAGCCAAGGCAAGACTTCTTTAATCGCCAAAAGTTTCGCCTGGAACACACAGTACACACCTCCACCAACCCCTTCTTTTGTTTTTGAATCATCTGTATAAAAATGGATTGACTCATCTTCCAGGAATGCCCTATCCTCTCAGAAAGATCTGGAAGGTATAGAAATCTGTAAGTTTCTGTCGAATTGCAGTTGGGGGATGGTGTAGTCTGTGTGCTTTGGAATTGATTCTAAATACCTAAGAATTACGGAATAGCAGAGCTTGCGGCTATTTGTTTGCTAAATATATCAAGAGGTGTTAGGTAGTGTATGGTGTCGAGTGCCGCAGATGGGGTCGTGCGAAGCGATCTAAAGCAGTCCACCATACTGCCACACCGTACATTAAAATCGGCCTGATTACCGATTTATTGCCAATAGCTTTTTTGCAAGAAAAGAGGGCTACAGTAACTTTTTTGACTCTTTCTTGCATATTGCGTTTCCAATTTAGTTTTTTGTCTAAAATAAGACCCAGGTACTTAGCGTCGTCTGAGAACTTTAATTGGGTTCCTTTAATATAGGGAGGGTTGACAAATGGAATTTTGTATCTCCTCGAAAATAAGACTAAATAAGTATTAGTCTGTCTAAGGCATTTTGTAAGAGTTCTTTAAAGGTGTTAAGATGCTTTCCTGAAACTGCTATAGCAACGTCGTCCACATAAGCGATCAACCTGAAACCCTCCGCATACAGACTAGTTAGGATTTCATTCACCACTAGATCCCAGAGGAGAGGGGATAGAACACCACCTTGCGGTGTCCCTCTACTATCGAATAGTCTGCCAGAAGAGTTTTGAGTTAATTATTCTGCTAGTCAGCATTAAATTAATTAACTCCCCAAACGTACTCTCTACGTTTAGAGATGTTAGTGCAGATGTGATTGCAGATGTGTCCACGTTATTGAAACCACCTTCGATGTCAAGGAAAGCAACCATTGTGAACTCTCTATGATGGAGGGAGTATTCGATGGTGCGTAATAAGGTGTGAAACGCTGTCAAGGAATGATGATAGACTTATAAGTCGTAGATCTTTGGGATTGACTTGCGAGCATTTACGTGCTTTGAGTATAAAAACAACTTTAACTTCTCTCCATGCCGAGGGAATATGGATCAGATATAGACAGCTGGTAAAACTTGCTTCAAGGATTGGTGCAATAATGTCCGATGCTTTTTGTATTTCGGCTGGTATTATTCCATCTTGTCCTGCAGATTTAAATGGTTCAAAGCTGTTGAGAGCCCATTGTAGCTTGTCCCTTGTGATCAGGCCTTGTGGATATGTTATATTGAAACTTGAACGAATATGATTGTTGCAAGTTGCGGTTCCTACCAGGAAAGTGAGTATCCAGTAGTAAGTTCAGCGATTCATTACTTGAATTTGTCCAGGAGCCGTCTGCATTCTTCAGGCAGCTTCTCATCGCTGGATTAGTTGAAGCCTGGAGGCTTCAGAAGTTTCTTCTATGATGAGCCTTCACATCGCTCCCAATAATTAGGCCGATCTTCCACCGTTCCGCTTCAGTGATGATTCTCTCAAGGGTTTTACCAGGGAGAGGACCAAAGTGGTCATGGCCAAATGCGCCGACACTAGCCAGTATATTCCTTAAGTTTTTTCCAGCCTAGCTACGGTGGTATCTTTATCTGAAATTATGGAGTAAAAATACATTAATGGAACTTTTCACTAATATGCAGGATCTAGGTCCACCTTTATCTGTCTCATACAGTGTGTAGTACCCAGGAGTCTTGAGTCCTCGAACAACGGATCTCACAATCCATGGCTCTTGGATCAGGACAATGTCTTCCCCTTTCTCGACAGACGAAGAAGAAGTGAGATCGAGGCCTTTATGGAGTGTTGGAGATTAATCTGTAATAACTGCAGCATTTTGGCTACAATTAGACAGATCAACCTCCACCACGGTCTTGTTTTGATCTTCTGATGAACTCTTGGGTTTATCCTCGCTCAGAAGAACTATATTGATGTAGTCCTCAGTCTCCATGGAGGTATGACTGTTGTCGACATTTGTAGAAGGTCGAGTCGTGATCGGAGAGGGCATGAGTACATCGTCAACCTCTGGTTGGAGGGAAGACAACGTCCCAGGCCTATCAACCGTGAGTTCGCCTTCAATGTTGCTGGAGGCCTGCTATCTGCGATAGCCTCATCTTTTTTGTAGATTCGAATTTTGATTGTTTCAAATCCATAGTTTATTGAGCCGTTGGTCAGGGCTAGAGGAGCAAGGGATTCTTTATTGAGTACCACAATGGCACTCCTAAAAAGACTATCCTTCACCTCCTCGAGCTTGGCGATCTTCCAATTATGAGTCAGCAGGTATGGATTGCACACCTTGATCATTTCGAGAATGTCCTCGATACCAGGAGGTTCGATTAGAATTCAAATGCGGGCTCTAGGTCTGCTGGGAATGTCTTCCCTAGCAACAACCTCGAGTTCCGCACCTGGCCGAACTTCACCTAACCGGCTGACAGCAAGCTTTACATGTCACAAGACCTCTGATCGCCACAAACCACGAGTTTGACATGACCTTGATGCCAACCCCCATCGCTTATGGAAGGAAGTGGCTCTGTAAGCTCTCTCCAAACGCTTAGAAAGCCACCCGAGAGCCTTACCTTAACCAACTGCCAACGATCAGCCGAAATTGTGCCATCATCATCGCTTTTGCCAACGACCGCAACACCGACTTTGCCCTTCGTGACGTCACTGAAACTAGGTTTTATGATGGGATTGAGGGGAGGGCTGCTGTTGTGCACACGAGGCTGGTATGGCCCCCTCAAGAGACCTTTCGCGTTCAGACGTGGTCTTTGCTGTACCTTGCTGCAGCAAGAACACTCTTTGCCCATTCAACGCGAGTGGTTTGCTGCTCTGTTCTTCCAGCCTCCAATGTAAAGGTTTTTTGTGGGTTTCTCCTTTCCATTTCTGGATATGTGCAATGCAGATGTGCTCTCAGTAGTAGTGGTAGGGCCATTGTTTACAACCCTGCCATTACTGAAATTAGGTATCACTACCTTCCTACTTTCATTGCTACCAACAGCAGAAGAGGGTCCATGGATAACCACTGCTCCCTTCTCTATGTTGGCCGCAGGAGATACGGCAAAAGGCTTCAGCGCCAAACTGCCACCCGGTCTTGAAAAGATACCGATCTCATATTTTTTTTTCTATTTTTTTAACATTCATACTTGATCCCACGAGTTGCGAAGAAAGAAAGGTCCGGCTAAACAGAGATTCGGATTATACAGATAAGGCTAGTTAATCCGGAGGTCGCCATGTATCCGGATACTCCGTTAGAGACTGAGCTATTTTTTGAATTGGGCCCCCAGCTAGGCTGATCATCAGCACGGATCGTTCAACACCTTAGATCCAGCCCAATAGTGATAAGAGGTGGTTAAAAGGAAGAGATAGAGTAAGGAGTCAGTTGATTTTAAGAACATCATGCTGATATGTAGGGAAATGATTAGGATCGGTAAACAGCAGTTGAGCTATGTTACCTAGTGTGGGAAGGAGCACCGGAGAGCTTTGTATATAAAACTGAATAGTACTATCATGAACGAGAAAATTGTGTTACGAAAGGCGGAGCATGAGGTCGCTGTGTGTACGGAAATTTGGTGTGGAATCTAAAAGCGACTGGAAAATAAAATTTTTAAAGCAAGAGTGGGAATGAAAGGAGTATATTATTTTGTCCTCATAAGTATTAAGATGTGTGAGGGAGTCAGTTGAATCAGCTGTTTATTTAAAAAAAATGAGAAAATGTGAAAGCAAAAACACAAAAACAGTTCGTTGCCATAGTTACCTTGGATTTTTTTGTGCCTCTGTCTACCTATCAATGTAAAGGAGCTATGCATATACATATCGTTATAGCTATGAATTGTATGCTTTTAGCAGTAGGTATTTTGCTTGAAGAAAATTATATTCATTTGATTTTAGATTTTCAGTTTTTGAGAAATTTGAAAATTTAAATGCAACGTTTTCAAATTTCATTCTCTGTAGGATTCATTGTTGCCATATTTTGAATATGGGGTATAGAAGTATATATGTATGTAGTATATACATTTTTTAATATTTATATTTCTACAATGTAGGTAGGTATATGTAGGTAGAGGGTGGGTATGTAAGTAGTATCTAAGGAGATTGGCATGTAGTGCTAGGCGGTGGAATAACTTTTTTTAAATACTGGTTCTAAACAATGAAGCCAAAAATAATAAAATAAATAAATGAAACTTTATTTATTTATTAACTTCCCATAGGAAGTTATTGTAATGGGTCCGATTTGTAGAATTGAAAATTTTGACATTTCTCGACGTTTCAAGGTCACTAGAGTCGAAATAAAAGATTTTTAGAAAGATGTCTGTGCGTGCATGTGTACGTACGTTCGTACGTCTAGAGATATCGACTTCAAATAAATGTTGTTATACAGGTAATAAAGCAGAAAGATGCAGAAAGGACTCTCAAAAAAATTGAGTGGGTGGTTTTTTTTACAATAGCAATTTAAAAAAACAGGTGAAAATGTTGGTTAACCCTCAATATCTCACGAATTGACGCTAGAGACTTGAATTAAATTTTATGTTATATATTGGCACGTGATACAAAACAAGAATATTTTTGAAAAAAAATCCAATTAACGGTTTTTTTATAAAACAAAAAAAAATGAAAAAAAAAATTGTCACCTCGAAAATTTTCGAATAAGAAATGATTTTATCTCCAAAACAATTTTGTGCAACGAATAATAACGTTTTCAACATCTGGTAAAATTTTAAGAAAAATCAAATTAACAGTTTTTTTATAAAAAAATAAAAACCTAAAAAAAACATTACTCAAAGTTGGTAAAAATTGAATTTCGACTCAAATATCTTTTTAAAAACTTAAGATTATGGCTTCAAACTTATTTTATCTTATAATAAATATTATTTTCAACATTCGGAAAATTTTTTAGAAAAATCGAATTGACAGTTTCTTTACAAAAAATAAAAACCTAAACAAAAATTAATAAAACTTGGTAAAAATTGACTTTCGACTCAATTATCTTTTCAAAACTTCGAGACATTGGCTTCAAATTAATTTTATCTTATAAGAAATATTGTTTTCAACATTCGAACAAATTTTGAGAAAAATCGAATTGACAGTTTTCTTACAAAAAATAAAAACCTAACAAAAAAACAATACTAAAACTTGGTAAAAATTTATTTTAATTTAATTTCATTCATCAAAATTAATTTCATTCATAAACAAACGCTACAATTTGCATTCGAAAGAAATAGGACAGGGCTGCCACTTTTGAACGTAAATATAATAGAATAATTTACTAGTAATTTAAGACTTGTTTTTCATTTCACCTTATAAATGCGTACCTACCAATAGGTATACGATAATGCATTTACGTGAACTAAAATTTTCTTTTAATGTTTCCGTGAACTACAGTAGATTTTAAATTTTAACGTATGAAATTTAAAACCATTTTCAAGGGAATTCAAATTGTTCAAAAATGTTTTATATTACATAAAACATGTTGCACAATTATTTATTTATTTATTTATTTATTTTTATCAATAACATATTAAAATATATTACAAATAATACATTTAAAAGCACTAGCCGCTAGACTATCGGCTCTTTGTATTGAAAGTATTATAATTTAAATTTAAGTAGTGTTAAAATATAATTAATCATTTGGATATTATCATAGTTAGGTTTATTTAATATTTCTAAGATATTTGTCTTAAGGTTGATTTTGTTTTTTATAACATTAGAGGAGAGAAGGCAGGAGCTGAGAAGGTGATCAATTGTGATGATGTTTTGGCAGGCACAAGTTGGGGGAGGGTCCTTTTTGAGGAGATACTCGTGAGTTATTGCGGTATGGCCCAGCCGAAGTCGAACAAAGTTGGAGATTTTTGACTTAGGTATATTTGTCGGGTATTTTGGATGTGATTTGCTTGGATTGATCTTAGAGTAATGGTGTTTGTATGCGTTCCACTCTTTTTGGTTGTTTTCGCTTATTTTCGAACGGATAAGGTTTATAAGATCACTCTCTGAATACATGTCGAACGTATGAACCGGAGCCATGCGTGCGTTGTTAGCTGCTTTATCGGCTAGTTCGTTGCCTAGTATACCAACGTGTCCAGGAGTCCATATTAACTTTAGTTTATTGGTTTTTATAATTAGTATGTCTCGGATTTTTGAGATAATCATAGAGCTGTATGAAGGATTCAGAATAGCTTGTAGGACAGAAAGACTATCAGAGCATATTGCCCATTTGCCTGATACATTAGAATATTTTTTTATCGCTTCTAATATTGCTATAGCTTCTGCTGTAAAAATAGAAGTTATATTAGGCAGGATGCCTTGAACAGATATGTTGCCGTCTTTTGATATGACTGCAAATGTGGTGTTGTATTGATTTTTTGATCCGTCTGTAAACAACATTTTCCATCCAGATTTGGAAAGATTGAAGGAAATTTGGGTAAACATTTTTTTGTATATTTCGTCGTTGGTATTTTGTTTTTTAAATTCCGAGAGGGTGAGGAGGATTGATTCTGTGTTAAGAAGACTGGGTGGGTGTGATGGTGTATATTTTTGGTTACATCGATAGGGTATTTCCATTTGTTTCCCTGTTTCCAGTATGGTGTGGATAGTAGAACGGATTCGTCTGGGTCTTTTGTGTGATGTAGCCTGTTTGATATCTTTATCTATAACAGATCCTGTTAAAAAAGTTAATTTGGGTAAGAGCCTGGCGATGGCACTAGAATGGCGTTCTTCAATTGTTGGAAGCCCAGCTTCAGCAAGAATATTTCTTATTGGGCTGGTTGGAAAGGCGTTGATACTTCTTCTTGCAGCTTGATGATAGGAAGGTTTGAAAATGTTTCGTGTTGTTTTTGGGCAGGATCCGTAGATGGAGAGAGCGTAATCAATCTTACTCAATACTAACATTTTAGTTATTTGACATAGAGAGTTTATGTGTACATTGCTTTTGTTTGATGACAGATATTTGATTATATTGAGTCTAGCTGCTAGTGATTTTTTTAAATAAGTACAGTGGTCTTTCCAATTATATTTACTATTAAAGACTAAACCTAAAATACATAGACTATTAAAATTTTCAATTTGTACATTATTGATTTCAAGATTAATATTAAAACAATTTTTTTTTCTACAAATATGAAGGATTTTACATTTGCTTAGAGATAATTTAGAGCCAGAAAGCGTTGACCATTCATTGATATCTTTTATTAAGTTTAAAAATAAGTTTTTGGTGAGTTCTTGAGCATTGTGTTTACAAAGGATATATGCATCATCTGCATAGACACAATGATCTAGATCTTTGTATTTAGCGATAATAGAATTTATTTCATCAAAAGCAATAGAAAATAAAATTACTGATAATGGTGATCCTTGGGGGATACCGTTGTCAAGTGGAAATGTTTTAGAAAAACAATTACTAATTTTTACCGAAAATTTTCTATTAGTTAAAAACGATTTAATGTAATTGAAAATATTTGGACCGACACCCCATTGTCTTAATTTTTGCAAAACGAGGTGAATACCGATTCGGTCGAAGGCTTTTTCAAAATCAAGAGCCAAAACGGACACATGATTTCGAGCGGATAAAGCGTTAGAGATTACATAATCAAGATGAAGGAGGGCGTCCATACAACCTCTTTTAGGCTTAAATGCAACTTGTTTATTGCTTAAGACTTTTTTAAATTCAGTAAACCACAAGATTCGATTGGCAACAATTTTTTCAAGTACCTTAGAGATACAAGGCAGTAAAGATATTGGCCGATAGCTATCAATAATGTCGATATCTTTCTTTGGTTTTAAAATAGGAATGGTTGTAGCTGTTTTCCAGCTTTGTGGTATGACACCACTGTCAAATATTTTATTGTAAAGGTTAAGGAGTCTAAGTTTAGTGAATTTTGGGAGGTTTTTGAGCATAGGGTATGGTACTCTATCCCGACCAGGGGTCTTACCTTTGACTATACTCAAGCAACTTTCCAATTCAAGAGAAGTGATTTTGACTTCAATTCGTTTTGCTGCAGCGTTTTGAGCGGGAAGAACAGGTGATGTGAGATACTCGTTTTTGATTGTATTAAATTCTGATGAAAAATTTGAGTTTTTAGAATTACGAGACCATGTCTCAGCAAAAGCGTTTGATTGTTGTTCAGGGGTTGTGGCAATGCTATTGTGCGTTTTTATTGTATTAGAGAAGGTGGTTTTGGAACTCCCTGTTAATGTACGAATGTTTTGCCATACTTGATTTATTGGGAAGTTGGGGTTAATCCTACTAGTGAACTCTTCAAAGGATTTTGTTTTACTCTCTCTCATAAGTTTTCTAAACCTAGCATTAGCTTTCTTGTATGCTAATAAGTTGACTTGGTTGGGGCTTTTTTTAAAAGACCGCCAGGTTCTGACCTTTTCGGCTCTAAGCATAGCTAATTCTTTATTCCACCAAGGAACAGATCTTTTTTTAAGATCTGTAGGTGAAGTTTGAGGAATAGAATTGTTAGCAGCATTACGAATGGTTTTAATAATTTTTGCAGCTTCTTTGTTGACACAAGTGAAGTTAGGTTCAGGTGGAATGCTTTGGAAGCTGTTTTTGAACTGGTCCCAGTTAGCACGTTGGATGATATATCTTGGACTATGTACTTGAAGATTATGCTCGGAGTTAAGTTCAATAAATGCAAGGATTGGAAAGTGATCACTGCTATATAATTCTTTAAGTGCACACCAAGATGTTTTCGTTATTAAATCAGAGGTGCAGCATGTAATATCAATATGAGTTAGTGTGTTGTGTGTTGAAAAATGTGTAGGAGATCCGTCATTTAATAAAGACAAATTTGATTTGATAATAAAATCTTCAAAAATTGCCCCACGTTTAGTGGTTTTTGGAGATCCCCAAAATTGGCTCCACGAATTAACATCCCCCATCAATATGAAAGGAGTATTTATTTGTTTTATAATGTTAACTAAATCTCTGTAAGCGAAATTTTGATCAGGGTGAATGTAAATACAGATAATTGTTAGTTTGATACTTGACAGAATTTCGACTGCTGTTAAAAGTATATTCGAGTTGATTTGTAGTAATCTGTGGGGGATATTATTTTTAATAAGGATACCAACTCCCTGTTTGGATGTGTTGATGTGAGGGAAATTATTAAAATAAGCAATATATGGTTTAGGTATAAATGGAATTGTATTATAGGCGCAATGCGTTTCTTGTAAACAGATAACATCGGAATTGAATTCTTTTATCAGAAGGTTCAATTCGTCATAGTTGTTGATGAAACCTTGGATGTTCCATTGCATGATTTTGAGTAGTGATGTATTATTTGTGAGATTGGGTATTTTGTTGAAGGTGGTATGGTGAGCTGGCCGATGCTTTCGACTGCGGAGGAGAGCGTAATCCCAACCTTGTGCGGATGGGCCCGCTTCACCCTCCCCAGGCGAGAGCACCGGCTGAATTTTGGAGGTTGAAGGTTTGTCATTATATTTGTTCATTGTGTTCAGTTTGGTGAGCAGTCATATCGACTGATTGATCTATAGATATTGGAGTTGATTTAGTTTCTTTTAATTGGGAGAATTGGTTTGAGTTAGGAGAACTGGTTAGATTTTGATGATTGTGCTTTTGTAAATAATTGAGATTTGGAAGAGTTGGTTGATCATTATTAACAGAGGAGTTGGAAAGGGATATGGGAGAGTAATGAAGAGAATTCGATTTAAGAGCAATTTGTTCTGCGAGAGATAGCTTTTCAGAGAAGGATGTCGTAGTTTTCAGAGAATCAATATGAGATTGGTGAAGAGGAGAGAGAGATGAGTTATTTGGTATTTGATTAGGGATAGACTTTTGTTTTAAAGTAAGAGAAGTTTTTTCGAGTGGATTTTGTAGAGTAGGAGGAATAGATAGAGAGTTATTTGTTTTATCGGTAGAGTTTTGTGGTGAATTTGCGGGGGCAGATTGAGGATCGTTGGCTAATTGTTTAACTCTTTCTGCGAAAGCAATGTTAATAGACTTAACAAGTTCGGGGTTTTGTTGGTTGTAAGCACGCTTGGCTTCAGCCATACTACATTTTTTTTGTGTTTTGATGATTAAGATGTTTTTGTTTTGGAGGTATTTAGGGCAAGTTTTTGAAGAGGCGGAGTGCTTATCTAAGCAGTTAGCGCACATAATCCGTGAGCATATGGATGGTTCGTGACATGGAGAATTGCAGTGTTCACAAATTTTTTGATCTTTTGAACAGCGTTTAGTCGTGTGGCCCAGTAATTGGCAATTACGGCATCTCATGGGAGAAGGAATGTACTCTTTTACCTTTGCTTTGTACCAACCGATCTCTACGGTTTGAGGGGCTTGGTATAAATCAAATGTGAAGAGCATTAAGCCTGTATGTTGGTATTTATTTGTATCAATTTTTTTTGAGAACTTATATACTTCACTTACTCCCTGATCTTTCATTTCGGCTACAATCTCAGCTTCGCTGACAGTAATTAGCCAAGGGGCATACACAATGCCTTTGGACGAGTTGAGTTGTTTGTGGAGAGAAACGATAACTGGGATTTGATTTGCAAGGTTTCTTATTTTCAGAAATCTGTCTGCGATTTGCTGATTTTTGACCAAAATAAGAATACTTCCATCTCTCAAGAAGGAAATATTTTCTTAATAAGTGCTGATAGAATCAATAGATTTTCTTAGTATAAAAATACTCACAGTTGAAAGCGGAGTTTTTTGTGGGTCTTTAGCAGAAATAACAATAAATCGAGGATTTTTTGTATTTTGCTGTTGCGGCAATGCTGGGAATTCTTCGACACAATTTTTGTTTTTTTTTGCCCTAGGTTCTAGCGATGAGTTATCATACAAACCATCGTAGTAACCTGGGGGTTTCTTTTTAGAACCCGTCTCCGGGCCCATGCTTTAAGTTAAACCAAAATAGGGTTATGTTTTCACACAAACAAAATTGAAAAGGAAAAGAAGAGAAAAAAAAAATTAGGAAATAATGATTTGAAAAAGGGAGACAACTGTGTTGTCAACTGAAGCACGAATCAACAAATGAAGACTTCTCTTAATCGATGTTCTCGCTTTGAAAGCTAGTCTACGACTGTGGTTGCACAATTAAAATTAAAGGAATTGCTAATTTTATTAAGTGAACAAACACTGAAATGTAATTTTAATTTTCACCTGAATTTAATTCTAAATTAACCTGAACTATATGTTAACAACTTCATGTGGACATAAATGGATTTTATAAACAAAATAAATTAATACTGTAATTTGTACCTACATGATTGCGTATTTACTATGCTTAAGAAATAGAAAACATTAATCTACATTTGTTCGTTATATTTCTAAAAATATCCAACATTGTAAAGGTGATATCTATCTACCTATATTTATCCTTATCCAAACAATAAATATCTGACCATTATGAGCATTATATTAATTTTCTTATTCATTTCATTCATTGAATTTCTAATTGAATTTCTCATTCATTCTAATTCATACTTGAAAAAAGGAGTACCTACTTAAAGTTTCAAATTGGGAACCGGAAACAATTTGTACTCATTCAATCCTTTTTTTCGGAGAGAGGAGCGCTGTCTAGCTTTATTGCCATTACAGCGTGGGGTGGAATGGGAGTTGGTGACATAAGCGTTGGCTTGTAAGCCTTGTTTATGTGGGAGGGGGTGATGATTGTGGAAAAGTAGAGGATATGAACGTCCTTTAGTTTCAGGACTCATCTGGAGAAAGTTCTCGAGAATCATCGACCTTACTCAGCTTCTACAACTCGACAAGTTCGACATTTAAGTAGAAGGCATTTTCTCTAACTGTTGCAAAAATCTTCTTCACTATGAACAGCCAAGCACTTTAAAATTCGTTATGTCACTTTCATACTTTTTGAACACTATCATGAATTTCTGTAAATAAATAAAAATTGTTTTTAACATTAGATGTGTGCGTGTAAATTGACGTTTCAGCTTGTTGGCAAACCAAAATGACAGCTAGTTTTCTGGTCTTCATATGGCGCAAAAACACTCCACTACCAGGACCGGAATCTTTCGTAAGTTTCACTCTCCAAAACCCGTTTGTTTACATTGTTGTATTTGTAATTTTGACAATAAGTCCATGAATAGATGTGAGCACAAACAAAAAAAAAAACGATGCTGTGGGCTAGCGGCACTTTGCATAGCAGAAACAAAATGGAGGGGTTAATAATTTTTTTTCAGGTTTTTCCTTTTACTTTTTTCGATAAAAAGTCAGTTTTAAGCTTTAATTTTGCAGGCATTTTGTGGATAGTGAACCAATGTACCTTTTTGTCTTGAAAAAAGCATGTTCAACATCAGTTTATTATAATTAATTCAATAATTTACAGTAATCACTACGAAATTCTTTAAATTTCATAATAAACCTCGGATTTTTGTATCAAAGATGCGTTCGAAGAACCATCAAGTTAAGGGTGCGAGCGCAATTTTTGTATTAAATTCTAATAAATTTTCGTTAACGAACGGCCCAAATATTTTGTTTGCAACTAATTAAAATCTGTATCAATTTAATTAATCCAAGTATATTTATAGTTTGTTTTTAATGATATAAGCTTGCAACTATTTTTCAATTCCAATTTGATTAATAAATATTAAATTTAAAAAAAGAGATAATCGAAAAATATCTTATCCATGACATTCTTGATTGATGGAAGCATACATGTATTTGCTATCAAAAAAAACTATGCATCAAAGGAACACCAATGTTTTAAAAAAGTAATCAGAACGATTATAGCGAACCTGTTGAATAAATGCAGAGCCAATAAAATGCAAATTTTGACATATATCACAAAATGAAAACGTCTTAAAATCGTTCTGAATTCATGCACAACTAATTCAATAGAACATGTAATCGTCATGAATGTTTATTGTTGACGTACAGAAGTTTTGTTAGTAAATTTCCACAGTTTAACGCAAAATATAATTTTCATTCATTCTTTAAAAATGTTTAGTTACCAAAGTTCAAGTTTACTTATTATTGTTTGAAGGGTATGTTAAGTAAAAGTGCTGCTAAAAATGAAACAAATTAATGAGTTTTACGTACATGTTTTTCTTAATGTAGTAAATACTTCCATAGATTACATTTTATAAATGCTGAACATAGAAGAAAATATACATAAACAATAGTTTTCAGGTATAAAGCAGAGGTTAGTGTAGAAAAATATTTTTGAGAAAGCCAATACTATTTTAGGTATGTTCATTAAAGAAATTTCCGCTTCGGCTAACCTTCATCAACTTTTTAGAAAAAAAAATTAGCATTAATAGCAGCCAATTATTTCATAGCATAATTAATTTTTCAGATTGTAAAATGTCTAGAAATGTTCATACGCTACAAAATTCGTAATTTTATGCGTAAACATAGAAGATAACATTATTTAGTCAAGAAGTATGGATTTTGGCGCGTATACCGGTTTTTTTCTATTGGGTGTTCGGTTTCCCCATACTGGAATAAAAAAAGTTACTTAAATCTATTTATTGCACTCATTTAGTTGGTATTGTTTGTAAACATATTGCCTATTTCTATTCCTGAAAGATGCTTTACACAAAGCAACTTATTTTTAAAACATGGTTCCCTCAAATTTTTATTCCAAAATCTAACTACAAACAAAATTCTAACTCTAAAATAGTCCCTTAAAAAGAAATTTTCAGGAATATTTCTGCAACAAACAAAACTAAAGTTTGGTCTTGCAACTACCGAACTGCTTAAATGATGAAAATACTAATCTAATTGAGGAATCTGAACTAGCTAAAGTTGGCAATGGAACTTCACAAGTATGCTTCTCGTAGCATTGTCTGTACAAAAACAATACGGAGGCACCCGCCTATTGTTTCCACCTGAACTTCTAACGTCGCCAAAAAAATGCTCTAAGCAAACTACAGCTGAAAAAATTGTCTGTTTTGTTGTTTTACAAAGTATTGAGTTACACTTTTGTCCATTTCCAATTATACTTAACCAGTTGCAGCGCATGTTGCGTTCGCAAATAATTTAAGTAAACAAAATAAATAATAATAAACTAATAAATCATTAAATAATATGTATTTGGTCAATTTTATTTTATTTAATATACATTTACAACATTTATTTGGATTGAAATTAAAAAGCTATACAAATCTTCCAATTTAAGACCATGTCAGCACTTCAGATTCTGTTGGTTAGGATTGTTTAGTTTTTGAACGAGGCCATGAAACATTCAAAATGAAGCATTTTGATGGGGCTGATTACTATAATGAAGCATTTTGACGGACCTGAGGACTAAATGTGAGAATGTGTTTGGTTTTTTGCATTATTTCACGCACACTTTCTCACATTTAGTTCCCAGTAGCTTAGGCAAACCGACATGTCAGTCTGAAATTCCGATCTTGGTAATGGAGTGTTTTTGATATGAAGTGTCTTTGGTTTTCTAGATAATGTAGTACAAAAACACTCCATTACCAAGCCCGGAATCTTTCGTACGTTTCACTCTCCAAAACCCGTTTGTTTACAATGTTGTATTTGTAATTTTGACAATTAGTCCATGAATAGATGTGAGCACAAACAAAAAAAAAAAAACGACGCCGTGGGCTAGCGGCACTTTGCATAGCAAAAACAAAATGGAGGGGTTAATAAGTTTTTTTCAGGTTTTTCCTTTTACTTTTTTCGATGAAAAAGTCAGTTTTAAGCTTTAATTTTGCAGGCATTTTGTGGATAATGAACCAATGTACCTTTTTGTGTTGAAAAAAGCATGTTCAACATCAGTTTATTATAATTAATTCACTAATTTACAAAAATCACTACGAAATTCTTCAAATTTCAAAATTAACCTCGGATTTTTGTATCAAAGATGCGTTCGAAGAACCATCAAGTTAAGGGTGCGAGCGCAATTTTTGTATTAAATTCTAATAAATTTTCGTTAACGAACGGCCCAAATATTTTGTTTGCAACTAATTAAAATCTGTATCAATTTAATTAATCCAAGTATATTTATAGTTTGTTTTTAATGATTTAAGCTTGCAACTATTTTTCAATTCCATTACGATTAATAAATATTAAATTTAAAAAAAGAGTTATAATCGAAAAATATCTTATCCATAGCATTCTTGATTGATGGAAACATACATGTATTTGCTATCAAAAAAAAAAACTATGCATCAAAGGAACACCAATGTTTTAAAAAAGTAATCAGAACGATTATAGCGAACCTGTTGAATAAATGCAGATTAATTTTTCAGATTGTAAAATGTCTAGAAATGTTCATACGCTACAAAATTCGTAATTTTATGCGTAAACATAGAAGATAACATTATTTAATCAAGAAGTATGGATTTTGGCGCGTATACCGTTTTTTCTATTGGGTGTTCGGTTTCCCCATACTGGAATAAAAAAAAGTTACTTAAATCTATTTATTGCACTCATTTAGTTGGTATTGTGTGTAAACATATTGCCTATTTCTATTCCTTAAAGATGCTTTACACAAAGCAACTTATTTTTAAAACATGGTTCCCTTAAATTTTTATTCCAAAATCTAACTACAAAGAAAATTCTAACTCTAACATAGTCCCTCAAAAAGAAATTTTCAGGAATATTTCTGCAACAAACAAAACTAAAGTTTGGTCTTGCAACTACCGAACTGCTTAAATGATGAAAATACTAATCTAATTGAGGAATCTGAACTAGCTAAAGTTAGCAATGGAACTTCACAAGTATGCTTCTCGTAGCATTGTCTGTACAAAAAAAATACGGAGGCACCCGCCTATTGTTTCCACCTGAACTTCTAACGTCGTCGCCAAAAAAATGCTCTAAGCAAACTACAGCTGGAAAAATTGTCTGTTTTGTTGTTGTACAAAGTATTGAGTTACACTTTTGTCCATTTCCAATTATACTTAACCAGTTGCAGCGCATGTTGCGTTCGCAAATAATTTAAGTAAACAAAATAAATAATAATAAACTAATAAATCATTAAATAATATGTATTTGGTCAATTTTATTTTATTTAATATACATTTACAACATTTATTTGGATTGAAATTAAAAAGCTATACAAATCTTCCAATTTAAGACCATGTCAGCACTTCAGATTCTGTTGGTAAGGATTGTTTAGTTTTTGAACGAGGCCATGAAACATTCAAAATGAAGCATTTAGATGGGGCTGATTACTATAATGAAGCATTTTGATGGGCCAAAGCACTAATTGTGAGAATGTGTTTGGTTTTTTGCATCATTTCACGCACACTTTCTCACATTTAGTGCTTTTTAGCTTGTAGGCAAACCGAAATGTCAGTCTGAGATTCCGGGCTTGGTAATAGTGTTTTTGATGTAGTATGTAGGTTCTCTATGATCTCATATGGAATATCTTAGGCTTTGCATAAACATTTCAAATTTCAATCGAATGTGTTTTGTTTGGTTTTTTAAGCAGCCATTTCTGTATCGGTACTCGAATTTTATATATTATAACATTTTCATTTAAAATCCAAGAAAAAGGTTAAGCTTGTGTCTGTCACAAAATTCAATAAACGATCAACGATTTACCGTTGTAAAATCCAAAAATGATCCGAGGAATATTTCAGGTCAGTAAATTAATCATGTAAGATGTGTACTAATTTTCCCATTTTTCAAGAATTTCACAAGATTGCATTATTTATATTATATAACTACGAAAAGTGTGTATGCATTAACGTGAAATTGTCTCAATTTTATTGTAGTCATCGCTGTATAGGCGAAGTTCAAATGTTTTTAATAACATTCGGCTGTACTCGAGCAACATTTCGGATAAACCACCAAAACAAAATCATGCTGATGTACCTATTATCGATTTTGAAGACAACCCCGACCATTTACCTATTCCTGAGTATCCAGTTAAATTAAATGAACCACTAGAACAACAAAAGCAGAGGTAAGACCAAATTGACTTACATATTTTACCATAAACGTATTCATACATATATTTACTTTGCAGACTTCTTTATCAATCCCGTAAACGAGGTATGCTGGAAAATGACTTACTTCTGAGTACCTTTGCTTCCAAGTATCTCAAGAATATGACAAAGGAACAAACTAAATTGTATGACAATCTCATAAATGGAGTAACAAATGATTGGGATATCTACTACTGGGCAACAAATACCAAGCCCACTCCAGCCGAATATGACAATGAAATCATGGAAAAGCTTAGGATTCATGTTATGAATGAGCATAAGGAGAAGAGGTTGCGTCAACCTAATTTATAAACTATGGAACTTAATATGTACCTTTATTAAACAAAAAATAACATCTCCAACATAAGCCTTTAACATCTTTCAAATACTTTATACAGAGTCTGAAGATTTGTTAGCTCATACATTTGCTCTTTAATTTGGCCACTGGGCAGAAATTCTTTTTTTAATGCCGGACTAATAATATGTTCCATTATCCACTTATATTTTCTTGATGATGCATCAGAAATAGCAACACTGGCATAAAATCTCGATGTTTCTCGGCAAAAGCTTTCGAAGCACTCGTCCTCTGCATTCCAATTTACTTTTGTAGCTAATCGTAGAAGATACATTGGTAGGAAAGTTAAATTGGGTTCGTGATTATTTAAAATCGATGGAATACTTTCAAGTATACCATCTGCGCTAATTTTTAGGGAGAAATACTCTTTCATTAATGCCGATTTTTCAATAAGCAGGGGCCAGATTCTGTAATAAACGAAACGAAAGCGATCGTTCGTTTTTCAAAAACGAAAGAAATTGTGCGAAAACGATATTTGGCATTCTGTATCGCATTTCGTTTTTGTTTATTTGTTCGTTTCTGCTTCAAATTCAACAAAATTTGATTGCATACTTCTTGGATGTCGACAGCTGTCAAATATCTCGAAAGATGGGATATAAAATTGTATCGATATGTAAAACTTGAGCAAATCGATAGAAATAAGTAAGACATTAAGTGATTTAAGATATAAATTGGAGAAAAACTAAGAAAAAAGCACGTAGGTTATCTTTTAAGTATTTCAACTTTAATTTCGGTGATTTTTAAGTAAAACTACACAAATATGAAGAAAACATAAATTATCGATTGAAGTAAAATTGAATACATTAAGAAGACTCATCACTATTATTGTGACAGATTGTTTTTGAATGATTTGTTTTGAAAGAAATATTTGTTTACTTGACTTGTAATGTAAGTATTTCTATAAAATTAAAATAATTTTATTTTATTTTCTGTAAAGGACTTCAAGCAAGCTTCAGGCAGCCCTACTCACCAAAAAAGAAAACAACGTGTTTAATCTTAGTTCGTTTTTGTGATTCAATACCATTGTGACCTTTAATAAAATATTACATACATATTATTTTGTTTGTGTTATGAAGAGATTTTATTTTTTGTTTCTTTTTATTGTTTTCTGATAAATGTACATGCATACATACTGTACCTGTACCTTTTACATAAATGCAACGTAAATGATTCCGAAAAATCTTTAAGATTTCTTACATCTCGAAAGTTTAAAGACTCCTCATTTTACTCTTCTGTATCACTCAAAAATGCAAAATATTCACATATCATATGTCTCTTTTTATAAAAAAACCTCTATTTTTAGTAAAATGATACAAGTTAATCATCTTAAGAAGAAAAACGTCAAATAAAATGCTG
Organism: Eupeodes latifasciatus; assembly: GCA_920104205.1. Taxonomy (NCBI): domain Eukaryota; kingdom Metazoa; phylum Arthropoda; class Insecta; order Diptera; family Syrphidae; genus Eupeodes; species Eupeodes latifasciatus. Next base: position 83,319,944 of record OV049925.1, read on the forward strand.
TCGTTTTTTTTGTTTCGCATGTCCGAACGAAAACTTTCGTTTTTTGAGTTACATGAAGCAAATCTTTCGCACACGCGAAAACGTTCGTTCGTGTGTGCGATACAGAATGTCACCCCAGATTTGTAGTCCTTTTGGCGATCTCTTCTTTGCTACCATCAGCGTCACTCCAATTAATAGATTCAAAAGCTATAATAATAAGGTCTTTAATACATAAACCCGGGTCGAAAGTAATTTCTTTGAAGTTTTGAAACTTGAACACAAGTCTCTGGTAAAAGAATTCCTCACTGAAAGTAAAAAAAAAATAAAGGTTGGTTGGATACTGTAATAATAATAATGTAATTATATAATAATTAAAGGCACATTGCATACAAACCTGTGTTTTTTAATTTTTTTCTTTTAGTAGTTTAGAATTTCATAAGATCAGAACTTAGGGACTTTAAATTCTTAACCATTTCTTTGTGCCTGATAATAAGAACGAAGGCACTTTTTCGTAAATTAAAGTTAATTTTGTTAAATTTTTAAGACATTTAGGTCACAAGGGCTGAGATTGTACTAAATGAATAAATATATTTAATTAGACAAGTTTTGACACTCACAAATTGAAAATTCACTCAAAAAATTTTTATAAGCAATTATATTTTTTTAATATAAGCTAAATGTGTGACATAGGCATTTTACCTTTTATGGGTGGGAAAATGTGAGTATTGAGGCAGAGGAGCCAAAAATGTGTTTAGCCCAAGGGACAGCGTATTAGAGGAAGACCGAGGATCAGGTGGCGCGCTCAAGTGGAAAGTGACCTCGGCCAACTTGAAGTGCTCAACTGGAGACATCTAGTTAGGGACCGAGCTACATAGATGGAGAAGTTTATTGGGCGAGGCCCTAGCTCACACACTTAATTAAGTAGTAGCGCCACCTTAATTAATTATGTTTTGTCGGAAGAAACGCTTTTTATAACTTTTAACATAGCATGCTTAACAGAATTACGTTATTTTACCTCACGAAAGAAAACATATATCTCTTTTTTATAAATTGGTAAAATGCAATACAAAACAGTTGCGTAAGCGACAAATTTCAATTTAATTTGCAATTTGCTGACATCTCTATTATTAGAAAACGCTATTATTAGAAAACCTTTTACATGCAAATGTTGGTGGTATTACCACGGTATAATCCACGATTCATATGCAACAAGTTATTATATTTTCACTTTTTTGATTAAATCCTGTTACTCACCACATGTTGTAAATATTGCAAAGATACATTCGCACTCCATATTGATAAATTGCGAATGTCTTATCCACAACTCCAACATATACCATATCTTTTATAGTCTTCCTCATATCAGTGCTGCAAGCATCCTGAACTTGCTTTCTCATCTTAAGTACACTTGTTAGCTTAACAACTTTGAAAGTCATAGCTGATTCTTCTGAAAAACTTAGTTCCTGTCCAGTTATATTCATTTTTGAGGATTGTGGATTGATTAGGAACTTCTCTAGCTTTTGATCCTTCGAATCTGTTCTAACAAAACTATTGGCTCTTATCGCTTCTGTTTGTGCTGAATTTTTGGGCTCCAATTTGTCACTGCTCGGTGCACAAGGAAGTTTCATTTGTTGGTACACTTTTTTTGCTGTTTTACTACTAAGCAAAGTCTCTTCCAATGCTGCTCTAATCTTTTCAATTATATCATGTTCGTTTAAAAAATGAACTTCGTGCTTAGTTGGATGAATATTCACATCAACATTTGTTGGTTCAAGTTCAAGGCTCATATAAATAAAAGGGTGAGCACCTTTTGGAAGGAAAGAACTATATGCTGAATCAATGGCTTGTTTTAAGGAACTTGAATCTACTAAACGATGATTGATAAAAAGCAGAAATGTAAGTTTTTTTGCCGAATATGATAGTTTAGTTATCAAAGCTTTCATAATAAACTTGTGGAGATCATCCTTCAGTTCCACATCCATCAATTCTTTGAAAATCTGGAAAAAATATTAAAAATAAAAAATTACTTGCATTATTTAAAATCAATATATGTACATATATGCCAAATTCTATTCCTTCAATTCAGTAAAAAGAAGTCAAACTAACTCGAAAGTAGAATTCAAAACAAGGCAAAATCGAAAATAATCACTCTACATCAAATGTGTTTGCGAACGAAGTTTTTTTTGTCAAAGTGTAAGTAAAATATTATAAATTATTAATATGCAATTGGAATTTGAAAGTTTTTCATTCAACTTTTTGTGTTTTATTATTTTACCACCCCAATTACACCGGGAATTCGTGATTTTTTTTCCAAAAATAGCGTTTGGACTTTCGTTTCTCTTCATTCCTCATTCATTTCAAAATTCATCATCACCGGGCACAAATGGACTCTTTCGATTGAAGTCAAAACTTCGGCAAGTATTTTTGACATGGTTTGCTGTGCACGCCCAGCGTTCTTTTCACCACCGATTTGGTTTTGGTAACCTCTTGTTGCTTTAATGCTGCTGATAACTTAATGATAATCGGAAAAGCATTTTGTCTTCTGCGAGTAGTCATGTCGGATGATATGGTGTTAAGTAAGAACATAAATCCGTCTTTAGAAAGACGATAGTTCTTAACAAAAGTATATATTTTTCATTAAGACTGCGTTCAAATATTCTACCGTATAGATAATGGGTCCGCCAAATAACTTTTTTTTGGCTATAAAAACATCGAGTGTAGCTTCAAACAGTGACTCGTTTTGGGTGTATCGGCTATTCAATGTATGCGTACGGGTTTTCTGTGCCCCAAATGCGACAATTTTGCTTGTTTACAAGATTAAAATGAGCTTCATCTGAAAAGATGATGAAGTGTATACACAACCATGTTCGTTCAGCGGAAAGATAAAACTAATTATGTGTGAAATCAGACATGAGCTAAGTGTAACCATTCACGAAATAAGCACTAGTTGCAAAAAAAAAAAATGTTCGATGGCGGACCCTATATGTGCAAATCTTTTCTCACTCAGCTCCATTATTTTGGAATTATCTCTTATTCTTTTGCGTTCAATTTGCTCATACCGTTCTTCATTGCCTTGCAAATCAAACCAAAATCCAACGGTGTTCATTTTTGTTATAATTATTCTTGTCCAAAAATTTGATGTTTTATTTTAGTTTTTTTTTTTTAAACTGTCAAACAACTCGATACTCGTTCGAAAGTAGACATTTTTTTGAAAACAAGTTGGTATAACCGGCATTCGATTCTACTTTCATACGTAGTACGATTTGAAAGTAGAATCGGAAATGAATTTGGAATAGAATCAAAAGTAGAATCGAGTTACATAGTAGGGCCCCTGGATTATAAAATAACCAAGAGCTTGTACTACATGTAAATGCTTATATTTTCAAAACTGTGATTCTCAAAAAAAATGCCGGCCAATTTTTAGCCTTAGTAATTGTCAGTGTAATAACGAAAGAACATTTTCTATAAAGCTGCGTTTCTCTTATCCTCTCTTAATGTTCACAAAACCATTATTGGATGTGTACATTTATATTTTCTTTTGTTTCGAATCCTACGTTACATGCTCAATTTTAAAGTTCCGAGAGAAAATACACCAACCGATTCAATAAAACTAAAAAACCGTGCGTAACTCAGTGCTCGCGACATAAATGAAACTTCTTACGAAGGAATAAGTGCTGAGATTTTTGCTGAGTTTTAACACCTTACTCAGCTTGTCAACGAGCCTACTCGAATATCGGAAATTAATCGTCGAGCTCAAAATACTCTTGCCGATGGTATCTCCGCTATCAATCTGTAGCATGCAAAACCCCTGCGTAAACTTTCGTCTATCATATTATTCTGGGCTCGTTCCAAGTAGTTGGAAAACAGCATTTGTTCAGCCAATCCCCAAAATCGGCGAATCTTCTTCTCTTTCAAATTATCCACCGATAACGTTACGACCCTTCTTTCCAAGATCATGGATATGGATTATTTATCAGCCAAGAAATATCTTGAGGAACGAAATGACCGGCAGTGCGGCTGTTGTAGCTGTAGGTCCACTGGTGATAGCATGGTGAATCTCACCTTACAGAACAAATATTTGCATCGTTTTGGATATATTTTTGGACAGCTAAAAATGTCCTCAATAGTTTCATTTCGAAAAAATATGGATTGAATCCGTTGTTTTTTATGTCCTGCAGAAGAATTTGCCTTTAGTCTTGCGAAAAAAAAATAATTTAAATAGGTATAATTTAAATTGTTGAAATTTTGATCTCAACCTGAAAATAAAATGTATTTTTTAAACCTGACAGGATACATATGTACATACATATGTAATGTACATATACAACGATCACAATATGGAATAATTGATTAAAAAATTGTTTTATAGGATGAAATATCATTTAAAGAGCATTTTACCTGCATGCCATATAAGTTTTTAATATTGTCTTTTGATGTGCTTTTCGGCATTATTCGAAAAAACGGATTTATTCCTTCTTTTTTGAGAGTGAAGCCAACTTTTGAATTATGCACTGCGTACTTCATAACAACATCAGCAATTTTTTGAAATTCCTCACTTGGAGATCTTAAAGCTTGCTTTCTTTGTGGCATGTTGTAGAATAAATCTTCGATTGTGATAATAGTGCCTTGTGTTCCAGCGCATAGAGTCAGCGGTGCTGAAAGCTCCCCATCTATGTATGAAGCCCTAGCAAAAATAAATGTATTACTCCAAAAAAAATAGATAGCTTTCTGTGAAGAGTAAAACTAGAGCAATTTGATTTTAATTTATATCGTATGTTGCAGCTGAGTACAAATCGCGTAAATGATATTTGACTCCATAGAAATTGACAAAAAATAATTTTGTATAAGGTGCTCTCGAACTTCTATGTATTTAATTTTTATTTCACTTTGCAACTAGCTTTTCTAAAAAAGCGCTTCCGTAGGTATAACACGGTGGTAATAGAACCCAAATCCACACCATTTTTCTTCTCTTGGTTTAAGGTACACCTCATGGTTTCTTAAACATTGTTAATTTCATTGGTGAACACTTAGTAAGTTTAGTTTGATAAAAATTATCCTGTGCCAAATTTAGTTCAATGCTATTTTAGTGAAACTGTAAGCGAAAACAGTTTGGCCCAAGTCATAAATTGCAGATTGACATTTTGTGTGCCTAGACTGTTGTCGATAATAATACTATTTTGATGTACCTTAGTGTTCGATAGTTCTACTTGTTTTTTGGTTTTGAACATTAGATGTTTGCAGTTACAATAGCCTTAAAAAAAAAAGAAAATTAAGACTTACTTATAAGCGCTTGGTTCATTTTTTGTTTTGGTTTGTATAGTCAAATGTGCTACATGACTTATGCTAGCTAAAGCTTCACCACGAAAGCCGAACGTTGCTATGTGTGATAAGTCTTCAAAATCAGTTAATTTAGATGTCGTAAATCGTCTGCAAACAATTTCCATATCTTCTTTGCGAATACCAGTTCCATTGTCAAGAATTTGAAGAAGTTTTAAGCCACCGCTTTTTATGGTTATCTGTATTAACGATGAATTGGCATCAAGACTGTCGTAAATTAATAAATCGGGAAAACATATTTATATAAATACATACATATTTAGCGTATTTTAGGGCAACAAAATGTTTAATATTTACCTATTTTCAATGAGTTCTTTAATACTGTTAGATGGCCTTTGGATAATCTCACCGGCAGCAATGCGATTGACCACCGTTTCTTTGAGTTGTTTAATCACGCCAGGGTCCATTTAATGAGTTTTTCGTGGAAAAATAAAATACAATTGAAAGCAGCTTCTTTAGTTTACAAAAATTTATTCAATTTCAACTTTTGCAATTAAACATAAAATGCATTAAAACCAGAATCCAGATTTTTTATAAGATTATTATTGTTTGTTTGTTTATTTTAACTCAAAAATTTAAGATCTGTTTTTCATTTCTCAGAATTAAACTGACTAGTCCGTATTCAACCTACTCAGTCCTTTTTGGAACCTCACATCACAGACACAACTCACACACTTACCCTGGTTACAAGAGGAGATCGAGGAATCGAATCGAAATTGAATTGATTTCGATTCAGCTATACGTCGTCAGTGGATCGAGGAATCGAATTGAAATGGAATCGAAATTACTTTTGGGTTTTATTTGTATGCGTACTGTGTTGTGAGTAACTTCTATCTTTATAGATACAAAATAACAATTTGTGTAGTTTAAAACTTCAAATAAAATAATGCTTAAAACACAAAAACGCGCACCAAAATAAACGCAAAAAACAAAACCTCACGTACTACCAATAGTTCTGTTTAGTGAGGATTTTTCTAGATCAGAACAGCACAGGACAGCACAGTTTCGTGAGAAACGTCAGATCAAGTTAGAACAGTCAGTTAAACGTCAGTTGTCAAAAAAAAAAAAAAACAAAACAAATTGCAAATTGTGTGAATTTTTCGTTTCTCGCTTATTTTTTTTTTTCATTTTTTGTGTTTTTACTGTGAAAAATATTATTAAAAATTATTGAAATGGAAAATCAAGTGATTGCTAAGATAATACTAAATGAAAATGTTAGTGGTTCAGACACCGATAGTGATTTTTCGTCGGATTCCTTTTCAGATGATTGGAATGAAAGTGTGACGAATGTTATTACCTTTTCTTTGATGAAATGTAAAAGAAATTGCATTGAAAGTTATTATATTATATTTTATAATCATTTAATTAAACAAATTGGCAAAATAACTTTATTTTAATTATTTTAAATCACGAGAAAAAAAACACAAAGCACAACCAAATCAAAACGTAAACAAAAAAAAATGACAACTTCGATTTTGACATTTCTCACGAATCTTTTCTAACTTGATCTGACTCAAAAGCAAGAATAGAAAATCCTGTTCTAAACTGTTCTAGGTTTGTCAATGAACAGAAAAGTAGAACAGTTCAGCACAGAAAAAACCTCAATGAACAGCAAAAAGCTGTACTTTTCTGTCTAGAACAGTCCAGCAAAGCGTCACTGAACAGACTTAATAACTCGATTCTCCGATTCAGGTTTACAAAACAATTTTCAATTCGCTTCACCTCGTTTTGTGAGTTCGGATCGAGTAATCTAAAGCAGCATTCACATGAGCGCGACCAACGAACGACGAATGAATTACAAAATATGAGTTTATATACGTTTGAAGACATATTTCCACACAAATTCTTAACAAAACGATAGCAATATAGTTTCTATTTGATTTATGATGAATACTTTTACTTTTCAATATCATATATTAATAAATTTAAGAAAACAAATTTATTCGTCACGAAAAAAATTGTAGTTGATACGAACTGTCAAACTTTATTCGCGTTCCACATTATCCACACTCGCAACGAATAAAAAAATCGCGCGTACTTAACCAAAAAAAATCATTCTTGTTTTGGTTGTTGTTGAATGTCAAACTTCATTCGCGACGAATTAAAAACTCTCATGTGAAAGAAATGTTAAAATCGACGAATATTCGTTCATTCGTTGGTCGTGCTCATGTGAATAATGCTTTATTTCGATCCGATACGGGTATATACTGCCTTGAGTCCTGATTCGATTCCGATCAATTCTACTTGTAAACTGGGTAACTCATTCAAAATTTTCATGTCTTCAATTGATTATCAAATCAGTTTTGTCGTTCAGATATTTGAAAGTGGCGAAAAAAGGAGTTGCAAAAAGTCACATAAAGGACATGTTTGTTCACAGTGCAATATGACTGCTTATTCTTAATTCATAGCTATCCGTGATAATCAAAGAGTGTTTGATTACTTCATTCAGCAATATTAGCTAATCACTATTTCACAGTCTATTTGTCAGTTCACTTTTTAAAACTTAATCAAGAATTAAGGATCCTGGTGGTCAGTTGCTGTTTTTGGTTTATTAAATATACATTTTTATTTAAGAGCTTCGTAGTTTAAATTCATAGTGTAAAAGCGCAAAATTTTCATTTTTTATGATTGATTATGATTATTTTATATTTATTTCATTTTCAAAATATCAATTTACAATTATTTAGATACAAAAATTTGTTGCCGTCATAATTTACTCACAATTAATGGTATTTTTAAAGTTAAGTTGATATTAAAAGGCTTCATTAATAAATTGGAGTCTATAGGACATGGCTTTTTGAGAGTATAAGTACAGCTGTGTTACATCGCCATTGCAGTTAAAAAGAGCTATAACCTCGCTTAATACATCACTGCCAAGAAAGGCTCATCTCACTTTTTTCAGGATCTGGACTTTCCGACGAAATACATAATGTCTTCTCTTACCGACAAGTGTAAAGCGTGCAAATTATTGGATGATCGTCTTGACGCGGCATCAAATTCAATCTTACCAACTCTCACGTTGTCTTAAATATAGCCGATATTAATTTTTCAATCGAATAATTCCTAAAATAATTTTGTTCACAAATATTGTGTTGAAGAACGCTGTAAGTGGCTATATATACAGATGAAGACGCTTGATGGATACATTCAAGCCTGTATTTTTCGTCTAATTTGGCGATGTGGTCATAGAGTGCAATTTTGACATCTATTCCATTGCATGACTGCACGTTGAAGGCAAAATTCATATCACAATATTCAGACAGTTCCTTTAATTTCTCGAACCAAAGACTCTCCTTTTGAACATGGAGAAGCTCTCGAGCAGTACAGACGTGTTTTAATTTGGTCCGCCATATTGTACAACAGTTTGCATTTTAATTAGAGGTGAAATAAAGTTTAAAATAAAAAAATGAAAACTGAATGTAAAAAATGTAAAACACGATTTAAAGGAGAAAAAAACATTGTGTGTAGTGGCCTTTGTGGCAAAGTTTTTCATGAAAAATGCACTGGCTTAGCCGATTATGATGCGCGATCGGTCCACAAAAAAAGAAACCTTGCCTTCATCTGTGATGAGTGTGTTGATGAAAAAAATGCAATTTTTAAAACTTTGAATGAAATGTTAAACTCGATAAACGAAAATAAAGAATATATAATGAAACAAGAACGTCTCGTGCGCGAAATTCTCGAAAGTTGTAACTCTCTTGGCAGGCGCGAGACTTCGTGTGCGGGTGTGAATCCGAAAGTCAAAGAAACGTACGCGAGGTAGCTACAAAAAAAGCCTTCGATAATAATTAAACCAAAATCGAAACAACCAAGTGGAAAAAAAATAGAAGATATTAAGAAAAATGTTGATCCAAGTAACCTAAAAATTATTGAAGAAGCTACAAAGCCAAATGGAGTCGTCCAAATATCATGTATGAATGAGGGAGATAGAAGTATAGTTAAACATGTAGTTGAAGACAAACTTGGGGAAGATTATGAAATTAAAATACCGGTTTTTAATAAACCAAAAGTAATCATATGCGGTTTGAGTGACGAAATCGATTCAGGGGAAATAGAGAAAAGCTTGAGAGCCCAAAACAATATGCTTGCCGCAAGTGAAATTAAGTGCGTTAAAATATTAAAAAAAAAGTGGAGAGAAAGGAAAAAAAAGTTTGTTTACTTTAATGCAGTGGTAGAATTGGACAGTTAAAGCTTTGCCAAAGTTATCAAAGTAGGGCGACTCAATGTCGGATGGGATAAATGTAAAGTGTTTGAATCGATTTTGGTAAAAAGAATGCAAAATTAAATCTTGCTGTCGTAATTGCTGTGGTGAATACGATACCAAGGTTTGTGACAGTGCTGAAATTATCAAATGTATAAACTGTGTTAAAACTAACGAGAGACTCGGTTTAAATCTAAACACTGATCATAAAATAGATTACTTGCGTCCTGTTTATCTCAAAAAGTTAGATGGGGTGCGAAGTCGGTTGCAGTATTAGCAATTAATCCATAATTTCTTTAATGAAAAACCCCCTACTTTTCTTAGAGGGGTTCTCCTTACTGTGCAAGGTATTACCGGAAACTTTGAACTAATTTAAGAATTAACAAAAAATAATAAATTGGATTTTTTATGTCTCACCGAAACTCATCTGACACCGGAAATCGAAAAATGCGAAGTGTCCTTGAATAATTATAAAAACTTTAATTGTTTAAGTAATTCTCGACATACAGGTGGAGTAACTATGTATGTTAAAAAAAACAATAAAGTCTGCGGAAGTTAAACAATTCTCAATTGAAAAAAAAGTATGGATTTTGTCAATTAATATGTCTGTAAAAAATGATTCATGGAACATAATTTTATTATATAGATCAGAAAAAATGCCTGCACGTAAATTTTTTGAGTTTTTAAATGAATGGACCTTAAACAACACTAGTGAAAATGAAAATGAAAGAACATTGATATTAGGTGACTTTAATGTAGACTTTTTAGTAAAAAATAGTTATGAGTGTAAATTAGTAAATGATTTCTTGATCCACACTGGCCCTGAGCAATTTGTATCCCAACCTACTATAGAGTAACTCAAAGATCCAAAACCCTAATAGACTATGTTTTAGGTGAGCATACATTGAAATTAGACGCTTTAGTTCTTGACGAGTGGAAAGTATTTGATCATGAAACCTTGAATATTAAATTGTCTACGATCTCATTTAAAAATGCGAACCAAAATCGAAAAAAATATATTAAATATACCCATGACCCTTTTGTGAGTGCTTTAAATTGTGAAAACTTCAATAGCATAACCGACACAAATAATTTAAATATTTGTGCAAACAAATTTGAAGAAAGTATTGAAGTAGCATTGCTTAGTATCACAAAATGGTCTAAATTTCGTGAAAACTCTGTCGAATGGTATAACACCGAATTGTATAATTTAAAGAGATCTAAAATTCAAAGACTTAAACTTAATGCGCTTGTGATGATTTTTAAAATCAAAAATGAAATGTATCCTACATATTTACAACGGAACGTGAGCTATATAACAAATTCGTTTTATAATCTAAGGAATACCGGTGATTTCAGACTTCCATTATACAGAAGAGCTGCAACCCAAAACAATCTACTATACAAAGGAATCCAACTTTTTAATAGCCTTCCTAATATCTTAAAGACTGAGCAAAACTTAAATAAATTTAAGTTTTTTGTATTGAACATATAATTTTTATCTTTATGCAGAGTGGAATTTTTTGGGCTTGATGTTCAGAGAAAAATGAATGCAATCAAATAAAAATAAAAAGTTAATCCATTCTTTTCCCAACGTTTCTCCGGTTGTTTTCCGGCATCATCAGGGGTTTTTGAATTTTATTAAACCTTATGAAATACAATAATTATATTAGATTTTTGAATGTAAATTAATAAATAAATAGACATACTTTTTTACAGTTTTACATAACACAATTCAATAAATAACACTTAAATAAATAACACTTATTTGACAAAAAGAAAAACAAACTAGCAAAATAAAAATAAAACTAATATCACAGACTACTTATTTCTTATGGCAACACTATATATTGCACTTATATTATCACTGTCTTCTTTGTGGTTCATGGTCTTGTTTATATTCTTTTGGATATGAAGACTCTCTAGCGTGTAGCGGATCCCCATTCGTCTCTCCTTGTCAATAATCCTCACATTGTCAAAGTCCGGTTGATGTTCTAGTTCGATCATATGTTGTGAGAGAGCTGTTGCTGTTTTTTCTTTCTTATGTCAGCCTTATGCTCCAATAATCTCACTCCCAAAGCGCGTTTTGTCGTCCCAATGTATATTTGTTCACACTCTTCTTCGTTCTTACCTTTGCATGGAATTGCATATATGACGTCATGTTGTTCTGTTTTATCAATCGGTGGTTTGGTATTAGTGAATATTTTGTTGAGTGTATTGTTTGGTTTATGTGCAAAAGCCGCTTTTTCTTTGTCGATCTCGAAAGTTTGATGTAGTGATGGATTGTCTGTGAGGCGTGGGACGTATGTAATTGAGTAATATCTAGTGTTACCAGTTGTCTGTTTTTTTGTTTGTTGAGTATTTTTATTGTTTATTTGTTGAATTTTTGTATTTATAAGTTCGTTGATAGTTTGTGTTGGGAAGCTGTTGTTTCTGAGTATTGTTTTGATTTTTGTTATGTTGGTTTGATGAAATTTTTTGTCACTGATGTCCATTACTTTGTTAATTAAGTTTCTGGCTGCATTTATTTTATATTTCATTGGTAATGATGACATAAAATTAATCATTCGTCCTGATGACATTGGTTTTGAGTACCAGTCAAAAATTATTTTATTGTTGTCTTTTATGATTCTTACGTCTAGGAATGGGATGGAATTGTTGTTTTCTATTTCAATTGTGAATTTTATTTTTGTGTGGTATTCATTAAGTGTATTGAGTATGATGTCTGTGTCTTTCTTTTTAATTATGGCGATCATTCATCAACATATTTATTTATAAATTTGATTTTTGTGTTGTGTGTTTTTAGTTTGTCAATTGTTTCCTCTAGTAGATGGTCAAGTAGTAAATCTGCGATTGTTGTTCACCAACATGGTCAAGTAGTAAATCTGCGATTGTTGTTCACCAACAATCGCAGATTTACTACTTGACCATCTACTAGAGGAAACAATTGACAAACTAAAAAAACACAACACAAAAATCAAATTTATAAATAAATGTGTTGATGACATGATCGCCATAATTAAAAAGAAAGACACAGACATCATACTCAATACACTTAATGAATACCACACAAAAATAAAATTCACAATTGAAATAGAAAACAACAATTCCATCCCATTCCTAGACGTAAGAATCATAAAAGACAACAATAAAATAATTTTTGACTGGTACTCAAAACCAATGTCATCAGGACGAATGATTAATTTTATGTCATCATTACCAATGAAATATAAAATAAATGCAGCCAGAAACTTAATTAACAAAGTAATGGACATCAGTGACAAAAAATTTCATCAAACCAACATAACAAAAATCAAAACAATACTCAGAAACAATAGCTTCCCAACACAAACTATCAACGAACTTATAAATACAAAAATTCAACAAATAAACAATAAAAATACTCAACAAACAAAAAAACAGACAACTGGTAACACTAGATATTACTCAATTACATACGTCCCACGCCTCACAGACAATCCATCACTACATCAAACTTTCGAGATCGACAAAGAAAAAGCGGCTTTTGCACATAAACCAAACAATACACTCAACAAAATATTCACTAATACCAAACCACCGATTAATAAAACAGAACAACATGACGTCATATATGCAATTCCATGCAAAGGTAAGAACGAAGAAGAGTGTGAACAAATATACATTGGGCGTTTTTCTTTTTTAGTTCAGAGCTGAGCTCTGAGCAGACTCTGAGCGAACAGAGTAGAGTAGAGTAGAGTTCTGAGCAGAGTATGTTCAGAGCTCTCTGATTTAATTATGAAACAACTTGAGCACTAAAGTGTCATGATTTGAAATGTCGTCTGTTTGAAGGCGTTTAAAAATTTTCTTTAAATAAATAAATTAAAAAAACAGTCATAGCGTTGGTCCATTTGACGCCTGAAATAAATTTGATTCATAAAAATGCTATATGCAATTAGTTTTTTCTAAATTATTATTAATTTTTCCTTCTGCACTAGAGCGACCAGCCTCTTGCGCCATTTTTATTGTTTTGACGATGATTTTTTTTTAATTTCCCGGCTTTCAACATCAAATTGTTTGTGTTCAGCATTTTACTCCGTTTACTCTGTTATTTTATTCTGAGCTCACGGAGCGCGCTCTGAACATGTTCAGAACTAAAAAAGAAACACGAATTTGAAGCTCTGAGCGATCAGAGCTCAAAAAGAAACACAATTATTTTTTTGACAGTTCGAGCTCTGCTCTGAACTAAAAAAGAAAAACGCCCATTGGGACGACAAAACGCGCTTTGGGAGTGAGATTATTGGAGCATAAGGCTGACATAAGGAAGAAAAAACAGCAACAGCTCTCTCACAACATATGATCGAACTAGAACATCAACCGGACTTTGACAATGTGAGGATTATTGACAAGGAGAGACGAATGGGGATCCGCTACACGCTAGAGAGTCTTCATTTCCAAAAGAATATAAACAAGACCATGAACCACAAAGAAGACAGTGATAATATAAGTGCAATATATAGTGTTGCCATAAGAAATAAGTAGTCTGTGATATTAATTTTATTTTTATTTTGCTAGTTTGTTTTTCTTTTTGTCAAATAAGTGTTATTTATTTAAGTGTTATTTATTGAATTGTGTTATGTAAAACTGTAAAAAAGTATGTCTATTTATTTATTAATTTACATTCAAAAATCTAATATAATTATTGTATTTCATAAGGTTTAATAAAATTCAAAAACCCCTGATGATGCCGGAAAACAACCGGAGAAACGTTGGGAAAAGAATGGATTAACTTTTTATTTTTATTTGATTGCATTCATTTTTCTCTGAACATCAAGCCCCAAAAATTCCACTCTGCATTAAATAAATTTAAATCTTTATTAAAACCTCTTTTAAAAAATAATGCTGTATAATATTGTGCTTATATAAATTATTATTAATTGTTAAGAGTTTTTTTAACTAATAAATCAAATAAAATAAAATATAAATAAAAATAAAATAGTACACAGAGCTATAGCTTTTGGTAAACTTCGGAGATAGTCTGGTTTTAATGTTGACCACATAATTTGGCGTGTTTTTCGGTAGTTGAAAACATCTTTTGACATAAAATCTTAGCAATTTTTGAACAGTTTCATGTATTTCATAGCCATATTCCATGGGTGCATACAGCATTATAGATTCGGCTACTGAAGTTAAAATTTTGTGCTTTACATTATGGGAAACAAGATTGTTTTGCAAATAATTTTATTCCAAGCAGCACTTATCGCGCTCTTGGCTTTTACAAGTTTCTCCTTGAAATGGGTTTCCATTTGTAAGTTGCTTGTTATCATTGCAACAAGGTATTTATATGCTTTCACCACTGAAATTGGGTAGCTGTTGAAGTACCATTTTTCATTACTGGCCAGTCTGCCACCCCATTTTAAAAATCCATAGCCTTGAATTTATTTAAATTAACCGTTAAATTCCACTACTCGCAGAATATATATAGTATATATATTCATGTGAAATCTATGAATAGAACATAAAACTTCTATAATTTATGTATACAATTTACTGTATTTAAATTTCGGGATTTATGTATTCGTTAGAAAGCTCATTTTTGGATCAAACTATGTGTTGCGGCTGGCAAAACAACTTATAATCCGACACAGCTTTAGTTTAACGAAACGTTTATTCTCTAAAAAATTATAACAATATTTGAATAAGCAACATATTAATTAAAAATAAAATCTTACAAATTTTTTTGCTGCTGGATCTCAAAGTAAAATGGCTAATGAACCGCCAAATTAGAACAATTTTACAAAGGGCACAAATCTTAAGTATGTATAATTAGAAAGGGACAAATATAACTTTACTTTAAGACAACTAGATATGTTTAAGTTGACAATAAAAATGACAGCAAACAGTCATCGAAGAAAAAAGGGCTGCGTTCAATTCTCGACATCCCCACCCCCGTGAGCTGACCTGGAGGGGGAAGCCTCACCATCTTCCGACATCTTCACGTCCAGGACCGCTAACTTGGATACTGGCCTTTTGAACTCACCAGGGCTTGTCCTTACCACTGCAGACCGGGCTACATCGTCTTTACCGAAGTGAAGTTTTAATACTCTGGCACGTTTCCATTGTGACCTAGGGACGTCAACATCACAGATGAAAACAAGGCTACCCACTTCAATCGGTTTGACAGGCTGACACCACTTGGTTCGTCTCGTAAGTTCGGGCAGGTATTCCCTAATCCACTGATGCCACATACCATTTTTCAAATTTTGAACTACGTGCCATTGTTTTCTCAAACACATCAATCTGGGTTCGTACGGTGCTGGTGTGTGAGTAGAGTTAGGCCCACCGAGCAGGAAGTGGTTCGGGGTTAATGGTTCGGGTTCTTCGGGTGTCACGGCTATATGTGTTAACGGCCTTGAGTTAACTATGTTTTCAGTCTCAATAAGAAAACTTTGAAGTGTCTCCAAACGCGGGGATTGTTCCTTTAACATCGTGTGCAGTGATTTCTTAACTGATTGGACCAGCCTCTCCCAAGCACCACCTGCACTAGGGTTCAAGGGGGTGTTAAACTTCCAGGCAATTCCCAAAGGCGATAAACCAGCTTTGATGATGTCTTGGTCGATAAATTTTTTAAAACCTTGAAGCTCCTTAGCAATGCCAACAAAGTTGGTGCCGTTGTCACTTCTGATCAAAATCGGCACTCCTCGCCTGTTAATAAAATTTCGAATACAGACAAGACAGGCGTCACTGGAGAGATCTGTTGCTATTTCCAGGTGAATCGCGCGGACCGTCAGACATGTGAAGAGAGCCACCCATCTCTTTTATCTTTGGCGACGAATGGTGACAGAAATAGGTCCGAAGTAATCCAGCCCTGTGTAGGAAAAGGGGCGAACGTATGGTGTTACTCGGTCAAGAGGTAGTGCACCCATCTGTGGTTGTACAGGTTTAGCCTTTCGCATCTTGCAGTCTTCGCATCTTACCCGCTCACTATTCATCAAACCTTCGGATAGAAGGTACCCAAAATTTTCGTCGCAGTTCGCTTATTGCTGTTGTCGTATTTATGTGGTGAAATTTTGTATGATAAAACCTCACTATTAAAGCGGTAAGGGGGTGTTTGGTTGGTAGGATGACTGGCTGTCTTGCTTGGAGGGATAAACATCCTGCGTTGCTTATCCTACCGTTCACACACATGACTCCATCTTCGGCAATAAAGGGGTTCAAAGTTATGACAGTGCTGGCTCTAGAGATAGGTTCATTTCGTTTGAAGGCTGCATACTCTTCAACGAATACCTGCTGTTGCACCCATTGACAAAGTTGTCTTTCGGCTGCCATTTCCTCTTCTGCCTCTAGTTCGCCGCTAACAAGATCTACTTTGAGTGATTTTTTCTTCAGGTTTCCCATATATCGGAACAACCAGGCGATAGTTCTTTTGAGCCTGCAATACTTCAAAAAACGGTTAATTATATTGTTTATTAAGTTCACCTTTTGATTTGCTAAAAGTAGGTAATGTTTAGTGCGAATCTCTTCATGACTTCTGTCATCCTTCAATCCCATTAAGGACTCGTCTGGCCAGGCGTCTTCATTTTCATACAAGAATTGTGGACCTTTTATCCACCTGCCATTCGACTCCCATCGCATAGGAAACTTAGGCCGCCTTGCCTCATCTGCCGGATTTTGCACACCAGGGCACCAGCTCCATTCTTCAACTTGACTGCATTCCAGTATCTCCGAGACACGATTTGCGATGTACTGCCTATATACTCGATGATCTGAACGTATCCAACGTATCACGGTGTGTGAATCGGTCCAAAATTGACGTCTGTTAATTTTCACTGTGTGGCACTTTACGATTGATTCCATCAATCGAACACCCATTACTGCTGCCTGCAGTTCCAGCTTAGGTATGGTGTGAAACCGTGTCAGAGCCAAACTACTCTTTGCTGCTACAAAAACCACCTTGATTTTACCTTCGAATGTTGCCCTCCAATATGCCACCGCAGCCATCGCTTCCTCGCTCGCATCCACGAAAACATGAAGATCCACTTACGCTGTTTCAAAGCTCGAGAAGTAACAGCGTGGCACTTGAAGCTCCTTCACTTTTGGCAACTCTTCTATCCACATTTTCCAGCGACGGTAAATCTTTTCTGGCAACGACTCGTCCCACTGTATACCTGCCTTCTACACGAACTGCATGAGCACCTTTGCTGTGATCATAAAGTCAACCAGAAATCCGAACGGGTCGAATACCGACATATTCTTACTAAGCATTTCTCGTTTGGTCGGTTTTCTAGTGAAATTCAATATTTCTGACGGCACTTTGTTAAACTTTAAAGTATAAACGAAGACGTTTGGTTTTGGCAGCCAATGCATACCCAAAATTCGCTCCAGATTATCATCCATGCTCACGGAGTTACCATCTTCACTTAGTGTTCTTCCAACGGCCGACTTTAACCTGTCACTGTTTGTTGCGATGTTACGAAGTTCAAAACCAGCTGCCCTATGTATCCTTATAACATCTGCCAACACTTCCATTGCCTCCTCCTCAGTCTGGAAACAATCCACGTAATCGTCAACGTAATGCCTCTCGATAATTCCCACAACGGCTCTAGGACACTGTTTGACATATTTGAGAGCATTGATGTTCTTGACATATTGTGCAATTGTCCGTGAACAGGTGGCACCAAAAATCAAACGTTCCATAACGTAAGTAACTGCTGGTTTCGTTGAGTCTTCTCTCCACAGAAACCGTTGGCTATCCTGGTCTTCTTTCACCATCTGGATTTGGTGAAACATTTCCTTTATGTCACCGCACACTGCATACCGAGCTTGACGAAATTTGAACAGGATTGAAGTAAGTGGTTGGTTTATAGCTGGTCCAGTTAATAAGGCTTTGTTGAGCGAAAATTGTTTCACCTCTGCGGCCGCATCGAACACTAGTCTTATACCCTCTTTATTAGGATTTATTACTCCGAAGTGTGGCAAGTAAAATGTCCTCGGAGTTCGAATTCTATCTTCTTCGGGGCTCAACTTTCGGGCATAGCCTTTTTTCACATAATCTTCGATCTTTTCTAAGTACCTTTTGGCATATTCCGGCTCGCGAACCATTTTTCTCTCGACATTTTCGAGTCGTTTCAACGCCAAGTTGTAGCTATCTGGAAATGCCGTAAGATCTTCTTTCCAAAGAAGCCCTGCTTCATAGCGAGTTCCAAGATTTTTTGTTTTTGTTTCAAGTAGTAACATAGACCTCTCATCGGCTTTGGATAAAACTGTTTTGACGTCTGAGCGTATGCCAAATGTTTCCATGTCGAAGTAATCTTTCATCATGTTGTTCATTTCGTCCAACTTACTTTCAGAATTTTCGTGCTTTTTATTGATGTGAGCAACACGTTTACTTATCCCTTTTGAGCTTTCGCTGGCTAGTACAGGCCCATAGACAATCCATCCTAACCTGGTTCTAGTGGCTATCGGACCTCTACCCAGGGGTGCATACGGTCGTTCCAGAGGGACTGTCAAAAAAGCATGTGCTAAACTTAATATCAATTTTGGTTGAATATCGGTATACTCAATAAGTGGCAATCCCGAGAGGTGAATATTTTTATTGTTTCCTAACAACTCTCCATTATTAAAACTTTGGGTTGGCAACGACATACTTGACGTTGTATAAACATTTGACAGCTGATACTTCTCAGAATTTTCTTCTACTCCGCTAATCGTCATCTCAATAATTTCGGTTTGCTGTCTGATAGTCTTCTCGTTTAACCATTGTAGCTCTAAGGAATCAGATTTACCTCGTATGCCCAACTCCCTAGCAAGATCCTGGTCAACCATGGTGACATTGGCTCCATCGTCCACGAATGCATAGGTGATAATTACTTTATCGTGTCCGTACACCTTCACTGGCAATATCTGAAATAAGATATCTTTACCACCATCGTGAATGTTTTCTGCGTGAAAACTTCGGCGTTCCTGTTGTGTGGTTGGCAAGGGCAGTTTCAGTTGGCTTGGTGCAGGTTCTTGAACTGGATGGTTGGTACTCGAAACGTGTTTCTGTGTTGTGCTGTCGTGACTGGTATGCAAAAGACGATGGTGCTTGTATGAGCACCCTTCAAGTTCACAGCGTTTACGTGCGAAGCAACGATTGGCTTGATGGCCAGTTTTGAGGCAACAGAAACACGTCTTTAATGTTTTAACTTTTTTCCATCTTTCGTAAACTGGCAGCTGCAAGAAAGCTTTACATTCAACCAGGTTACTACACTTACCGAGACAGATCAGACATTTAGATTGGGCGACGCTTACGTAAGCGTATCGACGACCCTTTGTTGCACCAGGATTATGTGCTGCTGACTTGCGACCTGAATTGATGTCTGGCATAAGTTGAGACGAAGAAGGCATTGAATCTGTTACCATGTTTGCTAGTCTTCGCAAAGTAACTAACCATTGGCTGAAATCTGTAATGGTTGGTGGTCGTCCGAGTTGTAGGCATTTCTCCGCCCACTGCATTCGTCTTGTCGTGGGCAATTTAGAGACCAGCTCGCTTAACAACGTTGGGTTTGCAAGATGATGGGCTCCTTGGGCATTTTGTAAGAACGTGGCCATATTTGCAATCTTATTTGCAAATTCTACCAGTGACGAAAGATCGCCTTCGAGAACGGGAGCAACAGCCCGTGCCTTTTCAACCTGGCTAGCAATTAATTTTTCCGGCCGCCCAAACATTTCAGCTAACATCGTCATGATCGCTTCGACATTGTTAGAGCTAGAGAGTAGTGCCTCGACTACCTTCCTTGCCTTTTGAATTGCATCTCTTAACCGCATAATATTGTGCAGTGGCGAATACTCAAATTCCAAGGTAGTACTATAAAATGCTTCTGAAAATGTTTGCCACTCCTCAGGGGCGCCCTTAAATATTGGGAGTGGGTATATCTTTTTGTGGCGTTGTGAAAAGGTCCTGTTGACAAGTTCGTTTGACATTGGAAGCGACCGATGACTTTCTGAGGGTAATGTAGCTTGTTGCTGGTCAGTTGTCGTGTATTGTTGAAACCACTGGTTTGTAATCATTGGCTGAGACATTGTTTGTGACGATAGTGGTTGCGCATAGCTTCGATTTTGTTGCTGAGGCTGTGTTGAGCTAGGAAATAACTTTTGGCAATTTGCTTGGACAAACGTTGACTGACTTGACTGTTGTGACGATGATTGATCTGCTACGAGCTGTTCCACAGGATTTATATGTCGTGCTGGCGCTTGGAAAGTAGGTAGAGGTTGTTGATGTGAGGCTGGCTGAACTTGCTGTAAGTTTGTAGGGGCAATTGGTATATTGTTTGAAGTGGGGGTTTGCAATTCGCTCTGGCGTGTTCCAACGTCCTTTGACAAGGTTGAAGTGATGTTTTTAATCGAATCATTAGTTTGTTTAAGAAGGGCTTGCATGGTTTGTATTTGTATACTAAATTCGTTTCGCAAATCGTTCATCTTACTATTAAATTCGTTTATTCGTGATCCTGAATCAATTTTAAGACTACTAGAATTGGGGTTACTTACTGTGGCATTTTCGGTGGCAGCGGGAAGCGTAGGTGCACTTAATTGGGCTGTGGGAATGTTTAATAGCGACCCACCTTCACCTACGACGATAGGTGTTTGTGCATTATCTGTTGTACTGGCAAGTAGCGTGGCGTTGGTTGTACTGGCAGGGGGCGATCGTTGTAGTGGCATGTTAGTTGCTGATGACTCGGTGTAAAAATCTTTATATTTTTGTGGCTGAACTCCCTTATTACTTCTTTTACTTGTCCTTCTGAGTAAGTCTTGGGTCGATGGCATTAATTGAAATGGAAAAAAGAGAACCTGGCATAGACTCCCTGGCTAGTTGGCGTTAAAAAACTAAGTATGGCTGTGAAGGTTTAGTAAATTGGCCTAAGCTTTATTAAGGCAATGAGTTTAGGAGCACTTTATCGCTCAAACAACTAATTTTTATTTGTAGTACAATAAGCTTTTCTTATAAATTAGTACTTGCGTGTTTTTGAGCACAAGAAGAAAATGGTCCAGAGTGTGTGTGGGCACAATGTACATGCGGCTCGCAAGATATTGACTAATCTAAATCGGTGGCATACGGCAGGTTGGATGGTTATGGCATAAGATGACTACCACGATGATATTAGATTTGTCTGCAGTGGTAATAAATGCGACCACCTGGGCAAAATGACAAATCTCCTTTCTTCAATAATCCGTACTGGCGATGAAAACCATGGATTCACAAAATGGCGGCGGATGGGCAAGGGCTTTTATTTTTCAATCGTAGGTAGATCGATGGCAGTAGCATATATAATATGTTCAAATTATTCTCAATCGTAATTCGATGGCAATGAGAAAAAAATTAGAATACAAATTGTTGCGGCTGGCAAAACAACTTATAATCCGACACAGCTTTAGTTTAACGAAACATTTATTCTCTAAAAAATTATAACAATATTTGAATAAGCAACATATTAATTAACAATAAAATCTTACAAATTTTTTTGCTGCTGGATCTCAAAGTAAAATGGCTAATGAACCGCCAAATTAGAACAATTTTACAAAGGGCGCAGATCTTAAGTATGTATAATTAGAAAGGGACAAATATAACTTTACTTAAAGACAACTAGATATGTTTAAGTTGACAATAAAAATGATAGCATACAGTCATCGAAGAAAAATGGGCTGCGTTCAATTCTCGACACTATGTATGTACATACATTACTGTAATGTTCAAGCTTTTTGGCATCACTTAACATTAATCCAATAAAATACTATTAGAGTGAGATATCCTCAATAATAAATGAGAGCAACGATTTAAATCGTTACAGTTGAAATAAAGTATTAAAGTGAACAACACGTCTTTTATTTCGCATCCATCTTTTAGAGTTCAACAAATAACAAACATTAACAATAAACAACAACACTACATTTGGCGACGAGGATAAAAAGGTAGATACGAGTTTACAACAAATAAATTCTGTTTATTAGAAAATTCAATATGGAAGGGGGTAGAATTCCTTTTTTCAATTATAACGAGGACGCCACCAACGCTGGTGACCGTTGGAAGAAGTGGATTGCTCTTGTCGAGAATTTTCTCATTGCGAGCGATATCAGTAACATAGGCAAAAAGCATTATTATTGCATTATGCGGGAGATGTGTTTGAAATTTTCCATAATTTGCCAGAGCCGAGCGTCACAACTTAGGAAATAATCGACGAAAAGGGTGCTCCAACAAGAGTAAACATGAATTGTTTTGAGATAGCAAAACAAAAGCTATTGATTTACTTCTCGCCAAAACAAATGTTGAATTTGAAATTTTTTCCTTTCGGCAGGCAAAACAAAACACAAACGAAACGATGAATCAATTTTATGCCAGGCTATTAAAATTGAGTTCCAATTGTGAATTCACAGACAGAGACAAAGAAATAAAATCACAAATAATAAGTACAACAACATCACACAGACTTAGAGATTTTGCATTTCAATCAAAGCCAAGTCTCCAGCGATTGTAGGAAGAAGCCAAAACATATGAGATGTCTGATAAACATACAATTAAAATTGAAGCCCAGCAACAACAAGAACAATGCAATCATGTGGGAGCGAGACAAAACCAACACTCAAAACTCGCCAAAACAAACAACAAAGACGCCCACAAACCAAAATTTCAAATAAACAAAAAACCTAAATGCAAAAATTGTGGAAACGACTGGCATTCTAATGGACTCCAACAATGCCCAGCACGAAATGTCTATTGCAACACATGCAAAAAGAAAGGACATTTTGCTAAAGTCTGTATGCAATCCAAAACTCTAACAAATACTCACAAAACGTACAACATTAATCAAACAGAAAATGAAACCCTACAAACAGCATTTAACGTAAATGAAAAAAATAACACTTTGCCAACAATAATAGTATCAATTAATAACATGCCAGTAAATTTTACAATAGACACCGGATCAACAGTAACCATAATTAGTAACACTATATTTAACAAACTCGAAAATAGACCAACACTACTAAAACACACAGTTAAAATCATTCCGTACAACTCCAACACATCATAACCTTCAAAGAACACTCCATAGTCGAAACCATTTTTGTCATAGACAGTCAAGCAACATCTTTACTCAGCTTCAACGCGTCCAAACAATTAAACATTATCCACATAGTCCAAAACTTAACAAATAACACCAATCATAACATCAAACAGAAATATCCTGAAGTATTCCGAGGAATAGGAAAACATAACAAACACAAAGTTCATCTTTTTATCAATAAAGAAGTACCACCAGTAGCACAGCGTTTTCGCAGAATTCCATTTCATCTACGACCAGCTGTTGAAGATGAATTCAACCGACTTCTAAAGGCAGACATAATCGAAAAAGCAACAGGTCCAACACCTTGGGTATCGCCAGTGGTAATTGTACCAAAACCCCACAAACCAACTGCTATTCGGATGTGCATAGATATGCGAGCCGCCAACAAAGCCATTCAACGTGTCAGAAAAGTTACACCAACGCTGCAAGACATCATAACATCACTTAACGGCACAACAATATACAGCAAAATCAACCTCAACGAAGGATATCATCAAATTGAGTTAGATGAAGAATCACGGTTCATAACGACATTCAATACACACTGTGGAGCAGAGTTGCAAAAATTCCAATGTCAATTCTATGCATTACTCATTATTCTTTTTAATGGATATTGTTCTTTGACTGAAATAAAATATATAATGCTAATTGTACATCTATGAATTACCCATTAAAAATTTAATTTATTGTCATCAATATTAAACTAAAAATTAAAAATTATTTTATTGCAAGTTTTATTGAATTAGTAAATAAATGTTATTTTATTGCAAGTTTAATTGAATTAAAATTAAAAAATAATTTCTATTCAAAATGAGCTACAATTTTTTAATTCAATGCCTAGTGGGAATTTATTCAATTATTTCCATTTATTTCAGTTAATATTCGAAATCTTGACGTAAAAATGTCCCAGGTTGAAGATTGACTGATAAATTTAGAAAAAAATTCGTTTTTCGGTCGAACAATAATAATAATAAATTATAATATTTAAATAATTGTTGTTTTTTGTGTAATAATTGCGTGATAACCGTAAGTCATAACATTAATCAGCTTAAAAATTTTGGAAATAAAAACTTAAAGTATTTTAATTAATAATTGCGGAAGTCTGCCAAATAAAATGAAAATACGTATTTTTATTTTAAAAGTTTTGCATTGGAAAATAATATTTTAATTAATGATAGAACACAATTAAAAAATAACATTTAATAATTAATGCCATACGGTAACGTTGAAAAATAAAATTTAATAAATAATTAAAAAAAAAATAGAATTAAAAATTGAAAAATATTTTCTAATTTATTAAAAATGCATTATAAAATTCAATGCATTATTTGCAACTCTGCTGTGGAGGGTATAGGTATAAAAGGCTGAATTTTGGTGTCAACACAGCAGCGGAGGAATTCCAAGATATCATAAGACAAACACTTGTCAACATCAAAAACGTCTTAAACGTGAGTGACGACATTTTTATTTTTGGGAAAACGAAAGCAGAACATGATATGGCATTGGAGGAGGTATTCCAAAGACTTCGTGCGAACAACCTCACCGTCAACGAGAACAAGTGTGTATTTAGTCAACCGCAACTTAAGTTCTTTGGTTTTGTTTTTTCCAAAGACGGCATCCAGCCAGATCCAGAGAAGGTAGCAGCGTTCGAGAAACTTAAGACACCCACCAATGTGTCAGAAGTTCGCAGCATTCTTGGTATGTTGAATTTTGCTTTACCTTTTCTTCCAGAATTAGCAACACATACCCAACCATTAAGAGAACTTATTCAAAAAAACAAAGAGTTCATCTGGGAGAAAAGGCACTAGGAGGCATTGAAGTTCCTTAAACAACTAATGGGAGATGCTTCCAAATTAGCTTATTACGATGTCCACAAACCAACACACATACACGTCGATGCAGGTCCCGAGGGTTTATCTAGCATCTTATCACAATTTCACAAAAACACTTACGAGATTGTTGCATATGCAAGTCATGCACTCAGTCCAGTCGAAAAGCGATATAGCCAAATAGAAAAGGAAATGCTAGCTGCAACATGGGCAATGGAACATTTTAAATTCTACCTGTATGGAACAAAGTTTACGCTCCACACAGATCACATGCCATTAGTCAGCATTTTCAGAAACCCGTTATCAAAACCAACAAGCAGAATTGAACGTCTCCTACTAAAAACACAATCTTTTAATTTCAACATCCAACATCAACGGGGTAGTTCAAATCCTGCAGATTATTTTTCCTCACATCCAAACAACAATAGTAACACCATAAACAAAAACAACGAAATCGAACACTATGTAAATTTTATACTTGAAAATGCCCTACCAAAAGCAATTTCAATAACAACAGTTCAAAAAGAAACACAAAAAGATCCAATTTTACAAAAGCTCATCGAAGCAATTACAACAAATCAACATAGCATGTGGAATTGCAAAGAAATTTCACGTTACACAGGAGTGCGTCAAGAGCTATGCGGAACCAGCGGTTGCATACTAAAAGGATCACAATTACTACTACCCGAGAATCTGGACAAACGAGTGGAGGAAGCAGTATCCCAATGTCACATATGCCAAGTGGTTACAAATCAACACAATCGCGAGCCAATTGAAATTGTCGAACCAACATCAACACCATTCGAAAAAGTTTCAATGGATTTCGCTGGACCACTTCCAAATGGAAAATATTTACTAATTTTGGTAGATGAATATTCAAAATACCCATTTGTGGAGCAAATAAACTCAACAAAGTTTATCGATGTGAAGAAGGTATTATCAAAAATCTTCGCAGCGTTCGGTATTCCGATGAATTTAAAGTCCGACAATGGACCACCGTTCAGCAGCTATGATTTCAAGGCATTCATGGATCAACACAACATTTGTCATCATAAAACAACTCCTTATTGGCCTGAAGCAAACGTAGCAGCCGAGAGGATAGGTTTAGGTTAGGTTAGGTTTAATGGGCTGACGGTTGATGTTGTTACCATCACACTTAGATCAATGTAGATCCATTGTGGTACCCCGAAGTGTTGGAAACTTCCTGAAAAGATATAATAACCTATGAATCATGTGGTTCGTTAAACCATTTAGAGGCCTTGACAAAATTTAGTAAGCTTTTGCCTGGCAGTTCTGATAGTTCCTCCAGTTCATTAAAGAAAAAGTTGCCTAGAGTTTTCTTCCTAGCAAGACAAAGCGAAGGACAGTGGCAGAGAAAATGAGTAGTGTCTTCATGTTCGTTTTCATCACCACAGCCTCTACAAAGGTCATCAGTACTGAGCCCCATCTTCTTCTTATGGTAGCCGAGTAGGTTGTGACCTGTAATGATGCCGATAAGGGATCTTAGGGAGGGCTTATTTAGATTTAAGATCCAGTCGGATCTTTTCTTATCGTATCTAGGCCATATCTTCCTGGTGTTAACACAGGTTTCTAGGAGATTCCATCTGTCATTGGATTTTTGAATGATGGTTTTTCTGACGTTATGTTTCAGTTCACATAACGGTATCCCTATATGGTGGTCTATCCGAGAGGGTTCCAGTGTGGAGCCCTCCCTAGCAAGTTCATCCGCCTTTTCGTTGCCTGGTACATCACTGTGGCCAGGAACCCAGCAGAGTCTTACGTTATGCTGTGTGCCAAGAACCTTTAGCTCTTCGCGACAGCAAGAGACAAGCTTTGACTTGATTTGGGTGGCAGAGATAGCTTTTATTGCTGCTTGGCTATCAATGAAAAAAGTGATGTCCGCGTGTGATATCGCCATCATGGATAAATGTTTAGCAGCGTTTTTCACTGCCAAGATCTCAGCTTGGAAGACGCTGCTATAGTCAGGGAGCCTGAATGCTTCGGCAAGGTTGAGGCTTTCAGAGTAAAATCCTGCACCTACTCTACTATCCATTTTAGAGCCATCGGTGTAGATGGTAATGGTTGAGTCGTTGGTGTAGGGCTTATTATTTTCCCAATCTAGTCTATTGGGGAACTTGGTGCTAAAGGATTTGTTGAAATCCAAGTAGGGGCTCATATAATCTGTGCAGATATTTTTGTCTACGTATTTCGTAAGAATAGCTGCGTGGCCACTCTGGCTAGTTTGCCAGATGTTAGTTTGACTGAGCCTGAGGGCGCTGTATGCTGCTGATTCTTGAACGAATAGATCTATCGGGGGGAGGTTGAGGATCGTTTCTAAACCTGCAGTTGGGGTTGTCCTCATCGCCCCACTGGTACAGATACAAGCCATTCTCTGTACTTTGGAAGCCGAGAGGATGGTCAAACCCATAAAAAAAAAAAAAAAATCGCTTCTCTGTTCTGAGTTAGAGAAAATTCCAATTGTCTTTCTCAGTTAGACATGTTCCTGATGGATTACAGATCAACTCCGCAAGCAACAACAGAAGTATCACCGTTCGAGATGATGTTCAATAGGAAGATAAACAATTTCCTTCCTACATGAAACAAACAAAAGAAAAACTTTAACAAGAATGAACAAAAAAAAAACAAACTCAAATACAAACACTATGCTGATAAAAAAAGACACACAAAACCTGCACGAAATGTCTATTGCAACACATGCAAAAAGAAAGGACATTTTGCTAAAGTCTGTATGCAATCCAAAACTCTAACAAATACTCACAAAACGTACAACATTAATCAAACAGAAAATGAAACCCTACAAACAGCATTTAACGTAAATGAAAAAAAGGATGGTCAAACCCATAAAAAATCGCTTCTCTGTTCTGAGTTAGAGAAAATTCCAATTGTCTTTCTCAGTTAGACATGTTCCTGATGGATTACAGATCAACTCCGCAAGCAACAACAGAAGTATCACCGTTCGAGATGATGTTCAATAGGAAGATAAACAATTTCCTTCCTACATGAAACAAACAAAAGAAAAACTTTAACAAGAATGAACAAAAAAACAAACTCAAATACAAACACTATGCTGATAAAAAAAGACACACAAAACCTGCACGAAATGTCTATTGCAACACATGCAAAAAGAAAGGACATTTTGCTAAAGTCTGTATGCAATCCAAAACTCTAACAAATACTCACAAAACGTACAACATTAATCAAACAGAAAATGAAACCCTACAAACAGCATTTAACGTAAATGAAAAAAATAACACTTTGCCAACAATAATAGTATCAATTAATAACATGCCAGTAAATTTTACAATAGACACCGGATCAACAGTAACCATAATTAGTAACACTATATTTAACAAACTCGAAAATAGACCAACACTACTAAAACACACAGTTAAAATCATTCCGTACAACTCCAACACATCATAACCTTCAAAGAACACTCCATAGTCGAAACCATTTTTGTCATAGACAGTCAAGCAACATCTTTACTCAGCTTCAACGCGTCCAAACAATTAAACATTATCCACATAGTCCAAAACTTAACAAATAACACCAATCATAACATCAAACAGAAATATCCTGAAGTATTCCGAGGAATAGGAAAACATAACAAACACAAAGTTCATCTTTTTATCAATAAAGAAGTACCACCAGTAGCACAGCGTTTTCGCAGAATTCCATTTCATCTACGACCAGCTGTTGAAGATGAATTCAACCGACTTCTAAAGGCAGACATAATCGAAAAAGCAACAGGTCCAACACCTTGGGTATCGCCAGTGGTAATTGTACCAAAACCCCACAAACCAACTGCTATTCGGATGTGCATAGATATGCGAGCCGCCAACAAAGCCATTCAACGTGTCAGAAAAGTTACACCAACGCTGCAAGACATCATAACATCACTTAACGGCACAACAATATACAGCAAAATCAACCTCAACGAAGGATATCATCAAAATGAGTTAGATGAAGAATCACGGTTCATAACGACATTCAATACACACTGTGGAGCAGAGTTGCAAAAATTCCAATGTCAATTCTATGCATTACTCATTATTCTTTTTAATGGATATTGTTCTTTGACTGAAATAAAATATATAATGCTAATTGTACATCTATGAATTACCCATTAAAAATTTAATTTATTGTCATCAATATTAAACTAAAAATTAAAAATTATTTTATTGCAAGTTTTATTGAATTAGTAAATAAATGTTATTTTATTGCAAGTTTAATTGAATTAAAATTAAAAAATAATTTCTATTCAAAATGAGCTACAATTTTTTAATTCAATGCCTAGTGGGAATTTATTCAATTATTTCCATTTATTTCAGTTAATATTCGAAATCTTGACGTAAAAATGTCCCAGGTTGAAGATTGACTGATAAATTTAGAAAAAAATTCGTTTTTCGGTCGAACAATAATAATAATAAATTATAATATTTAAATAATTGTTGTTTTTTGTGTAATAATTGCGTGATAACCGTAAGTCATAACATTAATCAGCTTAAAAATTTTGGAAATAAAAACTTAAAGTATTTTAATTAATAATTGCGGAAGTCTGCCAAATAAAATGAAAATACGTATTTTTATTTTAAAAGTTTTGCATTGGAAAATAATATTTTAATTAATGATAGAACACAATTAAAAAATAACATTTAATAATTAATGCCATACGGTAACGTTGAAAAATAAAATTTAATAAATAATTAAAAAAAAAATAGAATTAAAAATTGAAAAATATTTTCTAATTTATTAAAAATGCATTATAAAATTCAATGCATTATTTGCAACTCTGCTGTGGAGGGTATAGGTATAAAAGGCTGAATTTTGGTGTCAACACAGCAGCGGAGGAATTCCAAGATATCATAAGACAAACACTTGTCAACATCAAAAACGTCTTAAACGTGAGTGACGACATTTTTATTTTTGGGAAAACGAAAGCAGAACATGATATGGCATTGGAGGAGGTATTCCAAAGACTTCGTGCGAACAACCTCACCGTCAACGAGAACAAGTGTGTATTTAGTCAACCGCAACTTAAGTTCTTTGGTTTTGTTTTTTCCAAAGACGGCATCCAGCCAGATCCAGAGAAGGTAGCAGCGTTCGAGAAACTTAAGACACCCACCAATGTGTCAGAAGTTCGCAGCATTCTTGGTATGTTGAATTTTGCTTTACCTTTTCTTCCAGAATTAGCAACACATACCCAACCATTAAGAGAACTTATTCAAAAAAACAAAGAGTTCATCTGGGAGAAAAGGCACTAGGAGGCATTGAAGTTCCTTAAACAACTAATGGGAGATGCTTCCAAATTAGCTTATTACGATGTCCACAAACCAACACACATACACGTCGATGCAGGTCCCGAGGGTTTATCTAGCATCTTATCACAATTTCACAAAAACACTTACGAGATTGTTGCATATGCAAGTCATGCACTCAGTCCAGTCGAAAAGCGATATAGCCAAATAGAAAAGGAAATGCTAGCTGCAACATGGGCAATGGAACATTTTAAATTCTACCTGTATGGAACAAAGTTTACGCTCCACACAGATCACATGCCATTAGTCAGCATTTTCAGAAACCCGTTATCAAAACCAACAAGCAGAATTGAACGTCTCCTACTAAAAACACAATCTTTTAATTTCAACATCCAACATCAACGGGGTAGTTCAAATCCTGCAGATTATTTTTCCTCACATCCAAACAACAATAGTAACACCATAAACAAAAACAACGAAATCGAACACTATGTAAATTTTATACTTGAAAATGCCCTACCAAAAGCAATTTCAATAACAACAGTTCAAAAAGAAACACAAAAAGATCCAATTTTACAAAAGCTCATCGAAGCAATTACAACAAATCAACATAGCATGTGGAATTGCAAAGAAATTTCACGTTACACAGGAGTGCGTCAAGAGCTATGCGGAACCAGCGGTTGCATACTAAAAGGATCACAATTACTACTACCCGAGAATCTGGACAAACGAGTGGAGGAAGCAGTATCCCAATGTCACATATGCCAAGTGGTTACAAATCAACACAATCGCGAGCCAATTGAAATTGTCGAACCAACATCAACACCATTCGAAAAAGTTTCAATGGATTTCGCTGGACCACTTCCAAATGGAAAATATTTACTAATTTTGGTAGATGAATATTCAAAATACCCATTTGTGGAGCAAATAAACTCAACAAAGTTTATCGATGTGAAGAAGGTATTATCAAAAATCTTCGCAGCGTTCGGTATTCCGATGAATTTAAAGTCCGACAATGGACCACCGTTCAGCAGCTATGATTTCAAGGCATTCATGGATCAACACAACATTTGTCATCATAAAACAACTCCTTATTGGCCTGAAGCAAACGTAGCAGCCGAGAGGATGGTCAAACCCATAAAAAATCGCTTCTCTGTTCTGAGTTAGAGAAAATTCCAATTGTCTTTCTCAGTTAGACATGTTCCTGATGGATTACAGATCAACTCCGCAAGCAACAACAGAAGTATCACCGTTCGAGATGATGTTCAATAGGAAGATAAACAATTTCCTTCCTACATGAAACAAACAAAAGAAAAACTTTAACAAGAATGAACAAAAAAACAAACTCAAATACAAACACTATGCTGATAAAAAAAGACACACAAAACCTTCACATTTTAGCATTGGAGATGAAGTTCTATGCAAGCAGAAGAAAATTAATAAATTAACTCCACCGTTCAATCCCGTGCCGCTAAAAATCATTAAAATGATTGGATCACAAATCTGGGCCAGCAGAAGAGGGGAGAAACCAATAGTAAGAAATTCTTCTTTCTTTAAACACTTCTCCAGAAATCAAAACCACAATTCAAACATCACAACAAGACCTGAAAATAAAAATACACTAATTTATTCATCACCATTAATCAATTCAGAATTCCATAGTCTGCTATTACACGATGAATCTAGATGCATGCGACATCTTCGAATTCTTCTTTGTGATCCTATCCTGTTTCTCAAGTGCTATTACACGTTGAAACTAGATTCATGAATCTATTTTGACAGTTCTCTTTCATTTTTATTTCGTCATCGACTTGTTTGTTTGTCTGTTTACTTTTATTAATCGAGAAAATTTTGTTATTCTTTAAAATCAATAAAAAACATTTTGTTTTGTAAAATTTATTTCTGACTGTGCACTCTAATAAAAAAACAAAGACATAGATTCCTACAAAATGAACTGTTCGTCGAACAGAGAAACGTCAAATTGTCTCAAGGAAAATTTTACCAGTGCGACACAGGTCGATTTTCTTGCGTCTCATGTTTTCGAATTTTTTTCTCTTTTGCACTTATGTTGTTCGAAGTGTCGCATGCATCTAGATTCATCGTGTAATAGCAGACATAATAATAATGAGCCACAACAAAACGAACAAATTCGAAATGATCATTTTAATTCCGAACCCGAAACAACAGCTGTGTTCAGTGGGGATTTTTCTAGATCAGAACAGCACAGGACAGCACAGTTTCGTGAGAAACGTCAGATCAAGTTAGAACAGTCAGTTAAACGTCAGTTGTCAAAAAAAAAACAAAACAAATTGCAAATTGTGTGAATTTTTCGTTTCTCGCTTATTTTTTTCATTTTTTGTGTTTTTACTGTGAAAAATATTATTAAAAATTATTGAAATGGAAAATCAAGTGATTGCTAAGATAATACTAAAATGTTAGTGGTTCAGACACCGATAGTGATTTTTCGTCGGATTCCTCTTCAGATGATTGGAATGAAAGTGTGACGAATGTTATTACCTATTCTTTGATGAAATGTAAAAGAAATTGCATTGAAAGTTATTATATTATATTTTATAATTATTTAATTGAACAAATTAAACAAATTGGCAAAATAACTTTATTTTAATTTTTTTAAATCACGAGAAAAAAAAACACAAAGCACAGCCAAATCAAAACGTAAACAAAAAAAATGACAACTTCGATTTTGACATTTCTCACGAGTCTGTTCTAACCTGATCTGACTCAAAAGCAAGAACAGAAAATCCTTTTCTAAACTGTTCTAGGTTTGTCAATGAACAGGAAAGTAGAACAGTTCAGCACAGAAAAAACCTCAATGAACAGCAAAAAGCTGTACTTTTCTGTCTAGAACAGTCCAGCACAGCGTCACTGAACACACTTAACATAAGCTGACAGTGACAAGACAACCACATCTCAATAAGTACCAGAGACGCTATTGAGGCATGATACAACTAATAAAGATAGCGCATTGCGCATGTTAGATTTTGGTTGTCAAACTATCGTGACGTCACGAATACTCAATCATTTGAAGAGAGTTAAGCTTAGTGTACACGATTGCCAGGTCTGACAATCATTGTCAGATCAGCAAACGTCTGACAATGTGTGAAAATGAGCTGACAATGAGCTGAACATTTTAATTTGTGTGTACACGGTTTGCAGATATCTACAAACATCTGCAAATCTGTTGCCAAATATTTGTCTGACAATGTCGACAAACTAATTTGGCCAAATAGCTAGCAATAGATTTGCAAACATTTGTAGATTTTCTGCCAACCGTGTACACACCAAATCAAATTTTGGATCTGCAAATTTATTTTCAGCTCATTGTCACACATCGCATCAGTCAGAAAATTTGTCTGCCAATGAATAAATTTGCAAATATTCCTCAAACTTCATCTGCAAATTTATTCATTGTCAGACGTTTGCAGAAACGTCAGAAAATGAAAAAAATTTGGTGATCTCCCAATGAATTTTGTGTACACACGATTGCCACATCTGCAAATTAATTTGTCTTCAAAATGATTGATGAACAAATTTTTCTGCAAATCAATTTGGTGTGTACACGGTTGTCAGCTTGCGTGTACACGATTGCCAGATATCTACAAATTAATTGGCAGATATTTGTCTGCAAATTAGGAGCCAAACCATTTGTCTGCAAAATGATTTGGTGTGTACACGATTGTCAGCCATTCGAGACAATTTTGTCAGTGACAGATCTGGCAATATTTGCAGATCTGGCAATCGTGTACACTTAGCTTTAGTATTTTTGGTGCAATTTCACTCTATTTTCTGTTGTAAATGTTAACGGAAGTGAATTTTCAAATTTTTAAATCAATAAAGTTATTTAAAGTGGTATTGTTTATAATTTATACTAAATAAAAAAACATTTATTAATAAACATGGGTGTTTGTTCTGTTTTTGACTGCAACAACAACGAAAGAAATAAGATAACGAGAGATTCCAGCTTTCATAAATTTCCAAAAGGAAATTTAAATCTCTCGAAGCAGTGGACCTTTTTCACCAAACGCAAGGAAAAAATGAATGTTCTAACTGCAAGAATTTGTAGTCTCCACTTTTTGCGAGAAGTTTATATAAAAAATACAAAGTATGAAATGGGTAAGTTAATAAAAAAAGTAGTTCAGAATAAAAATCTGAAATAGATTTATATCAATAGGATTCACACGGTATCGGATTTTGAAACCAGATGCACTTCCTACGGTTTACGCAAAGCAACTGCCTCTAGCGTCTGAGCCTGACACAACAAAGCGCTCGAAAAGAATGGAGCTGAAAAAGCAAAAAGATGTAGTGAGTGGGTTGCTGGTTCCCATTGAGCTGGAGCATGAAAACGTGCCTGAACAGCAATGCAAAAATGATAACTTGATGGAAAATATTTCACATCCACAATTAAAACAAGCTCAATTTGAAGTGTTAATTGAACAATTGTAAGTACCTACATATCTAATAATATTTGTAGGCATTTATGATAGGAACAAAATCATAATCGTAAGTAGAATATGCGTCGCTTGAGCATGGGAATTTTTTTTATGGCTTTTTTAATGGGTTTTGTTTTGAATAGTTTTTAATGTGTTTTCAATTGGTGCGGTATTGTGTTTGATGTATTGTTTGGCGCACGCCTTGGCGCCGCATGCGGAAGTGATGATGATGAAGGGTTGGTTTGTGATGTTGAGGATCGTAAATGTTTTATTGGATTTGAATAGAAGTGAGGAAGAGGCGGCGCGGGCTCTCTGGATATTTGGAGAATGTGCGGTGGATGGATCGTGATGATTGTGGTGGTTGCTGCCGTTCGGTCGGTCGGTCGGTCGGGAGGGAGGGAGTTTAAAGAAGATGTGTGTGAAGTAGTTTTGGATATTTGGAGAATGTGCGTTGGATGGATCGTGATGATTGTGGTGGGGTGTGGGTAATGTGTTTGGTGGTGGTTGCTGCCGTAGTCGTGGTTGTCGTCGTGTTCGTCGTCATGATCGTCATGGTCATCGTCGGTCGTCGGTTGTCGTCGTCGTTTATGTGGTATGGTTGTGCGGTACAGCATGTGCCGTGGTGATGGTTGTCGTCGTGTTCGTCGTCATGATCGCCATGGTCATCGTCGTCGTGGTCGTCGTCGTCATGGTCGCGGTTGTCTTTGTTGTATGTCAGTAGGTAAAGGGTCCCTTGAAGAAGGAAAACAAATAAAGAAAATATTTTTTTATTGATGTGTGAGATGGTATGTAGGGGTATGATGTATCGGGACGAGGAGGTGACGGTGCGGCAATGTGGTGATATGGTGATCTGTTGAAGTGAGTATGCATTTGATGGTTAATTTGTTGGTTTGTTTAGGATTTTATGAGGAGCGATCGTTTGTGTGAGGATGAGTGAGAGGGGTAGATTTTATTTGTGTAGGGATGTATGGATGGGTTGGTGAGCATGATGATGATGATTTATTTATAAATATGAGAATGAGATGGAATTGTATTTTTGTTATAATGTGAAATGGAAATGGGTATTGAGAAAAATGTTGAAAACTTTGAAAGGCTGTAACTTTTGAAGGAAGCGTTTTTTCGCAAAAATAGCCTTATTTTTCATGACCGTATATATATTTATATATCTAACTATCTATCTATATATGTATGAATATATCTTTAAAAAGATAAAAGAACAAAATCTGAAATATTGTATTTAAGAAAAAAAATAAATAAATAAAATAAAGCATAAAAAAAACATCAATTTGAAATTTACTTATTATTTATTTTAGATATGTGTATCCATGAATTATGTTCAGGAGGGAAACCCAACCATTTTACAAATTATTTTATCTTTGTAATACTTTTTCTATAAGAAATGTGTCTGGATATTTGGTTTTTTGTAGCTCTAATTCATAGAATCCACCTTTAATAGGATGACCTTGATAGTCTTCTAGCAGATATGTTATAGGATTACTTCGTTGAATTTTTGTAATTTTAAAAATTTCAGTTGTCCAGTTTGGTGTGTATCCTTTTTCAAATACATGTTTGTATTTACTGATTCTCACTGAATCTCCAACTTTGAATTTAGGAGTTAAACGAATTTTAATATATTGATATACAGAAGAGAGTAGATGTTTTTCGTTTGCAGTATTTACTTCGGAAGGTTTCATTGTTATAGTTCGATGTTTTGAATTGCTATAAGTTTTAGTTAGTGTTGACAGCATATCGGTCCATTTGTACGATCCGTTTATACTGAATTGTGAATGTTCGAATAAATCGTTCTACAATTGATGCCTTCAATTGAGTAAATGTCGAATAATGATTAATTTTATATTTTCGCACTAAATTTTGAAAACATATATATGTACTCAAAATCTTTACACCAAACAAAATATGAGTTCCTAAAACAAGTAATTAAACCTATAAAAAAATGGGTTTCTTTACATTTTCTAATAATAGTGACGTTATTCTACCGTCATTATCAATTAGATAGTTTCTACTTGTGTCAAACCTATACAAAAATACCAAAACACTTAATTCGGGACAATGCAATTTTTTTTTGATAATTTTTAAACAGGACGGTATGAATTTAAAACACATTTACAATGACCATGTTCCGACATGACATTTAAAACATTTCAAAATGTATGTGCAGACTGTTGGAAAACCGTTTATGGATTTTTTTTGTAATCGATAAAGAAAGTCCACTGAATAATGGTCGCTATAGAAAAGGTTTTGACTGTTTTCTCAAGTTATAAAAAGCAGGTACATTTGAATTCTAAAGCCAATTGCCCGAGTAATGGTTGATAAATACAGTTGCGAGCAGTATAGTGAAGAAGTACTTTCTGTTAATAACAGGTTCAGTTTTGAATGTTGGCTTTTTGCGGTTAAGACTAGTAATTTACAGTTCAGTTCAGTTTAGTGCGGTTAAGACCAGTAATTTGCAGTTGAGTTCAGTTTTGATTTTCGGTTTTATGCGGTTCAGACCAGTAATTTGCAGTTCAGTTCGGTTTTGTACGGTAAAGACCAGTTATTTACAGTTCAGTGTAGCAGTTCTATCTGTACAAATCGCAGTTGGGTTTCTTCATTTAAGACCAGTTATCTTAATAATAAAATAAAATCTTAAACCCAATACATATTTTCGTTTGAATTTATTAACCATTGAAGCAATCAAAGATAGACAAAGAACAATTAAAATTTTATAACTCACTATTCCTAACCACTCGCTGCCCCTGGAATAATAAAAGCATTGCGTTGCGTACCTAGCCTAGCTCTCGTTTCAAATGGGGATGAATCAACACGATTAGATTTGCTCCAATGTTTTTTTAAAAAGAAAAAAAAATTGAATTCCGTAACGGGGCAAATTGTTATTAAATTTTAAATTGATATCTGAAGACAAACGATTTTTAGGATGAAGCGATCCGATGTATTGGATTTGAAGAGAAGTAATAAGAAATTCTACAACATTAAGAAAAAATTATTATGTTGATATTAAATGACTGTGGTTGCTTTTGTCAAATGAACAATAGATGGGAATATGTATTTGTATGATGTGAGCTTATAAATAAATAGGTGTTTCTGCTCAAAGTTTTTGTTTGGTGTATGGAAGATTTTTAAAAAGGATTGGTTAGTTTAATTGTGAACTTTGCAGTGATCGGTTGAAAAATAAAATAAAAAAAAAATCCAAAATGAGTTCTCAATTTTTGAACAAGTTGAATAACTTGGGTATGGTTAAACCATTAAAAAGTATAAGCGATCTTCAATCCATTATCTACTTAATAAAAAATGGGGAGAAAACTCTTACGAAATACGGTCCAAGAATTCTTTTGGAAATGGAGAGTTTTAAGGTATTTTTACCTTCTAACTTCAATGGACTCTCAGAAGAAGAAATAGCTCTGTTCTCAGGCTATTTTTTGAAGGTTTCTGAAGCATCACTTCCAGGAGGGCAACCAAAACTTGAATTCCTCCCACCCGTTGAAGAAAAAGTAAGTTATAAAAAAAAATGGTTTAAAAACAAGGAAAATATAGATAATTTTGTTTTTGTTCAATAGCGTTATGAGGTAGTTTCATCCACTGAAACAAAAGTAAAGCGGTTCAACCTGAAAGCCAACAAAATAGAGTTTAGGATCAGTCCTATCCCCAAAGGAGCAGAGCCGACAACATGGGTAAGAATTGCCGTTGAAGAGGCACTTAAATTTGCATTTCAGGGTGTGGGGGCTATGGACAAGGTTGGAGTGACGTTTAATGGAAAAGGATTTTCCAAGGAGAGAGGAAGTGGTTGGGTGAATTTTAAGAACGCATCAGAATTTAAAATTGAGGATTTATGGGAAATGATGATTAAAATATTTCAAAGTAACTCAGAAGGATTCTGCACAGATACTTTCGAATTAATGGTTACTTCCATAAAACTACCTTCAGGTAAAGGGAATAGCCGCGAACCTCATTACAATTCATATGAGGAAGAATGCCTTAAAAAACGTGGGATCATATCCATCAAAAACAAGGATAACTTGTGTTTACCCAGAGCCTTAGCAGTAGCAGTAGCATATGCGGACATGCCTACAAAGTCTTAAGTGGAAAAGACAACACTGAAGAGGTTATTTGCAAGGTAAAGGGATTATGCTTAAATTACTCAGCATAAAAAAAAAGTTAATTTTGAAGCAATCAAAGAAGCCGTTCTTAACGCCGATGGCAATGATCACATTCAGATTATTTCTGACAATATTTGCAGGACAAGGGATCATCAAGTGATAACAAAGACACAGTGCAAGACCTATAGACCAAGATCGGAAAAACGCCACTTTCTCTCTAACCATAGCTCCCTACCTTTTGGATTTTATCGTCAAAACAGTCCCACGGCATTCTTACCCTCTTAGATTTACAATGCATTTGCAACATTTTCTGATATTTCTTTGAAAAATATTACAATAAAAAATGTAAAAACGAATTAAATAAAAAGAACTAGAAGTACAATATTGTTTATGTGTTTATTTATATTTGGAATGGTTACATGGTGAGTATTGGTTTTAACAAAATCATTGAGCATGAACCCGATAGGTTAAAATATTGTTAGATAAAATGATTTTTTTTTTATTTGATTACGTATTAGTTTACACACCATGACAGTCAATTTAAGTAAGTTTGTTAACTTCTCCAGTAACTGGATTATATTCTATTACACGGTCATGAAGAATAAGGCAATACATAGTTGTTAAAGGTGGAACTGGAAGTGTTGTTTTAAGTTCAATTTTTACATTCACTGGTCCTGTTTTAATTGATTCATTTTGACGGGAACAATCAACCACCATTATTGGGGCGATATCCTTGAAGTTTTGTCGTGATAAAAGTGGTTGTGAGCGTTTTTGATAGTATGAGTATTGAAATTTACTGTACATTTCATAGAGAATGGCATACTGGTCTAGTTTATATTTAAGATTTAAATCTTCACGAGGGTACGATTCAGAGTTTAAATGTACCTTTACATTGCTAACTTCACAGTGGTCAAATTTGCTTACATCCTTATCCTTTTGATTTTTTCTATTCGTTTGTAGAGCAATAATAACATATCTCGGTTTCTCAAGTTGAGTTGAAGTCTTAACTGTCCATACATGATCAGTGTTAGTTGGCAGCGTTGGATATTCGTACATTTCCCAAGTTCGAAAATGAATTTGAATTGGATTTAATTGTATTTGTTTTAATAATGTAATCTTGCTTGAATCGGATAAGGTAATATGCGGAACTCTCCATTGCAATTTGAAAATTGATAGTTTTATTTCCTCGTTTTCTGTAGTATAATAAGCATTCTCATTACTTCGAGTACGAATTAGAACCAATTCATGTCTTGCGTTTACTATAATCCTTTTATAGTCTTCAGCAAATCCCAACAGATTCTTTAGTGGTACACAAAAATTAAAAGTACCCGATGCAGGTGTAATGCTGGAGTTTCCGGTCCATGAAGCATTTTCTAAGCTTTTAATTTCATTCTTATTCAATGATATATAATTTTTCATTGATGTTGTGATGCCAACATTTTTATTGTTATCAATGTCCACTCCGTTGAGTTCATAATGTATTTCTTCAAAAAGAAATGCCATCGCATTATTAGATAATTTTCCCGTAGAAGAAGGCTTTCCATCTAATTTTGTTAGACCTCCTTCTATATAAATGTAGCTTTCACTGGGTAAAATGCACAAATCCTGTTGTTGTATAGGGATACGTATTTCATCACTTGGATTGAATGACTGAAGAAATGGCGAGTAACTATGGTACTCAAAAATCATACAACATAATTTCTGCTCCTGAGTTCTTTACATTTATTTCTAGTTAAAGTCTCTTTTAAATTCAGATTTTTAACATAATTTTTGCATAAATGCCTGATCTATTCAAAAACATTGTGTCATTAAATGTGTTTTACATAATTTCTTTTAAATTGAATAAATTAAATTGTCACATATTTCTTTTCTGATTTAAATCTATCAAAAATTGAGTGCTTGAGTGATTTTTTTTTCCGGTTTTCTCATTTCTCATCGTCATCATCGTTGCCGTTAAAATATTCTTTCTCCTTTTCTATTGTCTCTCTGGGTGAGTTGCAACATTCTTAGTGTATGTTCTGCCAATGAAGCAAATTTGATGCTACACAACCTGTATCGGTTTCTTTTCATGCCGCAACAAGTTGCACTCTACACCTCCTGGACTCACTTCTCATCAAACAACCTAAAGCTCAGCATTTCATCAACATCTGACTGTCATACTCGTCTCCGAATCATCTCACCTACATGAGTGCAAGTGCTTTTACTGTTCAAGTATTTTACTCCTAAAGCTTTATTTAAATATAATTTCGATCAGTTGGTTCGTGTATATGATATTGCTCATAATTTACTAATCACAGACACCAACCATATTTTTGAAGTACACTTATAACGAAATTTTCTTCTACAAATATTATTTTATTTTCTGAGTAAAACATAAAAATGTCTGAATGTGGAAAATGTTTAAAAATATGCGACTTTATGATTGATTCGATCATGTGCTATGGTAACTGTCATAGAACCTTCCATGTGGAGTGCATCAATGCTAACTATAGCTCTATAAAAACGTTGAGCAAGAACCAAGGCTTTTATTACTTTTGTAATGAATGTGATCCCTTTGTTCAGAAAAATATTACACGGGACCTTCTCTCCATAACGACAATGATTGAAAATCTTCAAAAACAATATAATCAGCTAAATATTAAAGTAGATGAAATATCGAATCATACACATATTCAGCGAAAACAAACCAGGAATGTAACAGCGATCTTAAAGTCTAACAATACCGCATCAAATAACCAGACAAATAAACGAAAATGCGATGAATTAGACACAACCTTACCTCAACCTCCAAATAAGAAATCATCTGAGGTGCCGAACTCATTGATCTCAAATGATAAAAATAAACTTCATATTACCCCATCGATAATACCAGTTACCACTGTTGCAATGGCCTCATTATCAACTCCTCCAATAATTTCATCACCATCAGCATCAACATCTTTAGCATCACCATCATCATCATCATCATCATCATCATCATCATCATCATCTTCATCATCATCATCATCATCATCATCATCATTATCTTCATCATCACCAACCTTTTCGATACCAATTCAAACGGACTCTGTAAACAACAACAACAAAAACAACAACAACAACAACAACAATAACAATAACAATAATAACAACAACAACAACAACAACAACAACAACAACAACAACAACAACAACAATAACAACATCATCATCAACAACAACAACAACAACAACAACAACAACAACAACAACAACAACAACAACAACAACAACAACAACAACAACAACAACGAAATCATATCGCCAATTATATCCGGGCTTAAGGTTGTAGAGGGGCAAAAAGTGTTGTTTCTTTCTAAACTATCACCGTCAACTAATGCCCTTGATATCAAAAATTATCTTAAAGAAAAAGTGGGAACATTGTTCTTTAATGTGGAAAAAATTATTCACAGAAACTACACTAAATATTCATCTTTTAAAATACGTGTTCCGGATTCAGTTTTCCATGTACTAAACTCGCCTTCGTTCTGGCCAATTGGTGTAATAATACACGAATTTGTTCATAAACAGAATAGTCAAGGAATACCCCAGAACCCTTTTCGTCAAATTCGGACAATGCGGAATCAACATCTGAGCAGCTTAAACAAATATTAGTCTACTACCAAAATGTAAATGGACTTCGGACAAAGACTAATATGGTCTATAAAAATGTAAACAACCTTCCCCACGATGTCATTATACTAACAGAAACTTGGCTCAACTTTTCTATACTTGACTCGGAGCTTTTTGATGCATCTTATCAAATTTTCAGACGTGATCGACATGATGAAGAAGACTCTAATGTTGTCGGAGGAGGAATTCTTTTTGCGATCAAGACCTCACTTACGTGCTACCTGATCGATGACTTTCGAGCCACAGGTGTCGAAGCTCTATGTATCAAAATCAAATTGAAATCTGGCCATTTATTTATTATCTCCGCGTATATTCCTCCAAGTTCAAACAATGAGGCTTATGAAAAGATTAATGACTGCATAGAAAATATTTATGTACTTATGGAACCCGAAGATGAAATTTTGATCGTAGGTGACTTTAATCTACCAAACCTTAACTGGACAAAAATTGATGACGACAACTTCCATGTTCCAATAAATGCGTCCAGCCTTAATGAACTAACATGTATAGATGGTATGTCATCGTGTGGTTTAAGTCAATTCAATGGATTGAGAAATCGTTTTGGAAAAATTCTTGACTTAGTGTTTTTCGCCGATACAATTAACAACGAAATTGCTGTTTTAACTGCTACTGTAAAACTAATAGACGAAGATCGACATCATCCTGCATTAGATATTTCACTAGGTTTAAACATGTCTTCTCCTTACAATGACGATAATAACAACAAACTTGAATTTGACTTTTCTAAATGTAATTTTGTAGATCTTTTTGATATGTTAATAACTGTAAATTGGAATCAATTATTTTGTAATTGTAATATTGAGGATATGTGTAATAATTTTTATAGAACTCTTTTTAACTGCTTTTACGAAACTATTCCTTTAAAAAGATCACGTTTTGCTTCAAATGCACCACCATGGTTTGATACGCGTATTAAAAACTTAAAAAATAAAAGGAACAAAGCTTGGGTAAAATATAACATAACTAGAACTGACGATGATTACAGAACTTTCTTAATTCTAAAACAACTCTTTTCTGATTATTCTAACATTCTATATGACGATTACATTTGTAAAATTGAACATGGTATTAAATCTAATCCAGATAGTTTCTGGAATTTCGTTAATAATAAAAGGAAAACGTGTGGCTATCCGAATTCGATGTCAAATAATTCGTCAACTAGTCATGACCCAAAGATTATTGCAAACATGTTTGCTAATCAATTCAAAGTAGCATTTGAAGAATCAGACTTTAATAATTCCTCTTCTTTTTCTTCTTCTTCTGACAGTTTTACTCATTTAAACGCAATTAATTTTGAAATAAGTGAAGACACAGTTGCTCAACATATATTAAAACTCGATGAGTGCTTTACTCCAGGCCCCGATGGTGTTCCATCTTATATATTAAAAAAATGTGCTTCTTATCTGTCATATCCGTTATGTGTTCTCTTCAATGCATCCTTAAAAAGTTCAATTTTTCCTGTTATCTGGAAAAGTTCATTTATTATTCCCATACATAAAAAAGGCCCAAAGAATGAAATAATGAACTATAGGCCCATTGCGAAACTATCTGTGATACCTAAACTGTTTGAGTCAATTGTGAGTAATGTTCTTTCTTTTCATTGTAGTTCTATTATTTGTGATAGCCAGCATGGCTTTGTCAAAAAGAGATCCACTGTAACTAATTTATTTAACTTCGTGTCCTTTTGTCTAGATGTATT
This sequence comes from Eupeodes latifasciatus, assembly GCA_920104205.1. NCBI lineage: Eukaryota > Metazoa > Arthropoda > Insecta > Diptera > Syrphidae > Eupeodes > Eupeodes latifasciatus. Next base: position 83,364,584 of record OV049925.1, read on the forward strand.
TGAAAAACGCGGGCAAGTTGATTGCGTATTTACTGACTTTAGTAAAGCCTTTGACAAGTTATGTCACAATACACTAATTCTAAAATTATACCATCTAGGATTTAACAACAATTTTATAAATTGGATTTCTTCATACTTAAAAAATCGTCGTTATTCTGTCTTGTTTCGTAATGAAAGTTCAATTCAATTTGTTGTCAATTCTGGCGTCCCTCAGGGCAGCCACCTAGGTCCTATTTTATTTGTTTTATTTATTAACGACTTGGTTTCAAACTTAAAAAACTCGTCTGTCCTTGTTTATGCTGATGACATTAAGCTTTTCAAAAGTATAAAATCCTCCTCTGACTGTTTATTATTACAAGAAGACTTAACAATATTTAGGGAATGGTGCAATAAAAACCGACTTGTTTTAAATGTTGACAAATGTAAAACTATGAGTTTTACACGTAAAAAAATTCCGTTTTTGTACAACTATACGTTTGATTCTTGTCCGTTATGTAAAGTTTCTATGTTTTCTGACTTAGGTATTATTCTAGATCCCAAATTATCATTTAATGATCATTTAAGTTATATAATTAAAAAAGCCAATAGGGTTCTTGGATTCATTAAAAGATTCGGTCGTGATTTTCGGGATCCTTATGTTCTTAAACTTCTATTTATTTCGTTTGTTAGACCAATTTTAGAATACGGCTGTGTGGTATGGTCACCTTATTACTCAATACATGTTTCAAGAATTGAAGCGATCCAAAAAAGGTTTCTGCGTTTCTGTCTTCGGTCTCTTCCATGGGCAAGGGAAAATCTATTTCCGCCTTATTCTCAAAGACTAGCTTTGATCAGCCTCCCTTCTTTGACTAACCACAGAAAGTATATACAATTTTGTTTTATTGTTGGGATTATTAATGGTTCGATATCATTACCATCAGTTCTAAGTAAATTAAATTTCAGTTTCAGTCGTGCAAGTTTAAGGCGACAGCAACCTATTATTCAAATATTTAGCAGATCAAACTATGGTGTATGTAGCCCTCTCAATCAGTTAATAACAATTTATAACGAATTTCATTTTTGTTTAGTATCTGTAAATGATAATATAAAATGTAAACAATTTAAACTTATGTTTTTCAACAATATTGAATAATAAATAATAAATATAAATTATGATATTAGATATTATTAGATTATAAGAATTGTTAACGTTAGATTTTAACGAATTAAAAAAAAAAAAATAAATAAACATTATTGTGATTTTGGAGTTAAATGCAGTCGTACGGTTATTCTTTCTCCTCTGAAATTTATCAAGTCACCGTCTTGATCCACGAGTTTTAATGTTAGACTGCTTATTCGTTTGACGTTCACAGGTAAATAGATGACATTTTTCGGGACTTCTATGATTTTATACCCTGCTCCTGTTTCTGGAGAAAATTCATGTAAAGTATGCACAGGAGTATTATTAAAATAAGAACCAATAATGATATTACACTCAACTCGTATTACATTCACCTTATTTATATCAACAGGTAAATCCGACAAATGTACCACACCGGGGTCAAGAACACATTTACTGAAACCAAGTAATTTTCCAATAGTTCTATCCTTATTGAAATATATTTTTTCGCTGCTCCGGATTTCAGATACCATAGTATTATTATTTGCCTCTATTTGAACAATAGCTGTAGAATTTCGAGATAATAATTCTTCGGAAATAAATTTTGCAATGTTATCAATTTCATAATAATTTTCAATATAAAAAAGTTTTATTTTTTGTTGTATATCGTTCACCGAGCACATCTATAAGAAATTTCTGTGATAAAATAAAAGAATGGATGGATGAATTAGAAGGAAAAGAGAATTTAATAATACTTGGTGATTTCAATATAGACTGGCTTATAAATAGCATATATAAAAATGAACTAGAGTGTATGTTTCGGGAAATTATGTGCAATCAACTGGTTACTGAACCAACACGTATAACTTTAACGACGAAAACTCTTTTAGATTACGTAATTACAAATATAGAAAACTGTATGGTCAAAGTTGACCACAAGTTAAAAATTAGTGATCACGAAACGATTACATTTAAAATAATAACGACAAAACAAGATAAGTGTGAAAAGAGAAAATTAATAAGATATTTAAAGTATAATAGATTTCAATTTGTTCAAAACATAAGAAGAAGTGCAATTAATAACTTAAGCATAATTACACAAGTTAATAGTCAAACAAGCAATATTTTTGAAAAAGAAATGTTAAGTGTAATAGATAAATTCATAACTAAGAAGTATATTAAATCTAATAATAAAATAAAATGGTTTAATGTTGATCTGCGAACATTAAGGACCCATAAAGTTCAGAGTTATTTAAAGTTTGTATCTACTAGGTCTATTGAAGATTGGCAAAATTATAAAAAAATAAGAAATAAATATAAAAATAATCTCAACAAAGCAGAACGATTATACATTAAGAATAAAATAAATGAATCAGAAACCCAAAAATCAATGTGGAAGACAATTAAGAACTTAGTGCTGGGTCAAGTGCAAACAGAAAATCAAAGTATTGTGTTTGAACAAAAAGAGATTTCAAATGATAAAGAGATAGCCAACAATTTTAACAAATACTTCGTAACGAGTGTAAAAGAAATAAATAATGACATTCCAAATGAACCCTGGGTAAACTATGATCAACAAAGTGAAGTGTGTTTTAAATTTAAAACGTTAGATAGTATTGATGAACTCTTAAAAATTATAGAAATGATGCCAAATAAGAATGATTATAACTTCATGAATAAAGATATGTTAAAAGACAGTTTCAATTATGTTGGGCCAGCTTTACTAAAAATAATAAATTATTCATTAACTAATGGGATTTTCCCTGACAATTGGAAGACATCTGTGATAGTTCCGGTTCAAAAAATTGCTAACTCTAATAAATGCGAACATTTTAGACCAGTGAATATGCTACCGTTACTTGAAAAAATATTAGAAAAGGTTGTACAAATACAATTTGAGAAATACTTGGAAGACAACAACATTATAATGGAAGAACAATCTGGTTTTCGTAATAAACATTCCTGTGAATCTGTGTTGAATTTCGTAATTGCTGATTGGAAAGAGAAGATGCATCAGAAGAAGAAAATAACCGCAGTGTTCCTGGATCTCAAAAGAGCATTCGAAACTGTTGACAGGGGTATATTATTAAAGAAACTATACAACTATGGGGTAAGAGGAATGGAATATTTATGGTTTAAATCATACTTGGAAAACAGAAAGCAATTAGTTAAGTATAATAGTGAACATTCGAACAGTATTTCTGTTGAATTAGGAGTACCACAAGGGGCAATGTTAGGTCCACTGTTATATATATTATACATAAATGATTTTAAAAAGGTTATAAGTAACTCACAAATAGCATTTTTTGCTGATGATGGACTGTTATATGTAAGTGATGTTGATGTAAATGTTGCTATAGAAAAACTTAAAGATGATATAAAAAATGTGAAAATGTATCTGAATATGAACAAACTGAAATTAAATACGGAAAAAACGAAAGTATTGATTTTGCCCAGTAATAGTGAAATAAATTATATTGAAGAATTCGAAAGTGTAAAGGAAATTAAATATTTAGGAATATTAATAGATAGTAATTTAAACTTTAAAAGGCATTTTGAAAGTATGTATAAAAAGATATCTAAAAAAATCGGTTTCTTTCGAAGAATAAGAATGAAATTAAGTACTTCAATGGCAATAAAAATATACAACACTATAATTAAACCACATTTTGAGTATTGTCCAACAATACTATTATTGGGGACTAATGGCATGATTCAAAACCTTCAAATATTACAAAATAAAGCTATGAGGTCGATATTGAAATGTAATAGATATACACCCATAAGTAACATGTTAAGTATTCTAAACTGGTTAAGTATTAAACAAAGAATAATTTTTTGCACATTACTGTTTATATACAAGATTAAAAATAATTTAACGCCAAACTATCTTCAAAGAAAATTGACGAGAAGAGCTGATGTTCAGCCATATAACCTTAGAAACAATAACAATTTAAATGTACAATTTTTCACAAATAATAGAACCCAAAATATGTTGTTTTATAAAGGATTACAAATGTTCAATAGTCTGCCAAATGATGTACAAATCGAAAACAATATGCTAAGATTTAAAAATAAAATATCACAATTTGTCAAACACAACTACTAAGTTATCATAAAACATTGTATATACTTTTATTAATTAAATTATTTTGTACTTTTTTTGTATTATGTAAGTTGTTTTAAGTATTAAAATTGTAAAATAGCGTTATTAATGCTAAATAAACATCAATCAATCAATCAATCAATAAGACCCAGTTGGGATTTCAATTTCATATTCCCCTATATGAAACAAATTGTTCCGTTCATCTACATTCGGAATGGAGTTGTACGTTTGAAAATCAATCAATCCGCAAACGTAGTCCTGATCCAGGTTCAAAGGTGGAAAATATTCGGCTAATAGATGGGAAGTTCTTCCGCTTAGCGTAAGTGTCAACGTCATGCTTATAAAAAATACAATGTAACCATTTTAAAAGAAAACTCTTTATTTATTTGAAAATAAACAATCATATAAAAATCTTAAACATAAATGACCACAATTAAAAGAGTCGAAATCTTGATATTTAGTATAATTATAGTTAATTTTGTCACCCAAATAGTTAATAATTTCATTAGGAGGCTGTAAATTTCCAAAGCTATCAAAATATTCAATTTTACTGCCTTCTTTATAATACGCTACCCAGTGCGTTCCGGACCAATTGAGGAATCAAGATTTACAATCCCAGATTCATTTTTCTTCGGTTTAGTTTTTGGTAAATTATCGCGCATGAAAACTCCTCGAAAATTCGGAATTAAATTCTTTGCAAAATTTCTCAAATCTATTTCATTTAATGCACGATTGGGTAGCGAACTTAGGAGTTTTTTGACTTTGGATTTAAATAAAGTCCAAGCCCCTTTCTATAAGGTTTAAGGTGTAAGCCTTGTCCGACTGCAATTGATTCCATTTTCTCGTTATGACGTTTTTTCTCCTCTAGATCTTTTTTAGCAATGCTGATATCGCTGACAGCTTTGGCTACTCCTGCAGCTCCACCCGTTAAAGCTCCAAGTGCTGAAAGTCCAGCAAACAGAGGAATAAGGAAAGGAATTGCTCCTCCAGTTTTTGGTATGGCAATAACTCTGGGCGCCTTAATTCTTTTAATGTTTTTTCGAACTGTTTTCTTGGCAGATGATATTGCTATTTGAATTGCTTTTTCTAAATTGAGAGGTTTTTGACGTTTGATATTATTTCCAATTGTGTGAATCACTTTTCTAAAGGAGGGTTGTTTAGCTTTATTATCTATCTTGAACTTCTTTTCTTCGTTTTCATTTTTCGCTCTTTTCTTAGGCTTCTTATCTTTACTCTGAGAACAACCCATACCGAATTTTGTTTTTGCTTTTAAGAGGTTGGTAACCAATAGTGCGCTGGACCGTTCAGCTATACTAGCGTTCTTAGATTTAAATCGCTGCCAGGCCTTTTCAGTTAAAATCCTATCGGCAATGTGTCGATCAGATGTATTTTTAAATTTGAAATACGATATATCGTGTCCTTTGCACGCTTGATCAAGCAAATTAATTCCCGGATCGCCTCGAGCTAAGCGTTTTTGAAGTTTTGTTCCAGGACCACAGTATTGATAACCAGGTAGATGTAGTTCAAGAGGTAGTTTGTTTATTAAGGTATTTAATAAACCTTTTCCTTCTACAATATTTCTTTGACTGATAGAATTTTTGGAATAATCAAACATTTTATATTAATATCTTTGCGCTAGAATGGTTAGATGCGATATGAGGGTTTTTATATATATAAACTTGACATTTATAGGAATTTATTTAGTTTTCATCACTATGCGATTCGTTAAGCAACAATACCAGTTACCGGTACAAAATATGGAACTGGATAACAAGATTGAGAGAAAAAAGCATGGTAAATTATTCCCTCATAGTATAAGAGGGTTAATTACTGGTCCCTCAAACTGTGGAAAAACAAATGTCATGATGAGTTTACTACTACATCCAAATGGCTTGAAATTTGAAAATATCTATGTTTATTCTAAATCTCTACATCAACCGAAGTATGAGTTTTTACGAAAAGCCATAAAACCAATAAAAAACATGGGCTTTTTTACATTTTCCAATAATTGTGATGTAATTCGAGTCGAAGAGGCTAAACCAAATTCTATATTCATCTTTGACGATATTGCCAGTGAAAAACAAGATACAATTCGAGTGTGTTTTAGTATGGGACGACATCATCACATCGATAGTTTTTATTTGTGCCAAACATATACAAGAATACCGAAACACTTAATTCGAGACAATGCGAATTTTCTTATCGTCTTCAAACAGGATGATATGAATTTAAAACATATTTATAATGATCATGTCAATTCGGATATGACATTTAAAATGTTTCAAAAGGTATGTGCAGAATGTTGGAACACAAATTACGGTTTTGTGGTCATTGATAAGGACAGCCCCTTGAATGAAGGTCGATATAGAAAGGGTTTTGACTGCTTCCTTAAGCTATAAAATAGATACAATTTTTGATTTTTGTATCATATGTACAGTAATGTTCCATGAGAGCAGTACAGAACAGTTCAGCGACAGATTATAGCAGTTAAGAGCGGTTCAATCCAGTTTAAGACCCAGTATTCTATACGGTTAAGACCAGTAAGCGCAATAAAAATTTGGTTTAAGAACTATCGAAAGATTTTTTCATCAACTTCGAGATTTATTTTTTCAACTGCATTTGTAAGAAGAAATTAACTTTACAATATGATGAACATAGATGTAAAACTAATAAAAGAGCTTATTAAAACCACCGATGCTCTACGAAAGAAATACAAATCATTCAAGACCGATAGGGAAGCTTACGAGACTCAAATTGAAGAAACTTTTAAACCACTCACGAAACCACTAAACGAATTGGTTAAAAAATCAAATTCCGAGCAGTTTCAAAACAGTCTTATCGAGAGCCCTTTAAAGAAAATTAAACTCAATCTGGAACAACATCAACCACATGATGAATTCATTACGCCAAAGTCTTTTATTGACGATTCACCTATTTTTGTCGATGACAATGATACTCCAAAAAGAACAAAGAAAACCTCAAACTATTACGCAAGTCATCGCAACTTTATTTAACGATTGTCACAAGAAGAATTTCACGATACCCCTAAAAAATATATAGATTTATTTATTAATAATTGTATGGTATTCGTTTAAAAGATGGAAAGTGGTACATCGGTAATGCTGAGTTCAATATTCTCGGCAGGGATATAGAAATTAAAAATAAAACCTTTGAAGGAACAAATGGGCTATATGAGCTTATATTTAAGAAAAATCCCGATAAGACAATTTACACTGATGAAGATTTAAAAAACTACAAGACCATTTTACATGACACTAATGCATATAGAAAAGATCATGATTCACAGCGACAAATACTTGGTAATCGTGGTTATAAGTATAAAAATATAATAAGTAAATTATTAGGATTCAACACAAACACTTCTATTAAGCCATTACCTTCACCATTAACACCACAAACAACTTCAGGAAATGGATTAATGCAATTATCAAAAATGAAAAAAGACTATATATTTTGGGATAATCCCAATGAGCTTGTAGATCGATTGAGACTGCTTATTGCTTCACATCAAGCTGGACATAACAATCATTCTAACGAAATTGTTTCAATTATTGAAGAACTTAAAGAAGCCGATATTATCGAATAAAAAAAAAATAATGAGTGTTGATAAATTTGGTTGTTATTCATATAGGACCCCACCGAGAGGCCCAAGAGGGAAACAAGGAGAGCCGGGGCCACCAGGTTTACAGGGAGAGCGAGGTTTGCCTGGACCAGCTGGTGAGGGTTTTTTAAAAATAGACAGCGGTGATTACAATCTAACGTTTAAACGACTAAAAAATATTCAAGATCCACAAGAACAGGAAGACGCTGCTAACAAAAAAATATGTTGATGACGCAAACGAGCAACTTAGAGAATACATTAAATATGAAGTTGTTGAAAAATTTGAGAAACTCCTGTTTGACACAATTAATTAAAAAAAAAAGAAAAAATTATAATTCAAGGGAAAACTACTATTTAACTTAAAGTCAATCATAACTTCACTTCAGTCTTTAACTTAATGCCTCATTGTGTCAACTCAATTATCATGTCTAACATAGATACTCGATTAATTTTTGATGAAATTTTGGAGTTTTTGAAAATAAATCATAATAATATATTGGAAGAACATCATGAGGAGCTTTTAAACAATGTTATCTTCTTGAAAAGATTTATGAATATATCGAGTACAACTTCAAAACACGGGTGTCATTTTACTAACTGTCCATGGTCTTCAAATCTGTGTAAAGCTGGACCAGATACATGCGCATGCCACATGCTTGAAAATAGAATGATAAGAATAAAAAAATTGATGTCTCTGTATAAAAGACTAAAATAGTATCTATGTATACATATAGGTAAATCTTGTTATGTACTATATCAAATGAAAGAACTTAAATAAATAAACTGTAATAGTTTTTTTGTTATATTTATAAATTGTTATATTTAATGTAAATAGTTTCTTTCCTGTGTTCCGAGCGCCACCTATGGTTTCTTTCCTGTGTTCCAAGCGCCACCTCTTGGCCTTCTCACAAAAGATGATAATCTGGCAATGTCTGGCAATGCCGGACAAGAAACAGAGGAAAACACGTGGAAGGCAGGAAATGAAGCCATCTTGTGATTTTTGGGATTGAACATAAAAAGTTTGGATACGAAAAGGAAAGGACTGATTCTGGGACTAAGAATAAAAGCTTATAAATTTATAAAGAAAAATTGAAAAAATAAAGTTTAATTAAAGAATTATAGTTGTATTTCATCTCAGATGTGGGGTCTTTACCACAAACAGCAATAAACAAATAAGTTTTTTTATTTTTCTACAAAATGCCAAGAGTCACACGACAAGATATGATAAATGCGCTCAATGGAGCCAATATCGACTTTCCTGTAGGCGCCACCATAACGCAACTCCGAACACTCTACGAAGAGTGTATTTCATCCGTCGAAGTTAAAGGTACTAACTCCGAAGTTGACATACATGATTTTGAAATACCCGATGTGGAAGCACCTACTGATGTTGAAGCACCCGCAGGCACCAATTCGTGTGCGTTGCCTGCTGGTGATGTTATTAATACACCCGCTGTTGCTGGGACTCCTGCTGTTATTGTCCCACCTGCTGTCGTTGCCGCTGAAATACCCGCTGCCACCAAATTATTTGGTTTGCCTGCTGTTGCTACTAAAACGCCCGCTGTTACTGCTCCTGGGGTTCCTGATTGTGAGGCCATTGTTCAACCTGCTGTCATTGCTGCCAAAACACCCTCTGCTTTTCCTGCTGCTGTTGTCGTTGATTTTCCATCTACTCCCGTAACTGCACTTCAAGAATCTCCTGCTTGTTCCCAATTTGGTCTCTCGGAAGCGCAAACGGCTTCCACTGAAGCCTCTCAACTGGAAGAACAACTGAGGACGTTGCGTATGCGGCATGAGATACTCGAGTTGCAAAAGCAAATTCGGGCGATAGAGACGAACGAAGAGCCAATTCGCTATCGACGAGTCAGTCACGAGGAATTAGATGCCGCTGTCCCGAAATTTAGTGGAGACGACCATTATGATGTAATGAAATGGTTCGAGCAATTTGATGATTATACCAACACATGTGGATATACCTCAAAGGAAAAGTGTCAAGCTGTTCGTCGATGTGTGGAAGGGACAGCAAAACAATACGTTCTTAACTTAGGATTAGTTGTGTACGACGATATGAAAACAGGTCTCATCAAGATGTTCAAAAGAACTGTGACACGACAGGAGATATATCGCCAATTAAGGAGCCGCACATTAAAAAACAATGAATCCTGTTTAAGTTATGTGGTGGCCATGCAATCAATTGCAGCAAAATCCGACATTGAAGAACAGGAGTTGGTAGACATAATCATCGACGGAATCCCTGATAGTAGTAATGGTGTTACAATGTTGTATGGTGCAGGTTCCATAGATGATCTTGTGCGTCGCATGGATCGTTACGAACAACGCCGTTCAAGGTCAATCAAAAACAATAATACTGCCACACCCAAATTAAAAGCCGCTGCCAATATAACGAATAGAGGAGAAATCAGATGTTTTAATTGTTCACAATTTGGGCATTACCAAAGCGCCTGTCAAAAACCAATTCGTCCACCAGGATCTTGCTTCACTTGTCACAAGATGGGACACCTCCACAAAGACTGCCCGATGCTTAAACAGAAGAAGTTACATACTATCGCTGCCTTATCATTTGACCCAACAGACGATGAAGATAATAATGATAATGTTCTATTTATGGAAAAGGTAAGGGTGGCTTTCATTTATTTTTGTGATCAAAACAGATGCACTAGATTTATGAGTTTCTTGTCTCTTTTTGACTCTGGTAGTCCAATTAGTATCATACAACGTTCGAGTGTTCCAAACTCTATAAAATTATCAAATGTATCTGTACCAACTAGATTCTGTGGTTTGGGAAACCATAGAATATATACTTATGGTATGATTTCATGTAAAGTTCAGTTCCGTAACGAAATTAAATTTGTATCCTTTCTAGTTACACCAAATGGAACAATGATGACACCGATAATTCTCGGACGTGACTTTATGAATACTTTTAATATCTGTTTAATGAAAAATAAACCTGTTAAAGTAAAATCGGAATTTAATAAACATATGAATTTACATGTTAGTGCATCTGATTTGAATAATGTAGAAAAAAGGGTTAGTGAACCCCGTGGACAGACAATCTTTCAAAATATGGTGAGAAAAACATGTGGAGCTGAAATAGCTGACGGTCATGCTCTGATAGCCCAAAAAGAGTATGAATTGCCTGTCGATTGTGTTGAGAGAAGTTTTATGGAAATGTGTTCTATTGATGTAGGTAGACCATTTGATGAAGTTAATATTTGCCCTCGATTAGAGAAAACTAAATATGAGATTATTAGTTCAGTTATTACCGAGTTTTATTTGAATCCAGTAGGCCTTTTACAGGGAACAACTGATTACGAAATGAGAATCCGATTAACTGATGATACTCCTTTCCATTGTGTACCACGTCGTTTATCATTTCAAGATCGAGCAGAGGTTCGAAGAATAACCGATGATCTCTTATCAAGAAAAATTATTAGGCCAAGTCAGTCCCCCTATGCTTCAGCAATAGTCCTAGTTAAAAAGAAGAACGGTGATGTACGGATGTGCATTGGTTACAGGGCACTGAATAAAAAAACCATTCGCGACAATTTTCCATTACCTTTAATTGAGGACTGTATTGAATATGCAGCAGGCAAACGTTGGTATACTTTACTTGATTTGAAGGATGGATTCAATCAGCTTAAGATGCATGAAGGTTCAATAATGTTCACCTCTTTTGTAACACCCCATGGACAATTTGAGTACTTGAAGATGCCATTCGGGTTAAAAAACGCCCCAGCAAATTTTCAGAGATTTGTTTACAACATTTTTCGTGATTTAATTGACTCGGGCAAAATAATTGTTTATATAGATGACATTTTGATTGCTTCGATTGATTTTGAATCTCATGTAGAGACAGTAAAAGAGATTTTGCGTAAAATATATGAGATGGGGTTAGAAATAAAATTAGCTAAATGTAAATTTGCTTACGATGAAATTGAATACCTGGGCTATGTAGTAAGTTCTTCTGGTATTCGGCCCACTGATGCTCATATTAGTGCTATTAAAAATTACCCAATGCCAAAGACCAAACAGGAATTACATTCATGCATTGGTTTATTTTCTTACTTCCGAAAATTTGTACCATCATTTTCAAGAATTGCTAAGCCATTGTTAGATCTCTTACGCAAAAATAGTGTTTTTGACTTTTCTGAGGATTGCATTAGTGCTTTCCTTGAATTACGTGATAGACTTATCGCTGCACCAGTGTTAGCTGTTTACAATCCCACACGTGATACGGAACTTCATTGCGATGCCAGTTCTCGTGGTTTCGGTTCAGTGTTGATGCAACGCCAAGGCGATGAAAGGTTTCATCCAATTGCATATTTCTCGAAATCCACCACTACTGCTGAATCAAAGTATCATAGCTTTGAGTTGGAAACTCTTGCAATTATTTACTCACTAAGACGCTTCCGTGTGTATTTGGAAGGAGTCCCATTTAAAATAATTACTGATTGCAATTCACTCACCATGACCCTGAATAAGAGACATGTTAATCCACGAATTGCTCGATGGGCACTTGAATTGGAAAACTTTAATTACACAATTCAACATCGTAGTGGAGTTTCTATGGGACATGCTGACGCCCTTAGCCGATGTTTTCCCAACGATGATCCTTATAATGAAGTTCAGGTGCAAAATGATGAAACACTAAATGATGTGTGTCATTTGCTTGCAGCTATCGATAGTGATGATTTGGATTTCCAGATTCAAGTAGCACAGAGTCGTGATAGGTGGATAGAAGAAATGAAAAAGAAACTTGAAACAGACATGGTCGACAAGTTTGAGTTGCATGATGGCTTAGTTTTTCGCAGGGACGGCTCAGACCATCTACTCTTGTGTGTGCCAAGTGAAATAGAAGACAATGTAATTCGTATGGTTCATGAAAAAATAGGTCACTTAAGTACTGACAAGTGTTACAATAAGATACGTCAAAATTATTGGTTTGCGAATATGAGGCATAAAATTGACTTGTTTATACAAAATTGTATTAAATGTATTATGTATACGCCACCAGCTCGTTCAAATGAACATAACTTATATAATATACCAAAGAAACCAATCCCTTTTGATACAATTCACATTGATCATTTTGGTCCTCTGCCGTCAATTGCATCTAATCGAAAGCATGTCTTAGTAGTTATTGATGCATTCACCAAATTTGTTCGACTTTACCCAGTCAAATCAACTAGCACAAAAGAAGTTTGTTTTGCATTAGACAAATACTTTAACTACTACAGTCGTCCAAGGCGAATAATTTCAGATCGTGGCACTTGTTTTACATCTCGTGAGTTCCAAGTTTTTCTTACTAAACGCAATGTGGATCATATAAAAGTAGCCGTCGCTTCGCCACAAGCAAATGGCCAGGTTGAACGTGTCAACCGTATACTAAAATCAATGCTTAGTAAGTTGTCTGAACCAATCCTTCATTCGGATTGGTCATTAAAGTTGTCCCAAGTTGAATATGCCATTAACAATACCACTCATAGTACCACGAAGCAATCACCTAGTAAAATGTTATTCGGTGTAAATCAAAGAGGTATAATCATTGACGAGTTGACCGAATATTTGGAAGACAAGTTTTGCAATGAGGAAGATCGTGATCTAGAAAAATTTAGAAAAGAGGCTTCAAACGCTATTGAAAAATCGCAAGATTATAGTTTAAAGTATTTCTTAAGTCACAGTCGACCGGCAAAGCAGTACTCAGTTGGTGATTTTGTCGTTGTTAAGCATGTTGATACTTCACCTGGTACTAATAAGAAATTCATACAAAAATATCGTGGCCCTTATGTCATCCACAAAGAGTTGCCAAATGATCGGTACGTCGTCAGAGATATCGAAAATTGTCAGCTGAGTCAGTTACCATATGATGGAGTAGTTGAAGCTATTCGAATTCGACGTTGGCTAACGCCGAAAGAATTGCCGGATCCTGGGATCACTAACCACCTGCCACCCGAAGTAAATAAAAGCTCAGAGGAGCTTTTAAAATAGATGAATTGTTTGATTGAGGTCAATCATGAATGTCAGATTGGCCGAGCTGTAATAGTTTTTTTGTTATATTTATAAATTGTTATATTTAATGTAAATAGTTTCTTTCCTGTGTTCCTAGCGCCACCTATGGTTTCTTTCCTGTGTTCCAAGCGCCACCTCTTGGCCTTCTCACAAAAGATGATAATCTGGCAATGTCTGGCAATGCCGGACAAGAAACAGAGGAAAACACGTGGAAGGCAGGAAATGAAGCCATCTTGTGATTTTTGGGATTGAACATAAAAAGTTTGGATACGAAAAGGAAAGGACTGATTCTGGGACTAAGAATAAAAGCTTATAAATTTATAAAGAAAAATTGAAAAAATAAAGTTTAATTAAAGAATTATAGTTGTATTTCAAAACTAATAAAAAGGTAAAATGTTTTGTTGTTTTAATCATTCAGTGAAAAGATGAGTAAAAGAGACATTGTCGAAGAACTACATAAGCCAGCAAGAAGAAATTTTAAAAAAAGGAGAGTCGTTATCAAGGGGCTTGATGATTTATGGCAAGCTGATCTAGTCGAAACGGGACCGTATTCGTCAGAAAATGAAAACTAGCGATATCTTCTCACAGTTATTGATACATTTTCTAAATTTGCTTGGACGACTCCTATTAAACATAAAACTGGGGCAATGGTCACTGTTGCCATGCAAGATATATTCAACAAAGGTCGATGGCCTAAGAATTTACAAACAGATGATGGAAAAGAGTTTTTCAATAAGAAATTTCAAACTCTAATGCAAAAACATCAAATCAACCATTATTCAACATTTACTCCACTGAAAGCATCGATTGTCGAACGATTTAATCGCACATTGAAAACTCTTATGTGGAAAGAATTCAGTTTCAAAGGAACATATAAATGGGTTGATATAATAGGGTTGCTGACTAAAACTTATAATGATTCAAAACACCGTACAATAAAAATGAAACCATCTGAAGTAAATGCCTCAAATGAAAAACAATTACTCTCTAAGATATATAATCACATCAAAATTCATATTACTCCTAAATTCAAGGTAGGAGACTTTGTAAGAATTAGTAAATACAAACATGTTTTTGATAAAGGGTACACTCCAAATTGGACTACTGAAATCTTTAAAATAATCAAAGTACAGCGCACAAATCCTCTTACATATCTGTTAGAAGACTATCAAGGGCATCCAATAAAGGGCCAATTCTATGAACTAGAGTTACAAAAAACAAAGTTTCCCGATACATATCTGATTGAAAAAGTGCTTCAGACGAAAAAGAATAAAATATTTGTAAAATGGCTCGGTTTTCCATCCGATCACAACTCTTGGATACCTTTTAATCAAAAATAATACTAATAAACAAGACAATATCTTTTGTAAATTGCGAAGGCTAGTTTCACACATATCAGGTTTCATTTCTATGGGAGTCTTTTATTTAAACGATTTTTTTTTTACTAACTGTTTATGATTTTCAAATCAACAAAGAGAAATCTAACCGTGCTAAAAAAAAAATTTTAAATGAATAAACTATATTAAAAAGTAAAATACTGCAGCGTTTAAATCATTCATAAAAAAAACCCTAACCTCATCAAGATTTCTTCTTCTAAGCAAAAGAAAAGAAAAGCACCAACGGAGATTTGAGAAACTTATATAAGTGAAATCAGAAAACAATTTTTTTAAAAATTATATTTACATATATTATATTTTATTTTATTTTTTCAAATTTAAATTTTTTTTTAATTTTCAATCCTCATCCGTTTTTCCCCGTATGGATGTTGTTCGGCTACTTCTTCGTCGTCTTCGTCCTCATTCCTTCCCCGTTTGGATGGCGCAGAAAATGTTATGGTATATGCCCCATATAGCACTGGTGGTGGTTGTATGACTTTCATCCTGCAACCTTTAGCTGGGCCATATCTTCCTCCGTCAAATCGGAGAATTTATTTGGTAGAAAACATTTAAAGTTTTCCAATTCCACCATAACCTTTTCTCCAAATTTGGTGGTTCTCTTCGTGGCCTTTATGATGGTCATCATCTCTTCACTGAGTGTCCTCAGGGATACTAGAGGCTTCTCCTTCGTGATAGTGTTTAATTTTTGTAGGAAGTCCATTTTCTGCCCTTGTACGTCCAGAATACGAATATTAATACTTTAAATTCAACAAAGTTAGATGGCTTTATATGAAAAATTTTCTTCAAGTACCTATTGTGACAAAAAAAAATTATGGTAGGAACCTAACTGTATTCCCATAAAACCGTTTTCTTTCACTCAATATCATTAAAACGAGACCAGTCGGTAAACATATGATGTACAATATCTTTAAAATTTCTACTACTACTACTTTCTCATTATAACACATCTAATTCCATCCATTTTAAAACGAGAGCTAGGTTATGTATGCAACGCAATGCTCTTATTACCCCTGGGCAGCGAGTGGTTAGGGATAGTGAGTTATAAAATTTTAATTGTTCTTTGTCTATAGTTTATGCTAGAAAATTAAACAAACAAACAAATCCAATACATCGGATCGCTTCATCCTAAAAACCGTTTGTCTTCAGATATCAATTTAAAATTTAATAACAATTTGGCCCGTTACGGAATTCAATTTTTAAAAAAAAAAAAACATTGGAGCAAATCTTATCGTGTTGATTCATCCCCATTTGAAACGAGAGCTAGGCTAGGTACGCAACGCAATGCCTTTATTACCCAGGGACAGCGAGTGGTTAGGGATAGTGCGTTATACAATTTTAATTGTTCTTTGTCTAAAGTTTATGCTAGAAAATTAAACAAACAAAATCAGTAAATACAAACATATATTTGAAAAAGGATACACACCAAACTGGACAACTGAAATTTTTAAAATTACAAAAATTCAACGAAGTAATCCTATAACATATCTGCTAGAAGACTATCAAGGTCATCCTATTAAAGGTGGATTCTATGAATTAGAAGAGCTACAAAAAACCAAATATCCAGACACATTTCTTATAGAAAAAGTATTACAAAGATAAAATAATTTGTAAAATGGTTGGGTTTCCCTCCTGAACATAATTCATGGATACACATATCTAAAATAAAAAATAAGTAAATTTCAAATTGATGTTTTTTTTATGCTTTATTTTATTTATTTATTTTTTTTCTTAAATACAATATTTCAGATTTTGTTCTTTTATCTTTTTAAAGATATATTCATACATATATAGATAGATAGTTAGATATATAAATATATATACGGTCATGAAAAATAAGGCTATTTTTGCGAAAAAACGCTTCCTTCAAAAGTTACAGCCTTTCAAAGTTTTCAACATTTTTCTCAATACCCATTTCCATTTCACATTATAACAAAAATACAATTCCATCTCATTCTCATATTTATAAATAAATCATCATCATCATGCTCACCAACCCATCCATACATCCCTACACAAATAAAATCTACCCCTCTCACTCATCCTCACACAAACGATCGCTCCTCATAAAATCCTAAACAAACCAACAAATTAACCATCAAATGCATACTCACTTCAACAGATCACCATATCACCACACTGCCGCACCGTCACCTCCTCGTCCCGATACATCATACCCCTACATACCATCTCACACATCAATAAAAAAATATTTTCTTTATTTGTTTTCCTTCTTCAAGGGACCCTTTACCTACTGACATACAACAAAGACAACCGCGACCATGACGACGACGACCACGACGACGATGACCATGACGATCATGACGACGAACACGACGACAACCATCACCACGGCACATGCTGTACCGCACAACCATACCACATAAACGACGACGACGACCGACGACCGACGATGACCATGACGATCATGACGACGAACACGACGACAACCACGACTACGGCAGCAACCACCACCAAACACATTACCCACACCCCACCACAATCATCACGATCCATCCAACGCACATTCTCCAAATATCCAAAACTACTTCACAAACATCTTCTTTAAACTCCCTCCCTCCCGACCGACCGACGGCAGCAACCACCACAATCATCACGATCCATCCACCGCACATTCTCCAAATATCCAGAGAGCCCGCGCCGCCTCTTCCTCACTTCTATTCAAATCCAATAAAACATTTACGATCCTCAACATCACAAACCAACCCTTCATCATCATCACTTCCGCATGCGGCGCCAAGGCGTGCGCCAAACAATACATCAAACGCAATACCGCACCAATTAAAAACACATTAAAAACTATTCAAAACAAACCCATTAAAAAAGCCATAAAAAAAATTCCCATGCTCAAGCGACGCATATTCTACTATCGTATTATCCATGCATTCTGAAATTGTATAAAAGAATTTGTTTTTATAAACTTTTTAGAAAAACCTTACGCGAAGAAAATGAACAACTCAAAACAGAGTTAAGGACTAAGACCAGGTTTGATCTTACAATCTAATAATCGATTCATCTTAACAACATTCGCTTTTTTAGGAAGGATTTTTGTCGTTGACAAAGTCGAGAATAGCATGCCTATTGCTTCTGAGCCAGAAGAAAATCTCCCATTTACTTACGATGGTTTGGAAAACTTGACTGGCTACATTTGCCATCGTTTTAAAAACACCATACCAAACCTGGAACAAATTGAACCAGACGAAAGCTCTTGGGTAAATCATTTGGACGAAGGAGGCTTGTCTTAAGCAAATCCCACAATGATGGCTCACTTTGCTGCATTACAAAATGTTTTTTAATGCAGTAAATGGAGAAGGTGAAGGCATTTACATCTGTCCAAACTACAGCATTTACTTGAAGTTGCCGAGAAAGCAACGATCGAATGCGATGAAAAGGTTATGAAAACTGAACAGACAAATCACGGAAAACAAACTATCAAGGAAAAGAAAATACAAACAAATTATTTATTAAATAAAAGGTTGAAATACCAATGATTTAAAAAGACCATCATATCTTTTATTTAACCATTTATCACTAATTAAACAATCTTCCAGGAGATTCGATAGAGAAAATTGCATCCGAATGAAAATGAAAAAAAATACACCATACTCTTCATTTACTTCGATTTTTTATTAATTTCTTTCACTCAAACACACAAATTTTCTTTAACTTACGAATAAACACAAATATTAACCATTTACCTAAATGAAAAATATTAGAAATATTAACATTTTATTATAATAACAAAATATCTAAACAAATTAGTGCCATTGTTTCGTTTTGAATTTACATACTGAATAATAAACGTCAAACTCGTTGAGTGTCCGTGACGTAGATGCGCAGAACGAAACAAAAATAGAAACGCGAACGCGAATGCGCTATCTGTTTTAGTTGTATCATGCTATTGAGGTTGAAGTTTTCAGCACACCAACAAATTCACCACAGCCAATACAACAACCACCCCTACAACAAGGACACAAGCGGACCACAAGAAATCAGATGCCACGACATCTTAAAGATTATGTATTGGAATAATTTTGTTGAGTTATTAATGTACATAATTCTGTTTTAATTTTTATTTATAATAATAAGCATTGGAGGAATGTAATGTTAAAGCTTTTTGGCATCACTAAACATTAATCCTATAAAATACTATTAGAGCGAGATACCCTCAATAATAAATGAGAGCAATGATTTAAATCGTTACAGTTGAAATAAAGTATTAAAGTGAACAACACGTCTTTTATTTCGCATCCATCTTTTAGAGTTCAACAAATAACAAAAATTAACAATAAACAATAAACAACAACACTACAATTACTACACCAAATACATATGCATATGTAACCATTTTGTATCTACATTTTACGGTTGTATTTTCTTTAATTTTTCCTACCCGCGGTATGTGGAAATGAATGAAGTTTAGCACTATTCACATGAGCACGACCAACGAATTCGTCGATTTTGAAATTTCTTTCACATGAGAGTTTTTAATTCATCGCACCACCATTAACCACCGAAACCAAAACAATAATGATTTTTTTAGGTTAAGTACGTGCGATTATTTTATTCGTTGCGAGTGTGGATAATGTGGAACGCGAATAAAGTTGGACAGTTCGTATCAACTACAATTTTTTTCGCGACGAATAAATTTGTTTTCTTAAATTTATTAGTATATGATATTGAAAAGTAAAAGTATGCATCATAAATAAAATAGAAACTACATTGCTATCATTTTGTTAAGAATTTGTGTGGAAATATGTCTTCAAACATATATAAACTCACATTTTGTAATTAATTCGTCGTTCGTTGGTCGCGCTCATGTGAATGCTGCTTTAGGAGAAGTGTATAGTGTTTCTTCAAAAAACACTCTATATAAAGAACGGAATCCTCCGTACGTATCACCCTCCAACACCTATTTGTTTACGAGTTGTATTTGTAATTTTGACATCAGGTCCATTAATGTATATGTGAAATCGAATCACAATATTTTTCCCGGTGGTTTTGTTTTGACAGCTGATTTTTTCCAATCGGTGCTTTTCACTTATTGCAGATCTTTCATTACAAAATTTTCATTACAAAATTTTTACAATTTGAACTTAAATTTTGCTAATATAATTTTAGGAATAAACCACTTCCAAAATAAAGCTATAGTTATGCATGCACAGTTTATTTGTATTATTAGTAATTCATTACTAAAAAAATATACATCAATTTCTTGAATTTTCAGCATTGTTATTAGAAAAATGCACGAATAATACTCTCTAAAATATTCGATTGTTATGGTGTATACACGATTTTTTTTTGTAAAAACAAACTGTAAGTTCGATTTTTTTTTTAAATTTTACCAGACTTCAAAAACGTAATTTTTTGATGCATATAGATCTCTCTAAAAATCTTTGATTCTGATTCCAGTGACCTGACGTCATTGAGACTTCGAGAAATTTCAACATTTTCATTTCGACAAATTGGACTGATTACAATAATATCCTATGAGAAGTTAATAGAGTTTTATATGGAATTTATTAAACGTTATTACAATTGCTATTGGCATCACTTTTATAAAACTTTCTTTTAATAAAAGTGAAAAAGGGAAACTATTTGTGAAACGACACATGTATTTTGTTTAACCGATTGCTTTCTCTTGTTCATTTTATTTTAATAAAGATGAGAATGACTATGACCTTCGTTAAGATGGTTTTCTTGTAGAAAAAATAAGAATTTTATACTCTCAAAACGGCATTCAATTCTTTAACAATATATTTACCGTTTACTTTTTTCAAATTCTCCTGATTTTTCATAGAATAATTCATAATTTTCTTCTAGATCGAGAAGACTAAGACAAGTTTGTTTTGCTTGGCGATCCTTGTCTTTTTTATCGTCAGCTTTCGTTCTTGGATTGTTTTGTTATCAGACAGTGGTTTTTTTTATTTAACGTAAATACTTTGTTGGAAAATTCGATGGAGATATTTCCACCAATTTTCTCTTAAGCATCTTGCACATTAGCTACGAACTGCAAACTGTGGATGTTCGCATATTTTGACTTTTCTTTCACATGAGCTTTATTTCTATTCGCAGATAGCGACAAATTGTCAATTTATAATTACAATTTTCAAAAAACAAAACAAGAGTGGTATAATTTTGAGGTTAAGTTGAGCGCGAACAATTTATTCGTTGCAGTGTGGATGGTGTGTGGAACGCGAATTGAGTTTGACAGTTCGTAGCAACCACACTGCAATTCGTTACTACCAAATTGTTTTTACAAAATTGTCTTGGTTTAGAGAACAAAATGCAAATTTTATTATCCTAACATAAGTATCAATTGATTTCTTATAATTTAAATGTGTTTTTGTTTGAAATTGGCTTTTTGAAATGTGTAAAATCATCAGACTAGAGAAGCTACTACCAGCAATAATCGAAAATGAATTCTATTTTTTGTTATCTGCTTACTCTTAAAGATTGTTTAAGCTTTCAACTAAAACAGTTTTAATTGACATTTACGTTAAACTTAATTAAAACAAACCAACATGCAGGGGCGCTATAAGATATCGACAGTCACTTTTCACTTATTCTCTCTTTCTTGCCATATCCCTTTACAAATTGTTCATTTTATTAAGTTAAAATAATTTCTGGTCTGAATTTCGTTTTACAATTTTGTTTTAAATTATTCTATCAACTTTTTAATTGTATCCAATTTCAAACGTGAAAACCGAATTGTTACAAATAGGTATTTTTTGTGTGGAAATTTCTCACTGTACAATGTATTGAATCATATAAAAACACGGGTTATGATGACAAGCCTTATTGATGACCTTCAAATTGGCGCGGGCGTGTAGTTGTACATTGTGTGTATAGCATAAAGTAACTCCACAAATCAACTCTTACCTACAAATGAGACTCGATGTTTCACACCAAAAAGTCACCAATCCTTGCATGATATTCGCTCTGAATCAGAGATAATGTTTATTTTAATATTTTCATCGCCGTGGTTTAACAAATGAAATTTTAACTAAACTTTTTTATAATATATATACATAGTTTCTATTTTTTTTCTTTAAACTAATATTTCAAAGAAATGCAGAAAAGGGTTCGAAAAAACTCGGATATTAGTAATTGCCCAAAAAAAATTAAGTTAGATATCACACCACATACAACCACGAATAATGATCAGGATAATGGAACAAGTATTCTAAAAAATGAAAAAGAAATAAAAAGTGAATCCTTGATAAGAACCCCAACTGCAACATTTATGTCCTCCTCTGTGGATTCAATAAATAGTGATTTAAGTGATGTAAATATTATTGTTGATAAGTTTAACAATCCTATGTTGAAAACTTTTACAAAATCGTCTGATTCGGATTCGATGGATTTTAAAGAAGTTTATCATAATAAAGATACTGAAGGAAGTGCCCACGATGAACACCATCAATTACAGCAGCGTTTAGTGGATAGCGTAAGCAATTTGCAAGAAAATTCCGAATCTTTTCAAGATTCTGGAAAGGATTCAATGGAAACTCTGAGCAATTTTAAGCTTCTTCATCGAGAAAGTGATATTTTGATTGATTTTGAAACAAATACGTCAGTTGAGAGCATCACAAACAATCAAACACCTGAAATATCTGATTCCAGTATTTGTTTGCCTACAGAGAATGATATATTTTCAATACTGGAGCCTAAAGATACTATGAAAAAAACACTAGAAACATCAAAATCAGTGGATGATAAGCAAAATCGTTCCCAGGAAGAGAAGAAAACCCAAGCCGTAGATGATTCATCTAAATTCTCTATAGGAAATGCAACCATATCTGTTCCACTTCTAAAGCCTCTAAACTTTAGAAGAATTGCAACTAATGACGGAAAATCTGTGCCGAATATTGTCCGAAAGGTTTGTTTATACCTAAAGTCTGTTTTTTTATCGAAACGGATTTGATTACCATTGTGAATGCATTTTCAAGTGTATTTCAAAATTAGAGTACAGTTTGTTTAAAAATACAAAATACTCGTGCAAAATAAAAATTAAAGTAGGATGATGTTTTCATATCACTGATCAAAATTATCCAAGAGAGTTTTAGTTGAAGGTAGTGTGTATAGAAAAATATTATTTGAAAAGATAGGCAAGATTACATTTCTAAAAGCTCATAGACATTATTCGCTTACTCAAATATCCTAAAAATATAAACAGGCACAATCTAAATTTTTAACACATCCATTTATTTCCCTTTGCATACATAGAGTGCCGCCCAAAATTATTGTCACGCCAAGATACTTACATACATATATGATTTTACGAACAGTTGGTTTTGTTCAGTTTTTTCCATTGCGTGGTTGTATTTATTTACTACCAATATTTGGCTATAATCAAAGAAATACAATAATTAATATAAGGCTTCTTAGTTTCTTACACAAAAATTTAAGCACATCTAGATTACTATGTAAAATTAACCTCCCAGCTTGAAGTTCTTCCTGAAAAGTAAATAATTTAAGTTACAGTTACTCAAAACCCATCTTGTTTGCAGATTAAATATTATAAAATTATTACTTAATTAGTTTAAAAAAAAATAGCATTAAAACTTTGTTTAAACGTAATGAGACATTTGCATCGTTTTATGGATGAGTCTAAGATGCTCGTGAATGCAATAAGATTGTCCGAAAAGTCAAAACAAAACCAAAAAGCTACACTAACGTAAATTACTTCTGAAATGAGGAAATTTTGAAAAAAGATCATCCATAGGTGGTAAGAAGATTGCTATACAAGTTTGGTTACAATCGAGTTGCAAGACGAAAGCATAAAATAAAAAAAACAATAAACCTGGCACATTAAACATGATGGGGAGGAGTTTTTGTCTGATGCTGAATGGCAGCCAGGGCTATAGGTCTTTTAAAAAACAACTTAAATTTAAATCTTTCAAGATCGTTCACATTTCAGCTTCAGAACGATCCCAAACATCAAGATGTGGGTATCTGGTAAGCACATAACACAACACATGTGCCTCCATACAAATCACAAGAGCGTGCTATTGACAATAAATGTGAACTTAAACAGGCGTTACCAAAAAATTGGTATATTCTATGTCAAGTAGATAATCCACCATTATTAAACTGAACTGATTCTTACTAATTTGTCCATTGTTTTGAACTTCAAAATCAATGTGCCGTGCCAATTTTTGCGAACAAATCTATGAATTTTTGTTAAATATTTTTTTAATCTAAATCCATTTAAAAATTTTCTGATAAAGCTAACTGCATTTTTTATTGAATAAATCCACCGAACTCTGTACAGAATTTGAACAGTAAAAAATATTTTTTTTTAAAGTTTAAAAAAAACTAAAAAATCGTACTATGCTTGTATGTATGTTTATTTCTTCAACGAGTTCAGCCCTCGCAGTATCGATATTAAATGCAGAGCTTCAGTTGTCTACCAACAAAGAACAATTATGCCATTTTCAAAAAATAAATTGGATGTTTGGATCAGTATCTTAAAAAACAAAATTTTGAACCTATTAAACTATGTCAATTGTTCTTCTACAAATTATTCGTCATTATCTCGTTAATGGCAATTTTAATTCAATTTCCTGAAAAAAGTCCTCACCAAACCGCTTGGGTTGATATTTTTCAAGTAGCAGTTTTTTTTTTACATAGCATTGAATTTTCATTATTTGTAAATTCAAATTTTAGAAAATATGAGTGCTAAAGAAGATTGGTATTATGAAATCATTTGCGCATCATTGTACCTGCCTATCGAAAAGAAGAAGTGTTGCCGGGCCCGAATGAAGAAGTGTGTATATTGAAATCGTGAATAATAACTACTGCAGTGTGAAAATAGGAAGAAAGAATTCTTTAAATGGAATCAAAAGATTATCCATTTTGCGAGAAGTTAATATCTCCACAATAATAGAGTTACAATCTCATATTATACTGATTGTGTAACTACATTTATTACATTTTCTTATGCAACTTTGTTGCTATTTATTTCTTTTTTATTATATTTTTAAGTAGTAAGTAAGTTGAATTTTTAATTTATTTAAAATTATAATATTTTATACGTACATATGTACATACATTTAGTTTATAAAGAATTTTGGTTTTTAAATAGTACATAATATATCACACTGCACAACTAAATACATAAAAAAAGCTGCTATTTTCTCTCTTGTTTTTTGTATATGACTATCATCAAGTTTATTCTAAATAAATATTTATGTAAATATTCTATACGAACGAAAATCTACTTAAGTGCTACTATTAAAAACTTTTGGTTTTCTTATAGGTTATCAACATTCGTGGCAATAAAATTAAAACTCCAACAATTGTGCAGCTTTCCCAAGTGCATTTAAATTCAAAAATAAATAATTCAAAAATTGTTCAAGCTACTCTAGTTGGGAATAAAATTCAGATACCGAACATAGGTTTTAAATCGACGCCGGGCTCAAGTTTTTCTAAACAGAATTTTGTGCAACCATCTCAACTGGACGTCACTACTTTACCAAAGCAAATATTTGAAGATGAAATGGTCTTTTTAGATAATACCCCAATGACTCAAGGACAGCAACTACAAAATCCACAAACAGAAGATAATGTTGAGGCCACATCGATTGACAACCTAATTGTATCCAATAAAATCCAGCAAAAACCCAAAGATTCCCATATAAAGCCAGTTGCATATGATGAACAGGTTCCCAGAAGCAGTCCTTCCTACGTTAACCAATGTCGTTTAATAGAAACAGATTCTAATGTTACAAAGTCTATGGATAGCATCACAACTGAGACTACACCTACTTCTGTGGTTTCTTCATCCACAAATGCTGATAATATGCTACCGAGAATGACTTCATGTCTTCCAAAAACGGTTTCGAGGAAGCCTCTAATTTTGGCAACAAAAACAATTACTACATCCGAAGTATCAAGTGGAAAAGATGCCTCCCGTCTGAATGACACAAAACAAATAGTTGACAATACAATGATAGGCAAAATGCTTGAAGAAAACTTTCTTTTACGAAAACAAATTGCTTTAGCAGTACAAAATAATGTTAATAGACTGCAATTAAAAGTCACCAAAACAACTGAAGAAAATAAAGGAAAGAGAATTGAAAATAGAAACGTTGAATCCATGGCTCCCAGCCAAAGTCAACAAAAGCGTCCCATTTCTAAATCTGGCCAAATACCAGTAAATGAATCTACGTCCACAGAGAAAATTGAAAAACAAACTAATCCGAAATCAGATGAGACTCAGAATGTACTATTAAAGCACTTACTTCAGTCATCTATTAGTCAACGATCTAATCCAGGATGCAACCAGTCATTAGCTCCACGAAAACTGGCTACAGTCCGCGCACCAAGCTTGGGTGTTGTGAGTTCTCTAGAAGCACAATTAGCTCGTCCAGTTATACCACCTGTTTCATCGGTGGGTGACATCAAACCAGAAATTAAAATACTCAATAAAGGTGTCAGTGACAAGGCTAAGAAAAACACAGGTAACGATCGTGACGTGGTTGTGAGTGCTGTAAAGAATAAATCTCAAATGATTTCTAGAGAAACTTCATTCGTCTCTGCCTTTTCTCCAAAAACAAGAAATCCCCATGAGCTTGAGAGATCTATCAATGCTCCGGCGAATGCTAATCAAATTGTGCAAGCAGATACAATTTCAAAACCAGTCGCTATCCAACAAACTGCACAAAATACAAATAATAACTACAGTTCCATTAATGTATTTAAGTTCTTTAAACAAAAAGAACAATCTGCTAATGATGGTACAATTTCCGAAATAAATTTTAGTAACGTTCAGAACAAACTTCTCTCCCCACAAGAGGGCTCCGACACAAAAATGTCTATTAAGAGCGAAATTGACGATACTCGTAGCTCACCGACAGTGAAAAGCAAGTTGGTTAAAATGGATATTGAACAAAATACAGAGTTGCGCAGAAAATTTAAACGTGATTACCAAAAACACAAAAGATATATGTTGCACCAAAAAGATCCCCTAAAGAAGAGGCCACGAAAACTTTCAAAGGCAACTGAAGATTTCGATGAATTCATTGAGAACAAAGTTGTACAAATGAAACAGATGTTTGTCCTTGAAGTTTTGGAACCACTTTTGTCTACATTTCTTGGAATTTGTTCGGTCTATGGTTACAATGATAAAGTAAGGAACCAATACCCATATCAAAGTTCTTCAAATGACGATTTTGGAAAAATAAATCTTAAAAACTATGCTGATTTTTACTCAGTAGAACCATACGGTTCAAACAAAAATGATAAACCAAAGATTGTGACCTCGTTTCAAAATAAATTTTACGACGAAGAGTTCTCTACCGTGAATGAGGAATCTTATGACAAATTGTTTCAATTTATTAACAACTTGAAGCACCTGCATTTGCAGCTGCCGTCGGAAAATGTTTCAGTTGTTCCACGATCGCCACCGCACAATGAACTGAGAAATAAATCGCTCTTGAATTTGACTTACCCGGGAATCAAGACAGAAACTAATTTCAATTTAAATGCTGAAAGAATGTCCCCTGTATTATCAGTTGTCAATCCAAAATACTTCGGTGGAGTAGTTAAGCGCAAGAAGAAAACTCATTTGAACCTAAAAAAGTAAGTACAGTAATTTCCATACAAGCTGTTTGCTATTATTCAGATAATTTTGAATTATTATATGAATATTAAAAGAATTGTGTATGGTTTAATTTTGAGCTAATTAACATCCAAGTTTTTAAACTAAAAACAATAACTTAAACCGTATATGTATTGATATCAATTGCTGGCATCGGATTTACTTACTTAATTTTAGAAAAGATGAATTAATGAAATTTGAAAATTGAAATGTGAATTTTTTAACATTTAAAATGGGTGCATTCATAAATCTAGTGACTACGTAGTCAAAATTTAACTAGCTTTGTGAATGAACAAATTTCATTACAAAGCTAGTCAATCCGGAACTGAAACATTAAATTATCTTTTGTGTTTTTAAATTCAATAAAATGAAATTTAAGACACAATTTGAGTGATTTATATTTGCATTTAAATACTGAACGATTTATTTCATTTTGAATTCTTGTGTCTTTACCAAGCAGCTGATTGTGAAACGTCAAAATTATTCTCCACTAACTTTGTAGCCGAAATTTGTACACTACGTCGAAGGGGTATTTTTAACTCATTTTGTAGTTGGAAGTAGCCAATCAGAATGATTTTACTATGTAGTGACTACATTAGTCAATGCGCCCAATGTAAAAGCAAAGTCGACATACATAATTGTCAGGCAATATGAGTTTTTTACGTTAAAAGTAAGTAAATGCGTTGCCTGTCCACTCTGTCTAATGCTTGCAGTGTTAATTAGATCCAATGAGAAATTATATAATAAAAATATGTGCACCGAAATGTGTTATTTATTTTTTTTTGATAATATTACATAATTAATTTGCAGCAATTATGGTGTGGAGACGGCTGTTATTTTGAAGCTATCTTCATTTGTAGCTGAAAACATCCTTGACATTTTGCGAGATCTGGATAACTTGCTTAATGTACAGTCACCTGCTTCACCTGCTTATAAAGTACTTAACAATAACAAAACAAATCTTCGTAAAGGCTTGTATGTATCTCGAATAAAAAATCTTCAAAAGACCGAATCTACAAATATACAAAATTTCTTGAATGGTACTTACAAATGTTGTCGCAATTGTCATTTGACTATTGTATGTGGTATAGTTGGTTCAGATTCAAATTCAAACATCAAACAAAAAATACTATCCGATGTATATTTTTGTGATAAATTTTGTTGCATACAATATAAGAAGAAAGGTAAAAGGTTTGTTGTTACACGGAAGAAAGCACGTTGTTTACAAAACATTAATAATAAAAACAATAATACTACAGTCAATCAAGTTATAAATACAAATAATGAAAAAAGTTATTGTAACACTTCGAATTATAAAGTTGTTGGGCCGAATACTTTTTGGAAACCAACTCATAAAACAACTACAAGTGAGGATGCAAATGAGATGGCCTTAAAGATGAGAATTGCAATTACCATAAGTTCAAATAAGGATACAAGACGATGTGTTTTGTGCAACCAAAAAGGTGATTCCTTTATCGACGGGTCTTCTAGGCTACTTAATTATGATGTTAACAAATGGGTAAGTTTATTTCAATTTTGTATTCATTTTTATAACTGGCGTTGGCGGAAATATAACTAGATTTACAAGGATTATGTTTTTCTTATAAAAAAATAATTAAGTGGCGCAACAGTGCATAGAGAACCAGGGCCTAGTGACTTACAATTCTCAACCATTGTGCGAGTAATTGCTTATTACTTTGACCCAAAAAACGTTGGTTCAAATCTTATTCATAGAAACGTTTTGAGACTGATGGTAAAGGTAGAAATTGATCCTAAACATGTGAAGAAAGTCCTTCGTGCTAACGACTTCGCCACAGTTAATACCTCGACTATGTTAATAAGAAAAATCATATACTATTTTCTAGTTGTGTTCGAGTTGTTAAGGTTTTGTTCTGAAGGCAGCAATGATGTTAACTAAATTATTTGAGAAAAAACATCTTTTTTTGGGCATTCTAATTAGATGTGTTTGATAATGAGAGTTGCTTCTAATTGACATAATGGGCATTCCAAATGTGTGTTGTTTTTTTTTTTCAGAAAAGAGCGCTTGTTAAAAGTTTTTTCAATATGAAATTGGGAATCTGTTGTACCACATCCATGTTTGAATACGACTTTGAAACGGCTAGTTTTCAATTTGTCATTAAGTTTCTGATACCTTATTTTTAGATTCTCTGACTTTTTTATTTTATTGAGCTGTTATCAGTAGGGTTAAGTATTTTAAATAGGTTATGTTTGGCAGTGCGTAGATTTTGAATTTCAGAGTTTGCGGATAAGAGAAATTCGTAGCACGCGAGATTTGTTAATAGTTAATGCTTTTTGAATTATGTTTAGGGATGGAGAGTTCGTTCATAAAAATTCGCCTGTTAGGAGTTGTGTTTCTTGCAGTAAAATCACGGATGGGTATTTGTCTTTTATAATTAACTGAAGTTCGTGGTAATTATTCGTGTAACTATTTAGGTTCGAATGCAGAACATTAAGTAACTAGTTTTGACAAAGACGTAACTTTTAAGCAATATAACCTATATTATATAGCAAAACGATCGACAACATCAAACAAAGCTATGCTGTAGCACTTTAACATCTGTGATATAAGTGTTTTTCTTGTTTTTTTGTTAAATTCAATAGTTTTTTTGCTTGTTGTTTTAATCATAATTTTATTTATTTTCAATTTGTGTCAGTGCCGTCAGGTGTGGAGAAAAAATAAAACAGTATGATTTAATATATACAAATATTGAATAAAGAAAAATATCCCCTGAAGAAGTAAGGAATTCTTACGAAATGTTGGGAGGAAGAATGAAATAGTTTTTTATTTGCATTCAGAAACCAAAAAGACCAAAAGAGCCTATTTTCAACATAATCAGCAAAACGTTTTGGTTTCATGAAAATTGGTTGACAGAGCGCCAAATCCGCGTTCCGAACGATTAAGCAACCGAACTCATTAGAGTGTTTGGTATTTTGGGAGAGAAAACTTATTGATATTATATACTTTTAACATTATTTTCGTTAAGGTGAAGGCGAGTTTTATCATTTGTGTTGGTTTGTCGATGAGAGTTAGATAGGTTATTAAATTGATTGGTTGCTGATTTCCATAAATTGAAATTACTTGTTTCTTGTTTTAATTTAATGGAGATCCGATCTATTGTCTTATGAGATACCTCTCCAGTTTTCGCACTTCATCAAGTCCCCTTTTTTTGGAGCTTGAAATTCATTCCCTTTTTTTAGTCTTCGGGAAAGCGCAATATTGCTAAAGTCGTCAACATGTGATCATTCTTTATCCGAGGCACAGTATTAATTTCGTTTGGTGTTTAAATTCAGTAACAAAGAATGCTTACCTTCAAGCTTACCTTACTTGTGTCATATTTTTACCATATATACGTTGGTAAGACCTTTGGATTTAAAGGTAGTCCTACAACTACCTTAAAATTAAAATTTAATTTAGTTTCGATTGTGCCTTTTTTTATATTTAATTTTTTTATTAAAGGGATAGTCCATTTTAGATTGCTTCTGTTAAGATTTATTTATGTTCGAATTTGTGAAAATGTAATTTCTTTTTAGAGAATTAATTCTTTTTTGCGCTCGTTTAACCAAGCACTTAAACTCACCTAAAATTAAGATGGAAGCAAAGGAGAAAAAAGTTATTGCTATGGAAATAGCGCGATATCACCAACGCGATATCTTTTAAACAAAATTTATACCTCATTTTGACTCAGACATAATGCTTTTATTTTCTATTTATAGGTTCACCTCAACTGTGCTCTCTGGTCTAATAGTGTTTATGAAACTATTAACGGAGGTCTCATGAATTTAGAACTTACAATGCAACAAGGATCACATCAAATATGCACTTTTTGTAATCAGTATGGTGCAAGCATAAAATGCTTTAAAATGAGATGCACTCATATGTATCATCTTCCCTGTGCTATCAAAGAACAGTGTGTTTTTTATAAAAACAAAACAATTCATTGTGCTTCTCATGCTCATAGAATGGATAAAAAGAACGAGTTAAGTACGATTCGGGTTAAAAGAAGGGTTTATATTGAACGAGATGAGAATAGACAAGTTGCCGCAGTAATGCACCATCTGGAGCTCAGCAATCTTCTACGAATCGGAAATCTCACATTTATTAACGTTGGACAGCTTCTCCCGCATCAACTAGAAGCTTTTCATTCCCGAAATTATATCTATCCAATAGGATATAAAATAGTAAGTAAAATTAGCGTCTTCATGCAACTTTGTAAGCTTACCATTTCTGTAATAAGTTTACGCAAAGGTTTTCCTGAACCAGAATTTTATTTAATTGAATCAATGTCGTGGAATTTAACCAGCGGTTCGTTTAAGTCTAATTTCTAACTGACTATTTAGAAATCTACAATTCATTGGTTTATAAATAACGACATCTACTTCCGGCAGCTTTCCACTACTAAAGCTCTTTCCAATCAATGTGAAAATGCTTTCAAACAACTAACACGCAATACGATCTTTTTTTTAGTTCTGTGAGATATCAAATCAATCATACTTCTGAACACGCCGTATTTAAAATCATTGAAGTTTGAATAAATATGCCTATACAAATAAATTTGTTAATTTTCCTTAGCAAAATTCAATTGGCGTAAATTATTTCCCGTGCAATACAAAATTTGAATGTTCATTTACAAAAAGATAAACTTATGCCAATTGTCCCACAGAGTTAGACTATTCTTTCGTTTGTTAAAAGCTTAATTTTACGTATGTACATACATACTTTTAAGAAAAAGAATTAGAATTTTCAAAATTTATTAGAGTTGCCGGCAGTTAACAATGACTGTCTCCAACAAAAAAACCTTATAATTATAACTCAAAAACGAAGAGGAAATTTAAAAATTACCTTTTAAATTTTCGACTTAAATAGACCTCAAGAAACCCTGGTTTTCTTCTGAAGCTAGGTCTGTTTGATACCCTATACGAAGTTGCATGAATATCCTTAATAATTTTAGATGGAAATAAATTTGATATTTTACTCATCTGAAATGTTATAGATACGATTTTTTTGGTCAACGAGGAAATTGAATAAACGCTGTAGGTATATATGCTCAATAGTGGAAACAAATGGACGCCCAGAGTTTGTTATTCAAATACAAGAGCAGTTTGAAAATGATGTCGAGCTAAGGGACATCTCACCGAAGGCTGTTTGGCAACGAGTTTTAGATAAAATTGTGTTACTCAGAAAAGGACAATCAATAGTGCAACTCTTTACAGAATTTATTAGTGGTGAAGATATGTTTGGCTTATCAGAACCTTCAATTGTTAGAATTCTAGAAAGTTTACCTGGGGTAGAGAGCTTGACTGATTATAGATTTAAATATGGGCGAAATCCACTTCTAGAACTTCCATTAGCTCTCAATCCATCAGGCTCTGCACGTACTGAACCAAAACAA
This sequence comes from Eupeodes latifasciatus, assembly GCA_920104205.1. Taxonomy (NCBI): domain Eukaryota; kingdom Metazoa; phylum Arthropoda; class Insecta; order Diptera; family Syrphidae; genus Eupeodes; species Eupeodes latifasciatus. The sequence goes on from OV049925.1 coordinate 83,397,877, forward strand.
AAGCACATTGTCAATTGGAAAAAGGCGCATACACAGAGAACAAGTTCAATTAATGTAAAATTCACTCTCTCCCCATCTTCACTGGTAGCCGGAGAAGTGGCTTGTCCATATAGTAAGCAGTTTGTGCATTCAAAAAGTTCCCAATATCGAAAAATGAAACAGGAATGGCGCAATAATGTCTATCTTGCAAGGTAATGTACTTTCTGAATGGTTTGTATTGTTGTATCCATTAATCCAAAAAGTCAAAATAGTTTGCCTAAAATGTTCAAAAATTAATTTTCTGTTGAATTAATATAATGTTTTGTATTTTAGATCAAAAATTCAAGGACTTGGCCTTTATGCTGCACGTGATTTAGAAAAACACACAATGGTTATTGAGTATATTGGACAAGTCATTCGTACAGAAGTATCAGAGTTACGAGAAAAACAATATGATCTAAGGGTAAGTGATTTAAACAAAGAAATAATATCTATACATACCTACTTATTTCTTTTTGTATTCAAATGTTTGTATGAAGTTAAATTGATTATGTTTTGCTTGGGTCAGTGTATAGTCCGAACAAATATATTGATCGCACACCAATAATTAATATTTTTTATAGTTCTCAGTAACACGCAAAAAACTTAAATGTTTTGTTTTTTGTCAACAATTTTTTTTTGATATTTTTTATAAGAGTGAAGACTTACTAACTTACTAAAACACAAATAAGGAAAAAAAGGTTATGTTTGAATGGACAAAACAATAGGACCATTGATTTAATAAATTATTTTTTTTTTTAATTTTTACACTTTTCACACTTGGCAGTTAGTATTTTGTACTATAACCCTTGTTTTGCACCACATCTTGGACTCTTTTTGGCATTGACTCCACAAGTTTGCTGCAGGTACTTTGTGGTATTGCATACCAAGCTTTTTGAAAGTTGTTCCACAAATATTCCTTGTTTCTTGATTTTTTGCCAGCGAGTGATTTTTTTACAATGGCCCATAAGTGTTCCAATGAATTTAAATCTGGAGATTGAGAAGGCCAGGGCACTACATCGGTCATTTTCTTTCAATCCAACTTTTGACTTTTCGAGATGTATTCTTCGGGTCGTTGTCTTGCATGAACTTCCACCCAAACGGCATTTCATACTCGGCATAGGGAAGCATTACCTCCTCTAGTATTTTTGTGTACTGATGCTGGTCCATTTTGTTTTCGATCCGATAAATTGGACCTACCCCGTGCCACGAAAAACATCCCCACATCATAATGTTTCCACTTCCATGCTTTACTGTTTTCGTAGTATACTGTGGTTGATGTGCAGTATTTTTTAGACGTCGTACCCATCACTTACCGTCTGATCCAACTAAATTTACTTTTGTTTCGTCGGACCATAGAACGCTTCACCATTTTTGTCCATTAACTGGGCCCACCCAATTTAAATGGTCTTTGGCAAATTTTATTCTATTTTGTTGGTATCTTTTGGTAAGAAGTTGTACTTCCCTAATACTTCTTCCAAAGAGATGCTGCTCCTCAAGCCCTCTTCTAACTGTTCTTTCACAGATAGGCAAGTCTAGCTCTTTTTTAATATCCCCAGAAGACTTAAACGGGTCCTTCCTAGATAAACGTTTTATTTGAGCATCAAGTTTTTAGGATGTTTTCCGTGGTCTGCTTGTTTTTGCGTTGGTTTTTTGGGGCTGTAGTGCCATTATACACAAATGTCTTGGATCTCCCAATTATTTTGGCCACTTCCCGCTGCGAATTTCCATCTTGCACCAGTTTGAGGATAATTTCCCTCATGGTTTGAGTGCAATGTTCTCCGCGACCCATTTTGTCTTTCTTCTTGTGAATTTTCTTTATAATCAAAAGAATTTTATTCCAAGAATGGAATGGAAAAATCACAATAATTTCAACATAAATTCAAACAGAAGTCACCTGATCTTATTGTTTCGTCCACCACCAATGAATGTTTTTTTAGGTTTGTTTACTTTTTCACAATAATAAACCGTTTATTCTTTATTTTTTTTTTTGCTTGAATCAAAATTTTACCGTTTATCAACAATGATTAACACAAAAAAAAGTATAACCGTCTTCATATTAAAGAGAGAGAGCTAATTGTTAAGGCATCCCTACTGGTCTTATTGTTTTGTCCGTCACTGTATGTATATGCTCTGGCAGTATTATTCGGTAACCATAATTGTAACCGATTTCAATTTGGTTGATTCTTTGTGAATGCTAAATCTATTCCCTGTAAATTCATCTTTACCCTCCCACTTTACTTTAAAATTGCCTTGAATGTGATAGACAATTTTTTTTACTTTTTCTATTTTTAAAAATTTTTACCAAAGCTTTTTGTCGATGAATTTTAGTTCAATCAAATGGTTTTGTGTATTTGGCATGCTACTAGTAGATGAACAGTTATCATTTATATAGGGGAAATATCTGAAGTAAAATGTCTAATCATGGAACTAGACCATGCTATCTTATGTCTTATAATAAAATGATTTAAATTCATGAAAATCATAAAAATTAAATAAATATGATCCAGCAATTAGTGTTCATATATGCGTTTCGCCCCGGTGCAATGGTTATGTCTTATGTTCAAATCAAACTGAACCGAATTTTTGTCTGTAATAAAACCAATAATAAATTAAAACAAACCAAATACAAACCAAAGTTAGTAAAAAGGTGGGTGATTTTTATACCTGAATTGCGTGGAATAGATTCCCAAAACAATTAACCAAATACAAAGCAAGTAAAGGGACCTTAAACAAAAGAAATGCTGTTGTTTTTATATTTGGCAATCAAAAAATAGTTAAAACACTAAATGTTCACAATCCTAAATTGTCCCCTTCATTGTTAATGTATGAACGATATTAAAATATTGAAGTCGTTATTCGTATTTCAAACAGAAATAATACATAAATAAAAGTAAAAGAATATTATTATACAAAAAGTGCTTTCTTAAAGGCAAGTGAACAGAACCGGTACAGTTTAGACACATTAATTTCGTTTAATTTGGCTATGACTTCATTAATACCCATAAATACCTTTCCATGGATACATCTTTCTGTTTCTCTTAAAGTCGGACGCTTTCCTAAGAAATGCACAATTTCTTCTCTCTCCATCCTGTTTCAATTCAATTTTTTTGCCAGATCAAGCCATATCCAAAACTATCCACTAATAATAATAAAGTATTAATGCTATTTTAGGTAAAATATAGTAATCCAAGACAAAGTTCTTATTATGTAATCCATCTGTGGTTTTAATGATTTCACAAAAAAGTGAAGAAATTTCCGTTTCAAGCATTATGACGTAGTTCAGTGTATTGGACAGAAAATAAATCGCACTTTTAATATAAAAACTTGACAATAGGTTTAATGACTTCATTTATTACGAATAAACTTTAAAAATTAGTGTTCCTTTTTTATTGAAAATTTTCTTACGATAAAATTGCGGAAACAGGTCTTATTACAAGCTTAACATAACCTTTTTTATACCAAACTTGATCGTGCGCAATCTCGTCAAAGGCTTCATTTTTTTGAAGTAGTACATAGCCTTGTGGCCTAAACTTAAACACCTACACTGTCCTTGAATGTTCTTGTTTAATCAAAAAGATCACTTTATATACATATATTAATCCTTTTCTTCTTAGATCTTGTGTAAATTGTGAATTGTGTTGCAAAAATAAAAACTAAAATATATTATTAAAATGTTCATTTCATTATCGGTTATAAATGAGTTTCCATTAAAGTAATTTAATTTGGTTTCGTGTTATTACAGAATAGAGGAATTTATATGTTCAGGCTCGATGAAGAACGTGTCGTGGATGCAACACTTTCTGGGGGGTTAGCTCGTTATATCAATCATTCTTGTAATCCAAATTGTGTTACAGAAATAGTGGATGTTGATCGGGAATACAGAATAATTATATTTGCAAAACGAAGGATCAACAAAGGAGAGGAGGTAATTTGTTGTTATACTTTTATGATAAAGCTCTTCTAACCTTCAATTTCAGTTATCGTATGATTACAAATTCGACATTGAAGACGATGCCCATAAGATATCTTGCATGTGTGAAGCACCTAATTGTAGAAAGTGGATGAATTAATATTAATATAATTAATATTTTATAAACATTTTCTAATATGTATGTATTTAAAACGTATGACCATAATTAATATAAGAACTAAAGTTGCCTTTTGTGTAGAGAATTTTTAATCTGCACGCATATAAGTAAAAGAATATTATAAATGTATAAATAAATTTAAAGAATTGGAAAATGAAAATAAATAAACAGGAAAATTCGACTAAACGCAATGTTCAATAATACCTAATTGTAAAAAACCTAAAGTTATTCTAAATATAATATAATATTTGTAAAATACAAGACACCTGAAGGCGGTTAGATGGGTGAAACTTATTCTCAATCACGGATTATTGAAAGTGTTATCAAAGTTTTTTTGCAGCCGCCGCTGGTTGGTTTCTTCGAACCTGGCGAGTTTGGTGGGGGTTAGTCCTCTAAGATTCTGGCTATTAGATAGGGACCCCCTCCAAAAAAAAAAAACAATTAGTACTTGCAACCGTAGACGTGTCTCGAAAACCAAATGGAACAACGACGACGACTTAAACAACGACGATAAATAAAACAACAACAAAGGTTAAACCATTTAAACATTTTGTTATGGAACTGAAAAACGCTCTACTGATGTCCTGGATACGTATAAGTAAGATATAACAGCATTGCAAGAGATAAAGTAGCCGGGAAGTGGTGTTTTATAGAAAGATAATTATGGCATATATTACAGCTGTAAGCTTAAAACAACTCGTACTTGGGGCATGTTTACTATTCCAGCAAACAAACCTACCATCATCGGATTGCATGTTGTAAATGAAACCCTATGCACTTTTTGCGTGATAGGCAAATTTAAGAACATCAGCCTAATTAACATTCACGAATCGAAAACGAAAAAGTTGCCTACTACCAAGTATGACTTCAAAATCATCCTTGATGACTACAACGCGAAGACAAGTTGAAAGCTAGTATCAGGGAGTAGGTACATTGGCTCCCACAACTTACATGAGAATGAGAGCTCTAGCAACTGAACGTTAGAATACTGCATACTTGAACGCGGGCCCGCAAATATAAGATGCTAAGAACAGTAGAGAAAGAAGTCAGCGTGCGAAAGAAATTAAATAAAACAAATTGAAAGCAAGGTCCGCAGCAAGCACAGAAGTTCTACCAAGTACCAATCTCTCAGAAATATGACGCAGTATAGCCCGCGCTATATATTCTGTAAGGAAGGTCAGGGAAATCTGTTCACTCTAGCCATGGGAATGAATTAGGTACTTCAGGAGAAACAATTAAAAAACGGTAAAAAAAACTGTAAACGGCTGAAATAAAACAAATCCACAGGTGCTCATGGCATTCCAATTCCAGTCGAACTGATCAAACATGAAGCCCAATCATTACACCTGCAAGACCGGTTACGGAAACCACAAACGGCAAATATCAATGTGGTTTCAGACCACGCAAATCTACAGCGTTTAAATCCTTGCCCTTATATTGTCGGCTTTGTATATAAAACCTAATTTTTTTTTTTGATTTTATATACATTATTGTATATAAAACCTAGATTTTATAATATACAAGGTGTCGGAAGGATATGGTCAAAATAATTAATTCATGAAATTTTATGATTGGAATCGACGATGTCTTCATAAGCAACACGTCAAAAATCCTGTATCAAAATCCCTTTACTGGTTTTTTGTAAATTATTTATTAAATTCCCAACCTAATAAAACTTAAACCAAAAAAATTGAAGCATCATTTAAAATGTTATACCACCTAGTCCTTTTAATAAATTGTGTTTTTTTAAGAACAACAGGTAAAATATTATAAAAACTACTTTTAAATTAAAGTTATGTATATTCCTGAAATTTGGAGCAGATGCATTATTTAGTATAAGGATCAAGAAAACATACTCCAAATCAAAAACACTATATGAAGATATAAATCCTTCGTACGTATCACCCTTCAAAACCCATTTGTTTACATTGTTGTATTTGTCATCGAGAAAGAACTAATAGAGAGAACCAACTTCGACGGTTTTTCTCTTTTTGCCTACAAGCTATGATTTGGCCACCAACTTGCATATGTAGTAACTCCATATAAAAAAAATGTGGGGAACAAATACTTATGCAAGTTTGTGCACATACTCACCACGAAAGAGAAAAAACTTTTCTCTCTTTTCTTTCTGCTCACCACCTTTTAAAAATGGCGACCACCTTTGAAAAATGGCGGATGTAGTCAGCTGTTCAGAGGTGTTCAAAGAAAATTCAAAATTGTGTATGAACAACTTTTCGGTACTCTCATTGTGTTCGTTTGATATGAATATCATTCGAATATGAAGTGAAATTAATTACTCTTGTTAGTTGCCAGAACAATGAAGATTTAGAAACAATTCTAAATTACGCATTTAAATAAGTATTAGTTAGTTATTTGAAGCCAGTTTTAATCATTAAGTAAGTAAAATAAATTAGGTGGTGCAACAGTCCAATGAGAATTAGGACCTAGAAACATAAAACTCTGAAAGCACTACAACTATTATTTGTATTATTAGCTGAGTTTATGCGTTTAATTTTCGCTCTGACCGTTGAAAGATGCAAAAAAACTCAGATTTGTTTCAATTTTCAGAGTTTATCGACTTAATTTTGTCGATGCGAGAGTTGCAGGAACATTGAAAACGAGAGTTACAGAATGTAAACATGGAACATTGAAAACATTTTTATATACTCTATTATATAGCTATATAGCTATTCTTACTGCCTTCCACTAAGCTAGTGTGTTGCTTTTAAAGGCTTAACTACATAAGCTGGGTCAGTGGTTTTGTGAAAAGAATATACAAATTTGTTCTTCAACCAAAATTTAAGTCTTATGCATCATTTTTATAAATTTTCCAGTTCTAAATATTTATATCTTATCTTTCAGTTATATAGCGACAAGGAAAAATCTGTGAGGGAAAGTTCTAACTACAGTTTTTCTGAAAGTGCATTGTGGCTTATTCATAGATGTTTGCTAAACGTTTTAGGCTATTCATAAATAAATGCAAATCAAAGTTAAGGGCTAAACCTGAATAACTATAAACAATGAAAATGCTGTGTTCAAGTAGTTATTATCGCAGCCAAATTTCATAATTGATTTTTTTGGTGTATAAAAAAGCTGAAAGAGTAATTCATGACAAATAAATGTTACTAAGTTCCAGAAAATATCGATTGATACCGCAATTGCAGAAGATGTGGATATTTTATATAAATATTCCTGGTAAACTGTAGAACTTTATTATTATTATTTCCGTCTTTTATAATTCAATGTAAAATAATTCAATGCAGCATATTTTAGATAATACAGTAGTTAAGTTAGTAGTTAAGGCATTACTATTGAAATAAACATAACATATGTTCATTTATAAAAAACATGCACTCGTTCAAATATACAAATAAAGTCTAGTCTAAAAAACCTTAACCTTGTTATACTCTTTCTGCACACATCCTTTCTTGTTTTGGTTGTTAATGCCATCTATCTGTAACTCAGAGAAGGTTGTTAATGCCATCTATCTGTAGCTCAGAGAAAGAGAAGAGAAAAACAAATTCACCACGAACTACCGGTATAACTTCTTCCGGTATTTATTGACAAACAAAAATGTTTTCCTAGAATTAATTTGAATTAGAGGAGTATTTTTGTAGATATAAAAACGAAAAGATGTAAGTAAAATTAAAGAAAGAAATTCATGAGAATTACAAAAACATTATAATGAGACTTTAAAAAACATAGCCTTCTTGGCTATCAATAAACAAAAATGAGAAATGTCGCATTTCCCGGAAGTGATGTTTTTTTGTGTACTCTTTTCCGGGGTGAAAACATGTATACACCGATACGAATTCAACACGCTATAAAAAATGAGAGTAAGAGGTTTCGAAGAGACGGAGACGAGGAAATTTGGTTCTCTCATTTAGTTTTTTCTCTGGTATTTGTAATGTGGAAGAATTCAATGAGTAAAATTGACGTATTTTCACGCATCCTCCATAGACAATTACTGAGTTTTTAGGGGAAATTTCATAAATTTGAGGAGAAATTACACGCACACTAAGAAATACTTTATGAGGCCAATTTCCGGTTTAGCTTGTAGGCAAACCAATATGGCTACCGAGGATTTATATCTTTACTAGAGTGTTTTTGCTCCAAATTAAAAACACAAATTGAATCGGATGAAATAGAAAATTAGAAACTGAAAGATTACGGTCTAAGTAAATTGGTTCTTAAAACTTAGTTCACAGAGCTAAATTTTGACAGAAGATAGTTGTGTAGAAAATGCAACTTATCATGTGGAAACTATCCTCCAAGTTGCAAATTGAAGGATGTTGCCTTACGTGCACCGCCAAATCCTTTTTTTCGTCAAACAACACATTTGTTTTTTCTGATTTAGCTTTCTCTTTTTTTCAGCTCCGAAAGACATTTTTCAAGATATAACTTCTAAATTTCCACTTTATTTAAGCACGGCACAAAATAAACACACAAAATTTGATTTATTCATATCGGAACCTTTTAAGTAATAAAAATTCAGTTTGTTCTCCAATTCAATTGAACGTAGCCATATAAAATTTAAAGAGGTCGCCGTTTTAATACCACCGTTTTAAGACCGTTTTAAGGCTACCACACCTTCTGATTTTTTTACAGTAAGGTAGGGGCTTCAATAAAACATTTTTTAAATATTAAGGCGAGGAATCACCGTTAAGTCATCAAAATTGTTTGCTTTTTGAGCCACTGTGCACTCCTAAAACAATTTTTTTTAATGAATAGTACGGCATACTAACAGCGAGATATGTAAGGGGGGCATGTTTCCTCCTGCAACCCCCCAAATTGCCACAGTACAGGATTTGGGGTAGGTACGAGGTTGGGTACATGCAAAGTACTCTTTGCATTTGCACACATAAATACATAAAATCTCTTTTTTGTTTTATTTTGTTCTATTTAAAAAGCACCCGCCTTGAATTCAATGAATCTTTCTTAAAATGTAGGTATGAATAATTTGAAAATAAAATCCAAAAAAAATCAATGTTATCCAAAAAAAAATCAAGTATGGCAACACTGAAACAAGATAAAAAATGTCAAAATCAACCATTTTTGCGTGTGTTTTATGTGAAATAGTGAACTTTGAAAATTAATTTCAAATATAAATAAATAATTCCTCGTTCTTAAATTGCGATAGATATTATTTATTTACACATTTCTATCAAATAAAAAAACCGTGTGTGAAAATTCGTGCTGCGGTAAAGAAAAGTTGAGTCTTTCTTCTAGCGGATAATAAAATATGTATTTGCATTTATATTTGAAATATCATTTTGTAATCTTTTTAATCAAATCTGAGGAGAATTAACCCCGGCCCTTCCCCATTTTTGCTACGACTTTTCATTTACTGTCAAAACTTAGCTCCAAATAAATCCAAAAAAAATTTATTGGTTCGCTAAATTTTGACAGCTTAGTAATGTACATTATGAAATAAAAATATCACCAGTCGGCTTAAATGCTTTGCTCAATTTAAGACTGACTAAGTTTTGGAGATAATTTTAATGGAAGAAAAATTTTAGCTTGGGCCATTCTTATTTACCATTTTTATATGAGGACTTAACCAGGTTTTCTTTCTAGGTTTTATTCTGATATGTGCAACAGTCACCAGTGGGTTTTGTATGTTGGAAAATACTCTTCGAACACAGCCATCAAGTATCAAATGTACCAACGACTAAAGCAATATTCACAGGAGCACGACCAACGAATGAACGAATATTCGTCGATTTTGACATTTCTTTCACATGAGAGTTTTTAATTCGTCGCGAATGAAGTTTGACATTCACCACCGAAACCAAAACAAGAACGTTTTTTTAGGTTAAGTACGCGCGATTTTTTTATTCGTTGCGAGTGTGGATAATGTGGAACGCGAATAAAGTTTGACAGTTCGTATCAACTATAATTTTTTTCGCGACGAATAAATTAGTTTTCTTAAATTTATTAATATGATATTGAAAAGTAAAAGTATGCATCATAAATCAAATATATTGCTATCGTTTTGTTAAGAATTTGTGTGGAAATATGTCTTTAAACGTATATAAACTCACATTAAGTGCGTTTTTTTCATGTTCCATATATAGTAAAGTGAGAAATTGTCAAAAAAAAACGATCCGCAGTAGTCCGGTTTTTATATTTGTCAAAAAATTCCAAAAAAAAATAGAGAAATTCAGACCGTGAAATCGTGTAAGCTGATTTTTGATAGTTGACTATCAAAATCAAGAAAATACGTCTGTGTAATGTGAAAGTCGATTTCAAAGTTTTAACCAAATAATTTGACATAAAATAAAAACTTCAAGAAGGGGGTTTGTTCGTTGACTACTACATTAAGATGTGGTGTTGAAGCGAGTTTGAAGCTCGCCTAAATTCTTTATATACCTGAATCGAGTTGAAATGAGCTTGATTCGCTCGATTCCGGTCGGGGATCGGAAATTTGTGAAGAAAAACCTGTGTGGAGGAGTTGGTTTTACAGATAACGCGTTATGGTCTGTTTATTTGCATGTATGTGTACAAAAAATATAGTTTTGTTTTAATCAAATTAAAAAAAATTGCACATGGAGTAGGTAGCATATTCCTATATGGTGCTGAACTATTCAGTTTTTCATTGTTTTCAATTCATAAGAAACATCGAAACACCATTTGCATTTTAGAAAGTGCTGTCAAACTTAATCATTTTTAAATCTTCTTGTGCGGTGGAAACACCAAAAAGATTTATGTAATCTAAACTGAGATAAAGCTTTGGTGGAAACAAAGCAAAACTTAATTATCTTTTCTATTGTTTTTTCTTGCAAAATAAACCCAGTTAGTCCATTTTCTCTAACAAAACTAAATAATATCAACAGTAATAGATTGATTTGTTCCCCAATGAAAAACACACATGATTCCAAATGCACAACTACTCAACGAACACAGCCATCGAGATACAAATGCAATATCAATCGTACCAACATTTGAGAACGAAATCACATAAGATCCATTCGAGGCTCGTATAAATGTCAAAAACCTATCCATAGTGAGATTCTACTCTAACTTTTATCGGTGTTATTCATACTATGGATATTGTTTTTGTTATTCGTGTAAAATTCTACTATACTATGGATAGATTTGCCAACAAAACACGGGTATTTTGTAATTCATTCGTCGTTCGTTGGTCGCGCTCATGTGAATGATGCTTAAGAATGAAATCCTCAAAAATTGCTTTACTGCTGGAACACAGAGTCGTAACTGGAGTCGGAAAATCTGTCACAAGTTGTCGTACGTTTCACAAAAAGTACACACACAATGTGTCGTACGGCTTTTTGGTGTTATTTGGTATATTTGCAGTTTACAACCACATCAAATTTCTCAGAAAATATTTGTTTGTTCACTTTTATTTCTTATTTAAATATTTTTCCACTTCTTTATTGAAAAACTATTAAAAAAATATATAATCACCAAGTTAATCACTTCAAAAATGGAAACGTCACATGTGTCGTACGTCAAAGTTAAAAGTTGGTCAACTCTTCCGACTCCGGCTGCGTCTCCAATTCCAGTTGCGTCGCGTTGTGTTCGTACATTTCCATTTGCGTACATTGAATACTTTGACAGCTATTCCAGTTACGACTCCGACTCCGGCTCCGACACCATTGTGTTCCAGCATTTAAAAAAACCAAATCACTAGCAGGATTTCACTTTACCTCTTTTATCTGCAGTGATTCTACTGCGAATGTGGTATTTGTTCTTCATGTAAATTTCTACTGTATTACTGATACTTTTGCTTTTAGTAAATGTTTAGTTCGTGACATAGGGCTCAGCTCAGGAAATGCATTTTCCAGTTAGATGATAGCTCACTTACAACATTGTGAGTTGTGACTGTTGATTTAAAATGTCAGGTTACCAAACAGCTCTACAATAGTCTCTATTTAATTTTAAAATATATATTGTAATATAATTTTCAAAGCATAAGCAAAAAACATGATAATTGTAATTTTATTTATAAGTGTTAAAAAATGGAGTTCTGGATTTCTCTCCTATTTCAAACACTTTTACATTGTTGAGCTAAGATTTAGTTTCTTCCGGTGTGTGAACTAGACTTGATTACTGATGAAAGAAGTTGCCGGTAGACAAAATTGCTCAGTGGCAAACGTTTTAAAGTTGCTGACTATAAAGTTCCTCGAGCAACTCCCAAAAACTAAAAGTTTCCGGCAACTTGCTTTGTAAACCCCCCGCTATATTAACTCAAAGTTGCTTGTGTAAGCGACTTTAAGTTGCCAAGCGAATGACAAGCCTGTAAGTTTTTCATTTGTATCGACACTCGAACAGACAGAGCACACAAATGCAACGAACAACGCGAACCATGATACAACTAAAACAGATAGCGCATTCGCGTTTCTATTTTTGTTTCGTTCTGCGCATCTACGTCACGGACACTCAACGAGTTTGACGTTTATTATTCAGTATGTGAAATCAAAAAAAACAATGGCACTTATTTATTTTGTCATTATAATAAAATGTTAATATTTCTAATATTTTTCATTTAGGTAAATGATTTTAAATGGTTAATATTTGTGTTTATTAGTAAGTTTAAGAAATTTTGTGTGTTTGAGTGAAAGAAATTAATAAAAAATCGAAGTAAATGAAGAATGTGGTGTATTTTTTTTCATTCGGATGCATTTTTCTCCATAGAATTACCTGGAAGATTGTTTAATTAGTGATAAATGGTTAAATAAAAGATATGGTCTTTTTAAATCCGTTGGTTTTCAACCTTTTATTTAATAAATAATTTGTTGGTGTTTTCTTTTCCTTGATAGTTTGTTTTCCTTAATTTGTCTGTTCAGTTTTCGCATTCGGAAGTACATACGACAACGAAAGAAAAGCTTCATAACCTTCTCATCTCATTTGATCGTTGCTTTCTCGGCAACTTCAAGTAAATGCTAGATGCAGTTTGGACAGACGTAAATGCCTTCACATTCTCCATTTACTGCATTAAAAACATTTCCTAATGCAGCAAAGTGAGTCATCATTGTGGGATTTGCTTTAGACAAGCCTCCTTCGTCCAAATGATTTACCCAAGAGCTTTCGTCTGGTTCAATTTGTTCCCGGTTTGGTATGGAGTTTTTAAAACGATGGCAAATGTGCCAGCCAAGTTTTCCAAACAATCGTAAGTAAATGGGAGATTTTCTTCTGGCTCAGAAGCAATAGACATGCTATTGTCGACTTTGACAACGACAAAATCCTTCCGGAAAAAGCGAATATGGTTAAGATTATTAGATTGTGAGATCAAACCTGTCAAAGAAATTTCTTCCAAACATAGGTCTGGTGTATTATCCACACCAACATTTCCGTTGTCAGAAAGTGCACCTTCATTGTGCCCAAGGATGTATTCTCCTGGTCTTAGTCCTTAACTCTGTTTTGAGTTACTCATTTTCTTCGCGTAAGGTTTTTTTAATAAGTTTATAAAAACAAATTATTAAATTCATTTCAAAATTTTCAATTCAAATATTCATTTATTGCAAGTAATCATTATAAATTTTACAAAAGCTTTTATGAATTTTTTAAGCATTGGCTTAGCTCGTAAAAAAAAAAAACAAATTATTTCATACAATTTTAGAATGCATGGATAGTACGATTAAGATTTTGTTCCTATCATAAATGCCTAGAATATTATTACATATGTAGGTACTAACAATTATTCAGTTAACACACCAAATTGAGCTTGTTCTAACTGTGGATGTGAAATATTTTCCATCAAGCTATCATTTTTGCATTGCTGTTTAGGCACATTTTCATGCTCGAGCAATGGGAACTTCCAGCAACCCACTCATCACTTCTTTTTGCTTTTTCAGCTCCATTCTTTTCGAGCGCTTTGTTGTTTCAGGCTCAGACGCTACAGACAGTTGCTTTGGGTAAACCGTAGGAACTGCATCTGGTTTCAAAATCCGATACCGTGTGAATCCTATTGATATAAATCTATTTCAGATTCTTATTCTAAACTACTTTTTTATTAACTTACCCATTTCATACTTTTATGATTAGAACATTAATTTTTTCCTTGCGCTTGGTGAACAAGGTTCACTGCTTCGAAAGATTTAAATTTAATTTTGGAAATTTATGAAAGCTGGAATCTCTCGTTATTTTATTTCTTTCGTTGTTGTTGCAGTCAAAAACAGAACAAACACCCATGTTTATTAATAAATGTTTTTTTTTTATTTAGTATAAATTATAAACAATACCACTTTAAATAACTTTGTTTATTTAAAAATTTTAAAATTCACTTCCGTTAACATTCACAACAGAAAATAGAGTGAAATTGCTCCAAAAATACTAACTCTCTTCAATTGATTGAGTGTTCGTGACGTCACGATAGTTTGACAACCAAAACCTAACATGCGCAATGCGCTATCTTTATTAGTTGTATCATGAACGCGAACCCAGCCAGAGAACGGGAACACTATCATAGTAGTAGAATAGAATAGAAACAAAAGAGTGTTCTTAGAGGAAATATATTATCTAGAGTCCCGACCAAAAACACTCCATTACCAAGACCGGAATCTCAGACTGACATTTCGGTTTGCCTACAAGCTACTGAGAACTAAATGTGAGAAAGTGTGCGTGAAATGATGCAAAAAACCAAACACATTCTCACATTTAGTCCTCAGGCCCATCAAAATGCTTCATTATAGTAATCAGCCCCATCTAAATGCTTCATTTTGAATGTTGCATGGCCTCGTTCAAAAACTAAACAATCCTAACCAACAAAATCTGAAGTGCTGACATGGTCTTAAATTGGAAGATTTGTATAGCTTTTTAATTTCAATCCAAATAAATGTTGTTAATGTATATTAAATAAAATAAAATTGACCAAATACATATTTAATGATTTATTAGTGCTGTATTTTGTTTACTTAAATTATTTGCGAACGCAATATGCGCTGCAACTGGTTAAGTAAAATTGGAAATGGACAAAGTGTAACTCAATACTTTGTAAAACAAGAAAACACACAATTTTTTCAGTTGTAGTTTGCTTAGAGCATTTTTTTGGCGACGTTAGAAGTTCAGGTTGAAACAATATCCGGGTGCCTCCGTATTTTTTTGTACAGACAATGCTACGAGAAGCATACTTGTGAAGTTCCATTGCCAACTTTAGCTAGTTCAGATTCCTCAATTAGATTAGTATTTTCATCATTTAAGCAGTTCGATAATTACAAGACCAAATTTTATTTTTATTTGTTGCAGAAATATTCCTGAAAATTTCTTTTTGAGGGACTATGTTAGAGTTAGAATTTTGTTTGTAGTTAGATTTTGGAATACAAATTTGAGGGAACCATGTTTTTTTTAAAATAAGTTGCTTTGTGTAAAGCATCTTTAAGGAATAGAAATAGGCAATATGTTTACACACAATACCAACTAAATGAGTGCAATAAATAGATTTAAGTAACTTTTTTATTCCAGTATGGGGAAACCGAACACCCAATAGAAAAAAAAACGGTATACGCGCCAAAATCCATACTTCTTGACTAAATAATGTTATCTTCTATGTTTACGCATAAAATTACGAATTTTGTAGCATATGAACATTTCTAGACATTTTACAATGTGAACAATTAAATATGCTATGAAATAATTGGCTGCTATTAATGCTAATTTTTTTCTAAAAAGTTGACGAAGGTTAGCCGAAGCGGAAATTTCTTTAATGAACATACCTAAAATATTATTGGCTTTCTCAAAAATATTTTTCTACACTAACCTCTGCTTTATACCTGAAAACTATTGTTTATGTATATTTTCTTCTATGTTCTGCATTTATAAAATGTAATCTATGGAAGTATTTACTATATTAAGAAAAACATGTACGTAAAACTCATTCATTTGTTTCATTTTTAGCAGCACTTTTACTAAACATACCCTTCAAACAATAATAAGTAAACTTGAACTTTGGTAACTAAACATTTTTAAGGAATGAATGAAAATTATATTTTGCGTTAAACTGTGGAAAT
The DNA here is from genome assembly GCA_920104205.1 of Eupeodes latifasciatus. Taxonomy (NCBI): domain Eukaryota; kingdom Metazoa; phylum Arthropoda; class Insecta; order Diptera; family Syrphidae; genus Eupeodes; species Eupeodes latifasciatus. The sequence goes on from OV049925.1 coordinate 83,413,955, forward strand.
TCACTAAAAAAAACTTCTGTACGTCAACCATAAACATTCATGACGGTTACATGTTCTATCGAATTAGTTGTGCATGAATTCAGGACGATTTTAAGACGTTTTCATTTTGTGATATATGTCAAAATTTGCATTTTATTTGCTCTGCATTTATTCAACAGGTTCGCTATAATCGTTCTGATTACTTTTTTAAAACATTGGTGTTCCTTTGATGCATAGTTTTTTTTTAAAGCAAATACATGTATGCTTCCATCAATCAAGAATGTTATGGATAAGATATTTTTCGATTATAACTCTTTTTTTAAATTTAATATTTATTAATCATAATGGAATTGAAAAATAGTTGCAAGCTTAAATCATTAAAAACAAACTATAAATATACTTGGATTAATTAAATTGATACAGATTTTAATTAGTTGCAAACAAAATATTTGGGCCGTTCGTTAACGAAAATTTATTAGAATTCAATACAAAAATTGCGCTCGCACCCTTAACTTGATGGTTCTTCGAACGCATCTTTGATACAAAAATCCGAGGTTTATTATGAAATTTAAAGAATTTCGTAGTGATTACTGTAAATTATTGAATTAATTATAATAAACTGATGTTGAACATGCTTTTTTCAAGACAAAAAGGTACATTGGTTCACTATCCACAAAATACCTGCAAAATTAAAGCTTAAAACTGACTTTTTATCGAAAAAAGTAAAAGGAAAAACCTGAAAAAAACTTATTAACCTCTTCATTTTGTTTTTGCTTTGCAAAGTGCCGCTAGCCCACGGCATGGTTTTTTTTGTTTGTGCTCACATCTATTCATGAACTAATTATCAAAATTACAAATACAACAATGTAAACAAACGGGTTTTGGAGAGTGAAACGTAGGAAAGATTCCGGTCTTGGTAATGGAGTGTTTTTGGTCCCGACTTAATGGGTTTGCTCTCTTTCGGCCTACAAGCTAAATTGAGAGGATTTTGTCCATAAGGATAAGCATGTGTTAGTAGTCCCCTGCATTTCTTATGGGAAAAAGCCATTATGAATGTAGTTGGAATGGAATTTGTGCCCATATTGCTCAACAGCGGGGAAAAAAACTATGAGGTGAACTCAGCCGTTCAAAAAAGAGATCCGTTGAATTCAAAATTGAAAAATTAATGCAATATTTAAAGAAAAATTAATTTTGCAACTTCTTTTCAGTGAAAACTGTACTAAAAATAATATTTGACTGCTTTTGGCATACAAATTCTGTGATTTTTATGAAAAGTTTCGCTAAAAACAAAAAAATCATGCAGAAAGTATAGGCGCACCATAGAACTGCAATGCGAACGTGGCCTAATTTGAGTTTAACCCAGTTTTGACAGATTAACAGCGAGGTGAGAATTTTGACAATTTTACGAAAATGAAAAAAAATATAATGTTTTTGATTGCGATCAACGAGAAGTCTAGACTGCGGACAATAAATATAAATTCGAATTAATCAGAATTAATAATCTTTTTGAAGCGTTTTTTCTCTCTTTACAGGTAAGTTGGTTTTTAAATACATCTTACCATAATAATTCTTTCTTTGTAAATATACAAATTATGTTTCCGTTCTGGCAAATTAATAGGTATTCTCGTGAAAAAAGTTTCGAGTTTTAGTTGGGTTGTGCACTGGCAGTAAGTAGAGTGGTGTTTTATGAGCCACAATAGCTGCTTCGTCGGCATATTCGTTTCCTTGAATTCCTGTGTGACCGGGGGTCCACATTACTTTTAGTTTTGTTGGTGAACGAATGAGAATGTCTAATTTGTTGTTATAATGTATTTTCCCTTTCTTTTTTAGAGAAGTTTTGGCTGCTTCCAATATAACCGTTCCGATCCAGTGCAGTTAAATAATGTAAGCTAATTAAAATTAATCTAAATTTCCATGACAGCATAAAGTTTAAAATTTGTTTTTAGTTTCATAAACTCGCCGCATTTTTGTTCAGACCAGAAGATCCAGTATCCGTAGGACAGTTGACTTCAGCTACATTGTCTGTTGAAAACCAAAACCTGTAATCTAAAGGTAAAATATTTTGAATCTACTTAAATTATTCAATTAACTTTCACAAAATTACTATAGCAGAGGAGAATGAAAATGAAAACGATTTCAACAAAGAATCTTATGATTCCAGTTCATCTTTATCCGATAGTTCGTTAGACAATTTATATCAAAAGAGCGGTGGAAAACTTCCAAACAAGTCTACCAATTCGAAATAAGAAGCCGTAGAGCATTTTTATTCAACAAGCTTTCTCAATTGATGCCAACGAATATAGTTCAACCAAAAGGGAATTTAAGTGATTTTATTTTGACATAACTTTAAAGTATATTTAAGTAAATTTAGGCGATGCGCCTGACGAATTTTTTGATTAAAGTTGAGAGTAATTTAATTTATTATTTTTGATGTTGTGTTGTTTCAAATAACCTTATTTTATTTTTGAGGTTTATAACAATTGTAATATTGTACCTAATGTAAGTGAATACGAAAATGAAAGAAATTGTTTCAAAAGCTATTTTATTGCATATTGCAAGAAACTTAAATCATAAAATAAAACTTTGTTTTTTTATATTCTGGGATTAGTAAAATTTTGTTCAAAGTTTGGTTAGTAATAAATGTATGTATCTATTAAACAAAATATTTGTACATTTGAAAACTTTTAAAGATTGATAAAATGCAGATACATGGTTAGGTTAGGTTATAGTGGCTGTCCAAGATGGAAATGGACACACTTAGGCCAGTTTAATGGCCCATTGAATGAATGAATCTTGAGGCTTCCTCCTAAGCTCAATGGAAACAATTTGAGTCCCTTACGAAACGTGAGAGGCTGATTATGCTGATATGATTTAGAACGTTAAAGAAGAATTCGCCTAGGAAATTCTTGCGTTTTCGAGCCAGAGCAGGGCATGTGCAGAGAAGATGAAGAACTGTTTCTTCCTCGTCCATACAGCTTCTGCAAAAGTCATTTGAGAATACGCCTAATCTCGTGGCGTGCTTTCCTATTAGACAGTGTCCGGTTATGACACCTATTGTCGAGCTTATATGCGATCTGCTTAGAGATAGCAACCACCTTGAACGCTTTAAATCCAGTGTTGGCCAGATGTTCTTTGTGACTTGACACGTGGTGATGTTGTTCCACCTGGTGTCTGCCCTCCTCACAGCGTCTTGCATTAGCAACAGTTTACAAGTAGCCATTGGTATGCCAGTACGTTGTAACGTAGATAATTATAATTATTAGCAATTCCTTGTATTGTGAAATAGACCAGCCCCCATGGGAACCATTCCGTAACGTAAATTATTAAAAGAAGAGAGAGGGACCAGAGACCTGTATTGAAAACATTCTGTCCTACACCTCGGCTACAAGACAAAGAGACCTAGCCGCATGGGAGTAACCCAAAGGAAAACTTTAACCTTCGCTACAAAAAAAATATACAGGAATTGTCTTTCCTTCCCATCCATATGCGTCGCGCCCAAAATATCAACCACCGCTGTCCGTGGTTAGGGCCGAACACGTATGAAAGGAATGGGTGCCTATGCTCGACCATCGCTTTCTTGATCTGCAGCAACCCTGCCCCAATGTAGCTCAGTCAAGGGAGTGGGCTCTTGCTCTGGGATCATAGGCGGTTGTTACATTAGTTTATCCTGCAGATCTGGGTTTTGGTGTTCTAAACCTTGATAAATTTTAAAATTGCTGGGGCCCGATCAACACAGACCTTCGACCTAATATATGCGTTGGTGAGTCCTCACCATAAGTAGCACCTCAAGGTAGGATGCCAACAGAGGAGCTAGAAAGCCCAAAGAGTCAGAAAAATACTTCACAGCAGCTCGCCGCAGTTCTGGCACGAATCAGACAAGATGCATATGTAGGTGATCGCATATGCATAGAACAAAAAAAAATCAAATCCAATTCCATCACGAGTTCTTAAAAATTGGTGAGATGGAAGGATATGAGGCGTGTCGGTCGCGACACTACAAGGGGGAGGGGATTAAAGGTGTTGTATAAATCCCCAATGGTCTCTCAACCCACCCATGATCAAAATAAGGGCCTACTCTTCCCCTACTTCAACCGTCTCGTCGTCCTTAATGGACCAAAAAAAAATAAACATTGTATAAGGACCCCTAACTCTTCCGGAGTATAATCGGCTACACTCCTATCTCACACACATTCTCACCTCAGGATTGTTGCGCCATCCTCTCTTGTCCGTCCAAGAAATTGTGTCCACTCCGCACATGTCGGATCTAAACAGTCATACTAAAAAAAAAATCCTCACCAACAAAGAGAAACAAAAAAAATTCAAAACGTAAACATCGGATTCCACTTCGTAATATATTTGTATTCTTTTTTTTTTTGATGAAGTTCCTTAATACTAACAAAATTCCTTAATCCTAACAAAATTCCTTTCAACAGTTAACACTGCTCGCAATTCCCAATTGATTATCTAAATCAAGTTCTGGAATTATCTGACTAAAAGTAACATTATTCTTAAAATCGATCATCATTTACTAATCTTATAGTTTAAATTTATAATTCTACACCGATTAAATTCAAAAAAAAAAAAAGGAAATTCATAACCTATTCTTACTGGCCTGATTCCCTGCTTTGACCTTCTAGCTATTCTCTCCTACAATCCATTGAATCATACACCAGATAATGATCCGTATTAGAATGCGCACGAGCGTTTAAACCAAAAAAAAAGGACGTACAAAAAAATAAAATGATCTAATTGAGTGATAATTTCGCGACCCTGATCTTCGGATCTCAATACCATACGCGGAACCGAACGTATAAAAAAAAGAGAAAAAGAAAAGGCTCGATCCCAAAAAAAATTTTCCAAACCGTTTGTTTGGAGGACCAACAACTACTAAATTTATAAATGTAATGTATGAATCAATAAAAATTAATATTCAATATAAATAAAAGGATTTATGTATTATATATATATATATATATATATATATTTGTTTACCATCTCTCATGGGAGTTTCCAAATGTAAAACTTCCCATGGGCCGTCGCAGCAGTGCACTCCTGTCTGGCTGAAAACAAGAATATTAAAAAAAAAGGAAATGGACAAAAAAAAGGATAGTAATGACAACATATGCACATTCATATACCAAGATAGACAACCACCCGACAATGTCTCGATATTTGTTTTGAATCATCAAAACTTTCTCTTCTTTTTTTTTCTATTTCTTTACGACTCTCCGCGCGGTGCCGTATGAAGATATGATGGTACTTATTCTCGAAGATGAACCACGATGGACAATTATAAGGCAAATACGGATCAAAAGACAAGGAAAATTAACTGACCCGAGTTCTGGCTCGACTACGGATTCAATGTATAAAGAAACGATGAACCAGGTCGCGGCGCGGCGTTTACGTTTCCAGGCACCAAGTACTTGTGTCTTCCAAGTATAAAATACGGCGCAATGTACTTGATGACTACCGGAGAATGATAAGGACTGTATTTCCAATGGACCGAGAGTCAAGCTTTACACTTCATATGATGTGATTTTCAGATATAAAAAAAAGTCGTTAAGTGCAAGCAAAAAAAAGGAAAAAAAAGTGATAGTCAACAAAAAAAAACTAGTGAATAATAAAGAATATCTTAAATAGTGGCACTGGATTCCGGCCGCAGGTAGAGACTTCTGGTTCGTTTACTGTTGTGGGTGATTCCCATTCATGTCCCTCAATAGTGGGGATAGTGTAGTGCTGCCGTCGTTCCCCTTCGACGTTCGTGGACAGAGACCAATCTGAGTCTCGTCTGGCAAATTCGCCTACAATACGCAAAAAAAAAAAGGAGGTCACCTGGTGTACTTGTTGAGGTTGAGATTCTCTTGACTTCTCTACTGCTACTTCCTAAAGCATCTGTTTCAAGCTATGCGGGGTCTCGGGACTTCTCACCGTGGCTTTTGTACAGTTGGATATTGCAGCCTGTGGTTGGCTGATAGCTGGACACATCCATTTGAAGGGATGGCGACGCCTCCGTGTGATGGGCTGCGGCCGACACCGGGCGTAAAGCCTCGCTGTCTTCCGAGACAATTCTTGGGTGTAAAAAAAAAACTTGGGAATGGCTCGCCACTGGGTCACTTCGATTCCCAATGAGGGTAGACCTGGTTCCTTTTTTTTTTTTTTGGTGATGGGCGGATTAGGACAAATTTTCTTTTACCAAAAGAATGAAATTTGGCTTCCGAGATCTTGCTCGTAAAAAAAAGACTTGAGCTGGTGCAATGCGATGTTGCTTGGACGAAGATGGAATGTGAAAGAAGGAAAAATGGCCGTCGTCTGGCTTGCTTTAGAAATCCGCTGACAATAAAGACGAGTGTTTCCGTTTTCAGCTACGGAATTGCCAGATATACAAATACTCTAATTCAGCACTGTTCGCGGACTTCGCTACCGACAACCGTCTTAAAGGTGCACACACATTTTTGGAGGTGGAGTGAACAGAGCAATAATAAATATTTTTAGTGACATTTTAAGACGATGATCATCTGACAGGACAACACGAAGACCACCATAGACGGGACATGACACGCATTTTTGCTTATAAATTATGTCTTTTAATTTTTCCCTACAACGTGCCGAACATGGTAGGATGGGCTGTACTGTACCGTTCCTGGCGAGTTCATCTGCCTTACAGTTACCTGGAATGTGTCTATGGCCCGGCACCCAGCAAAGGTGAATATTAAACTGTTGTGCCATCTCCATTAGAGATGATCGACAGTTATGGACTGTTATAGAGTTTGTAGAGACAGAGTCCAGAGATTTGATAGCGGCCTGACTATCTGAGAAAATACGGATATCAGATGTTGATATCACGTTTTCTTTAAGCCAGGACAAGACTTCTTTTATCGCCAAAAGTTCCGCCTGAAACACGCTACAATGATTGGGAAGGCGGAATGAGAGACTTAATTTCAGTCATTCAGAGTACACACCTCCACCAACCCCTTCTTTTGTTTTTGACCCATCTGTATAGAAATGGATTGACTCATCTTCCAGGAACGTCCTATCCTCCCAAAAAGATCTGGGAGGTATAGATATCTGGAAATTTCTGTCAAATTGTGTGCTTTGGAATTGATTCTAAATACCTAAGAATTACGGAGTGGCCAATGTTGTTGTTAGGCCACTGCGACGAAGCTTTGAGGCGAATAGCAGAGCTTGCAGCTATTTGTTTGCTAAAAATGTCAACAGGTGTTAGGTAGAGTAAGGTGTCGAGTGCCGCAGATGGGGTCGTGCGAAGCGATCCGCTTATACATAGGCAAGCTGGACGTTGGACTTTATTTAATTTATCCCGGTTTATACCTTTCTCTAAAGCAGTCCGCCATACTGCCACACCGTACATTAAAATCGGTCTGATTCCCGATGTGTATAGCCAATGCGTGATTCTGGGTTGTAAGCCCCATTTATTACCGATGGCTTTTTTGCAAGAAAAGAGAGCTACAGTAGCTTTTTTGACTCTTAACTCTACGTTGCGTTTTCAATTTAGTTTTTTATCTAAGACAAGAGCCAGGTATTTAGTCTCGCCTGAGAATTTTATTTGGAGTCCTTTAATATGGGGAGGGTCAATTTTTGTGTGTAAATAATGTTTTTTTTTAAGGAAGATAGAAATTTGATTTCAGCTTATATGTACATGCAAACATTTCGAAAAACATTTGCCATATGTTTTGTAGGAATTCCAAATTCTTAGACACAGAAATAAGAAGTAATGAACTTACTCTAGTGGATATTGCTCAACAATGTGCGCACCGAACATGCTGCTGTTATTATTACTTGCAATAAGAAATAAAAAGACGTATAGTTTAATAATTGGCCTGAGAAGATCAAAGTGGGTAACCCCAAAAAGAAGTGTTTTTCTTGGCAAAGTAGGTACATTTATTATTTTTTTTTAATTACTCAAAAGTTAAGAATTTACATTTCAACATTCAGTTTTCCTTTTTAAATAAATATACATAACAGCATTGAATTAAAAAAAATTATACTAAATTGCATACATTTTTGAAAAAAAAATTACAACTTTAAAGCATGTCGACGAATCAACAGACCGACAGAGTCAAAATGACTTCGAATCATCTTCGTTGCAGGATTTTTGCAATACCCCTTCGTTTTGATTTGTTGCTGAAAAAAAAAAAAACAATGATTGCTTTCAAAGTTTGTTGTTTATGTTAAACTTACTTTAAAGTTATCTTGCCATAATGAGCCTTCTGGTCAATGAACGCACAATGAAATGGTAGCAAATTGATTGGTTTTGACTTACATATACCATTCCCAGAATAGTGCTCGTAAGTCGATCTGTTCATTAAGAAATTGTGGCAAGTCGTTTGTTACATGCTTTTGCGAGGAAAATTTCAAAATCCGAATCGGGCCATTTCACAAATCCACAATTTCCGATTATATTATTTTTTGACATTTTCGGCAGGTGAAGGTTGCGGGTTCTTAATTCTTGGAACATCATTTCAGTAGTTTTTAGGGTCATTCCTCTGTCGACGCTCTTCTATGTGAGTCCAATTAGTTGTGTTCAGAATACACTTAGTTTTGGTGATTCAATAGGCATTTTGTATTTAGGAATTCAGCTTCTATTTTTCCAGTCAATAAGTTTACCAAAATTGCTGAAAATTTTAAAATAATACATACGAAACTGACGAGATTTTCATTATTCAAAAGACTTACCAATGATTTTCCATTCCCGTCATTTTGGAGGTGTTTTCCCAGCAGGTTGCTTCAAAGTCGACCTTCAGTTCATCATCTGAGTAGTCTGTGTCGGCCCAAGCGGCCACAGTAGCCGCTGTCTTGGTGAACTCAGTAACTCAATAACGAATGGATATCACTTTCAATTAATTAATAAAATAAAGATTTGAGAAACAATCCAATATCTCGAACTAGATGCTTGTTTCCCATCAGACATCTTTTTCACTTTTAAACAGCACTCAGCAGTGTCGCTGCTGTTATTCAGTGAGACAGTTTCACTCTGTGAAACCAGAAAATTTAGCTTTAGTTGCAGCTGCAAGAGTCGTTTTTTTGGTCGGCTTGCATCATGTTTCTGGGCGGAGGACGTTGGAAATCCTAAAGAACCATAGAATTTAAAATATCCATGTTAAGATTGCTCGTAAGTAAATGAATTAATTTACCTGGTTTGCCTGCATACACTGCCGTTGCTGTTGCTGCTGTTGAGTCGTTCCAAAACTGGGCGGTCGACTATTAATATTGAATTACCAGTTTGGCGCTAGTCAAGTATATTATTTGAATAAACGTACATACCTACTTGAACTCCGAGTAGAATAAGTCTCATTGTGTTCTAGTTTCTGGTCTATTGTTTTTCCAAATAAATACACTTGTAGCTCTTGATTATACAGGTTTTTGATCTGAAAAGAAATAGATTCTATTAAGTATTTAGACAAAACAAAATAATTTACAAAAACTTACTTGTAGAATCTCAAATTGAATGTTTTGTTTTTGAAATCGAAATTGTCATTTTTGAAAGGTCACAAAAATTCCATAAGTTTCTATTTTAGCCCAGTCCCCCATTTTGTTTTTATTTCCCCACTCACATGTATTCACCGATAGCGAATTTGAGAAAGTTCACCTCGAATTTGAGAGAGTTCACCTCGAATAAAATTTGTTGATGATTCAGGTAGGACGGGTACCGGTCGGGACTGTAGATAATATTATTTCCTCTATGAGTGTTTGTGAATAGAAGTTGATGGAACAGTAACACCGTCCCGGTCCGTGTGCAAAAACACTCTATATGAAGATATAAATCCTTCGTACGTATCACCCTTCAAAACCCATTTGTTTACATTATTGTATTTGTATTTTGTGGAAGAATTCAACGAGTAAAATTGACGTGTTTTCACGCATCCTCCATAGACACAATTACTGAGTTTTTAGGGGAAATTTCATAAATTAGAGGAGAAATTACACGCACACTAAGAAATACTTTATGAGGCCAGTTTCCGGTTTAGCTTGTTGGCAAACCAATATGGCTACCGAGGATTTATATCTTTACTAGAGTGTTTTTGTCCGTGTGCATCAAAAACACTCTATTACCAAGACCGGAATCTTTCGTACGTTTCACTCTCCAAAACCCGTTTGTTTACATTGTTGTATTTGTAATTTTGACAATTAGTCCATGAATAGATGTGAGCACAAACAAAAAAAACAACGACGCCGTGGGCTAGCGGCACTTTGCATAGCAAAAACAAAATGGAGGGGTTAATAAGTTTTTTTTCAGGTTTTTCCTTTTACTTTTTTCGATAAAAAAAGTCAGTTTTAAGCTTTAATTTTGCAGGCATTTTGTGGATAGTGAACCATTGCACCTTTTTGTCTTGAAAAAAGCATGTTCAACATCAGTTTATTATAATTAATTCACTAATTTACAGTAATCACTACGAAATTCTTTAAATTTCATAATAAACCTCGGATTTTTGTATCAAAGATGCGTTCGAAGAACCATCAAGTTAAGGGTGCGAGCGCAATTTTTGTATTAAATTCTAATAAATTTTCGTTAACGAACGGCCCAAATATTTTGTTTGCAAGTAATTAAAATCGGTATCAATTTAATTAATCCAAGTATGTTTATAGTTTGTATATTTAAAAAAAAGAGTTATAATCGAAAAATATCTTATCCATAACATTCTTGATTGATGGAAGCATACATGTATTTGCTATCAAAAAAAACTATGCATCAAAGGAACACCAATGTTTTAAAAAAATCAATCAGAACGATTATAGCGAACCTGTTGAATAAATGCAGAGCAAATAAAATGTAAATTTTGACATATATCACAAAATGAAAACGTCTTAAAATCGTTCTGAATTCATGCACAACTAATTCAATAGAACATGTAATCGTCATAAATGTTTATTGTTGACGTACAGAAGTTTTTTTTAGTGAATTTCCACAGTTTAACGCAAAATATAATTCTCATTCATTCCTTAAAAATGTTTAGTTACCAAAGTTCAAGTTTACTTATTATTGTTTGAAAAGTATGTTTAGTAAAAATGCTGCTAATAATAAAAAAATTAATGAGTTTTACGTATATGTTTTTGTTTTTCGTAATATAATAAATACTACCGTAGATTACATTTTATAAATGCAGAACATAGAAGAAAATATACATAAACAATAGTTATCAGATATAAAGCAGAGGTTAGCGTAGAAAAATATTTTTGAGAAAGCCAATAATATTTTAAATATGTTCATTAAAGAAATTTCCGATTCGGCTAACCTTCATCAGCTTTTTAGAAAAAAAAAATAGCATTAATAGCAGCCAATAATTTCATAGCATAATTAATTTTTCAGATTGATAAATGTCTAGAAATTTTCATTCGCTACAAAATTCGTAATTTTATGCGTAAACATAGAAGATAACATTATTTAGTCAAGAAGTATGGATTTTGGCGCGTATATCGGTTTGTTTCTATTGGGTGTCCGGTTTCCCCATACTGGAATAAAAAAAGTTACTTAAATCTATTTATTGCACTCATTTAGTTGGTATTGTGTGCAAACATATTGCCTTTTTCTATTCATTAAAGATGCTTTACACAAAGCAACTTATTTTTAAAACATGGTTCCCTCAAATTTTTATTCCAAAATCTAACTACAAACAAAATTCCAACTCTAACATAGTCCCTTAAAAAGAAATTTTCAGGAATATTTCTGCAACAAACAAAACTAAAATTTGGTCTTGCAACTACCGAACTGCTTAAATGATGAAAATACTAATCTAATTGAGGAATCTGAACTAGCTAAAGTTGGCAATGGAACTTCACAAGTATGCTTCTCGTAGCATTGTCTGTACAAAAAAATACGGAGGCATCCGCCTATTGTTTCCACCTGAACTTCTAACGTCGCTAAGAAAATGCTCTAAACAAACTACACCTGAAAAAATGTTCTGTTTTGTTGTTTTACAAAGTATTGAGTTACACTTTTGTCCATTTGCAATAACTATACTTAACCGGTTGCAGCGCATGTTGCGTTCGCAAATTATTTAAGTAAACAAAATAAATAATAATAAACTAATAAATCATTAAATAATATGTATTTGGTCAATTTTATTTCATTTAATATACATTTACAACATTTATTTGGATGGAAATTAAAAAGCTATACAAATCTTCCAATTTAAGACCATGTCAGCACTTCAGATTCTGTTGGTTAGGATTGTTTAGTTTTTGAACGAGGCCATGAAACATTCAAAATGAAGCATTTAGATGGGGCTGATTACTATAATGAAGCATTTTGATGGGCCAAAGCACTAATTGTGAGAATGTGTTTGGTTTTTTGCATCATTTCACGCACACTTTCTCACATTTAGTGCTTTTTAGCTTGTAGGCAAACCGAAATGTCAGTCTGAGATTCCGGTCTTGGTAATAAAGTGTTTTTGGTGTGCATCAACATCAAAAACACTCTATTACCAAGACCGGAATCTTTCGTACGTTTCACTCTCCAAAACCCGTTTGTTTACATTGTTGTATTTGTAATTTTGACAATTAATCCATGAATAGATGTGAGCACAAACAAAAAAAAACGATGCCGTGGGCTAGCGGCATTTTGTAAAGCAAAAACAAAATGGAGGGGTTAATAAGTTTTTTTCAGGTTTTTCTTTTTACTTTTTTTCGATGAAGAAGTCAGTTTTAAGCTTTAATTTTGCAGGAATTTCGTGGATAGTGAACCAATGTACCTTTTTGTCTTGAAAAAAGCATGTTCAACATCAGTTTATTATAATTAATTCACTAATTTACAAAAATCACTACGAAATTCTTTAAATTTCATAATAATCCCCGGATTTTTGTATCAAAGATGCGTTCGAAGAACCATCAATTTAAGGGTGCGAGTGCAATTTTTGTATTGAATTCTAATAAATTTTCGTTAACGAACGGCCCAAATATTTTGTTTGCAAGTAATTAAAATCTGTATCAATTTAATTAATCCAAGTATATTTATAGTTTGTATATTTAAAAAAAAAGAGTTATAATCGAAAAATATCTTATCCATAACATTCTTGATTGATGGAAGCATACATGTATTTGCTATCAAAAAAAAACTATGCATCAAAGAAACACAAATGTTTTAAAAAAGTAATCAGAACGATTATAGCGAACCTGTTGAATAAATGCAGAGCAAATAAAATGTAAATTTTGACATATATCACAAAATGAAAACGTCTTAAAATCGTTCTGAATTCATGCACAACTAATTCAATAGAACATGTAATCGTCATAAATGTTTATTGTTGACGTACAGAAGTTTTTTTTAGTGAATTTCCACAGTTTAACGCAAAATATAATTTTCATTCATTCCTTTAAAATGTTTAGTTACCAAAGTTCAAGTTTACTTATTATTGTTTGAAAAGTATGTTTAGTAAAAATGCTGCTAATAATAAAAAAAAATTAATGAGTTTTACGTATATGTTTTTGTTTTTCGTAATATAATAAATACTACCGTAGATTACATTTTATAAATGTAGAACATAGAAGAAAATATACATAAACAATAGTTTTCAGATATAAAGCAGAGGTTAGCGTAGAAAAATATTTTTGAGAAAGCCAATAATATTTTAGGTATGTTCATTAAAGAAATTTCCGCTTCAGCTAACCTTCATCAACTTTTTAGAAAAAAAAATTAGCATTAATAGCAGCCAATTATTTCATAGCATAATTAATTTTTCAGATTGTAAAATGTCTAGAAATTTTCATACGCTACAAAATTCGTAATTTTATGCGTAAACATAGAAGATAACATTATTTAGTCAAGAAGTATGGATTTTGGCGCGTATATCGGTTTTTTTCTATTGGGTGTTCGGTTTCCCCATACTGGAATAAAAAAAAGTTACTTAAATCTATTTATTGCACTCATTTAGTTGGTATTGTGTGTAAACATATTGCCTTTTTCTATTCCTTAAAGATGCTATACACAAAGCAACTTATTTTTAAAACATGGTTCCCTCAAATTTGTATTCCAAAATCTAACTACAAACAAAATTCCAACTCTAACATAGTCCCTTAAAAAAACAAACTACACCTGAAAAAATTGTCTGTTTTGTTGTTTTACAAAGTATTGAGTTACACTTTTGTCCATTTGCAATAACTATACTTAACCGGTTGCAGCGCATGTTGCGTTCGCAAATTATTTAAGTAAACAAAATAAATAATAATAAACTAATAAATCATTAAATAATACGTATTTGGTCAATTTTATTTTATTTAATATGCATTTACAACATTCATTTGGATGGAAATTAAAAAGCTATACAAATCTTCCAATTTAAGACCATGTCAGCACTTCAGATTCTGTTGGTTAGGATTGTTTAGTTTTTGAACGAGGCCATGAAACATTCAAAATGAAACATTTAGATGGGGCTGATTACTATAATGAAGCATTTTGATGGGCCAAAGCACTAATTGTGAGAATGTGTTTGGTTTTTTGCATCATTTCACGCACACTTTCTCACATTTAGTGCTTTTTAGCTTGTAGGCAAACCGAAATGTCAGTCTGAGATTCCGGTCTTGGTAATAGAGTGTTTTTGATCAACATCAATTGCAGTGCAGTGTCTGTTTTCCATCGTCCGTGAATGTTGTTGTTTTTATTTTTATTCGGAAGTTGATTAATTTTCATTGTATTTGCGCGTTGCGCTGAATGTTTTGTTCTTTATGTCAACATAAAATGAAAAACTAATAATAAGTGTGAAGTGATTCTTAAAAAAGAAAATAATGTATTGCCTTAAAAATATGTTCAATTAGAGTTCTTTTAAAGAAAATACTTTTTTATTGCCGTTTTATTTTGTCGTCTCTGTATTGGTTAATCGTTTGGCCCGGTAAAAGAAATAATAAAGGAAAAAAGAAAAACTGGAAACTTAAACCATCCACAATTCTACAAGAAAACAAAGAAAAAGTAAAATAGGACTGGTGTTTCATAAAATAAATACATTTTGGTATTGCCTCGGTTTGGTGTTTGCAGGACAATTTTTCGAAATAAATAAAATTATAATAAAACAAATACCTATGCGTCGCAAAGTTAGTTCTTCGACTCCGTCTAAATGCAAAATGAAAATTTTAAAAATGAATTCTCCGTTCTTGAATATTTTTCGTTTCGTAGTTAAAACCAATAGTGTCCTTGTGATTCTTGTTTTGTTACAAACGCAGGTGAATTTTGTATTAAGCAGTAATAAAAAAATACTTCCCGAAGAATCCAGAAGCTATGCAGATAGTGAATTGCAGCGAGTGCGTCATGAACATCATCAACAACAGCAAAGTCCACCAATTACTCCCAGCGAAATATCACCACCATCCAAATCTCTATCTGAAGCGTCAGCTACTTCAGTAGCTTCTTCAGATTATTTGGGCTCTGTTGCTTTTTCACCAAATGGTGGATACTCCGTGTATAATGGGCATAGGTATGACAAAGTGGCCCCCGACGTTGCAGAACAGAACATAAAAGATGCAATCTCTGGATCAGATGCACATCGTCGAAAGGACTTAGGAGGAGAGTTGCAGAGTAAACCAAGCCAAGATGGAGAGAAGAGTAAGTTAAGATTAAGTTTCTGAAAATGCAAGTACTTAAAAGCATCCCAATTGTTTGAAGGTATTTATACAGATGGAACATATTTTTTAGATGATATTATTCAAATTAACTTCATTATTTCTTAAAGTACTTGTTTTTATACAATGTATTTTCATTAAATATAAAGTACAACAACCCAAGACCTCTGGCATGACAATCCAACGCACTAACCATCATGCTACGGGTACTACACACCTAAGACTACATCTCCCTATAAAAGTTAAAATTTGGTCTTAGTTCTCAAGCAGAGCATGAGCATTTAAGTGGAAAACTTCAATACAAGACAGAAGAACAGAGCAGGAAGACCAACAAAAGCTCAAGATAGGTTTAAGATGGTTCCCAATCCACTAACCCCGCTCTAACTGATGTTTAATTTTGGTTTACGACCAATTCAAGAAATTAATCCAATTTCCTGAAATTTTGAAGTAGCAGTGCTAGCTAGATAGACATTGCAGGACTTGGTTCAGATCATAAACAGATCTATCCCATTTTTATTTTTAAAAGCAAACTAACAATGACATTTTTTGAATTATTTAGTCTTTTAAAAACATGTAATTCTATACATTTTATATAATTCTACTATTCTGTCTAACGCCAATATTGTCCATCTTTACGTCAAGACTGAGCTCAATGTTAGCCTTTAGAAAAAGATTAGGAAAAGAAACATAATTTTTATTTTAAAACTTTAATGTAGTCTGTAAGGGGTTCTAATAGAGGATGAAAGTTTGTATAGAAATTAATCTTGAAATTTATTTTGTAGGGTTTTGATGTATGTAAATAAATACGACATTCAATGTTTGTACAAATTTTACCCAAAAGGGGGTCAGTAGCAGTTTTTCGAAAACGTTTTGCATTATTTGTATAAGCGATTTTAATCTGTAGGATGTGAATTTAGTTAGCGGCTTACCTTGTTTAAGTATAACAATGACTTTTTCAATTTTAAAAGGATGTGAGTGTAACAAAAAAAAATTCACATTAGTCTTTTATATTAATAAACTGAGAAGGAACAGTAGCTATATTTAATGGAATTGGCTTAACGACATTCGTGAGATGTTTCAATTTCCTGTGCTTTTGATTGTTACATTCCAATGTTATTTCTTCGATCGTCGGTAGCTTTATCCAAACGCGGTAAAATAGGTAGTACTGTACCTTTTTTGGCGAGTTCATCTGCTTTACAATTTCCTGAAATGTCTCTATGGCCCGGCACTCTTTACTAAAGATGTTGGATAGTTCTGCACTGTTAGAAAGTTTGTAGACATAGTACTAAGACAAGACTTCTTTTATCTGCCTGGAACACGTCACAGTGATTGGGAAGGCAGAATGAGAGATTTGATTTTATTCGTTCAGAGTACACGCCTCCACCAACTTCCTCATTAGTTTTATAATATCTGTATATAATTGGATCGTCATCGAAGAATGCCCTTCTAAAAATGTATGGAAGGTGTAGAAATCTTGAAGTTTCTATAGAACTGTAGTTTGGAGAATGGTGTAGTCCGTCTACTTTGGAACTGGTTCTAAATAAATAATAATTACGGATTAGCCAATGTTATTAGTCCATTGATGCTCTGAGATGTAAGATGGAGTAGGGTGTTCAGTGCCGCAGATTTGGTTGTACGAAGTGATCCGCTTATACATATTTATACATACATACTTTGCTTAAATTGTCGTGGTTTATTCCTTTGTCTAATGCTGTCAACCATACTGCCACACGGTACAGTAGAATCGGTCTGATTATCGATGTGTATAACCACTGCGTAATTCGGGGTTGCAAGCCTTATTTATTACTTATAGCTTTTTTGCTATAGTAACTTTCTTGACTCTTTCTTGTATCTTACGTTTCCAATTTAGTTTTTTGTCTAAAATGAGACCAAAATATTTAGTTTCATCTGAAAACTTTAATTTGTTAATATTGGGAATTTTATATTTTGTAGAGAATATAACTAAATCAAGTTTGTCTGGATTGACATCTCATCCACACTGATCAGCCTATTTCATAAGCTTTTTTAGATCGTTATGTAAGAGTTCTTTGAGGGTACTAAGATGCTTCCCTGAAACTGAAATAGCAACGTCCTCCTCATAACCAATCACTCCAAAACCCTGTACATCAACCCAGTCAGAATTTCATTGACTACCAGGTTCCAGAGGAGATAAGACAGCACGGCGCGGCGGCGCGCCTTGAAGCGTACCTCTGCTTTCTGGAGCTCGACTGGTGTTATATCATCTGGTCCTTATTTGTAATTAGACCTTGCGGGTTTTTATTTTATTTAAACTCTTATAGTTTGGAAGTTACCAGAAAATTGGGTATCCAGTAGTTGAGCGATTCTCTGCTAGAATATGTCCAGGAGCCATCTACGTTTTTTAGGAAGCTGGACATCACTGGACTGGTTGAAAGAATTTTCCTTATCCTAAAAGCTTCGGATGTTTCTTCTATTGTACCACAGAAGGATTGCAGCAAGATGGTTAAGATTGTCTTAGTTCCTTCTTGTATCATTTCAGAGATTCCTTATCAGAATCCCAGTCTGAAGCTAATGTTGTGACTTTAACTGGACTGAGGAATTTCCTACACTGTCTTCAGAGTCCTTTACCTCTTATATAAATATAAGTATACTTAAACTTTGTAGTGAAGATCTGTATGTGGTCCAATCAGTTTTCCTATTATTACGAAAATTCAATAGGCTTGGGTTATCATAAATATTGATGTTGAATTGGATGTATCTGTGATTAGAAAACGAGTGTTCTTTTTATACTTTCGAATCAAAAATGAAATGGTGAATAGAATCAGAGAAAAGAGTTATGACTCAAATCCGAAGAATAGAGAACCTATAGGTCTTCTTTTTTTATAATGATTTACAACCAACCTCTCTTAGAATCGCTGTTATAGACAAGGTTTCGAAGTCAATTTGAAATTGCTGCAGTTCTAAAGCACCAGTTAAATGAGACCGAAATTTAGGGCCTTTCCTCTTTGAAGCAGATAATGTTGGGTGTATTGTATAGATTAAAGATTGTTTGTAGTTTTTTGTATTTGTATTTGATGGAAATATAAGAGATTTTGATTTAAATTAATATCTGTAAACTCCTTTCAATATCTTCAGAAGCAAAGTAACTTCAACGGCTGTGATAGTATTTCTAGTGTTGAAAACCGCTAAAGTACCATCAAAGAAAATTACTTAGTTTAAATAATCTAGTGTTAAATATATACCAGGAATTTAAGTCTGCTAAAATAATTTGGTGGTTGCTATTGACGAATGGGATGTCATTGACAATATTAGCTCCTTTTATCTGGATTAATTTCCGAACCTCAAAAATTAGTTTTCATTATGGTGGGTCTAGGTAGATAACTATTTGGTAAGGTAGCGTGAATTGTAGTTAAATGAAAAAAAAAGCATCAAATATTTGAAAAGTAAACAAACTAAAGAAAAAACAAATAACTTTATAAAACTTCAATGAATATGGTCTATATCTGTCTTTGTTCGCAGGGTAAACTTTATGATTTATTGGCAATAATAAAACGCAGCTACTGGGTGTTACTCCAACTTTATTTTCTCCTTAGACATTTGTGATGAGTAGTGTCTTTTTAGTCTGAATTGTAATTGTTTGATAGAATAGGGTGGAAGTGGAGGGTGTGGGAAAGTTTACTTTGAGTAACGCCTGTTTATTTAAAAATATTTTATAATTTTAAGTCGCTCTTTGTGTTTGCTGTTGTTTGTTGTTGTGTTTTGAAATTAAAAGTTCAAAGGCAGTGCACACAACAGAGCTTGAGCATTTCGAGTACTCTCTGAGTAGTATTGAACAATGCGGTCCAGAAAAAATAAAAACTCAAAAAATGAAAACAAACAAAATGATTATTTTTTACAAAGTAAATAATAAATATTTACAATGTTAAGTTACAGTCACTGCCGTTGATATCCACTTTTGATTTCACACGAAAAAAAAGTCCAGTTAGCCCCACGCTAAGCTTTTTACTCGATTAGCTGGCTAATTATATTCAGAGCTCGTGGAGCGCGCTCTGATGTGTCTGAGCTAAAAACACACTATGAGCGTGTTGGGAGATAAGGGGTGAAGTTTTTCTTGATGGATTTAGATTTAAGTGATATGGTCGAGTTGTGTTGAATATATTTATAAATTTTGTTAAAGTTAGAGTGATTGGTTAGTAGGTGTTGAGCGAGAATAGTATTTAGGTTAGGTTAGGTTGATGGGATGGCGATTGGTGACGATTAGTATTTACGATGTTATTGCTTTGTACAATTGGAGTATTTTATTTTCTCAATAATAAAACAGTGGATTGTTTTTCTGATATTGTTTTCTTAGCTTTCAAAGAATAGAGAGAGAAAATATGTACGAGTATATTGAACACTTAACCGGAGAAGTGATTGAACATATAACAACTAACTACATTCATGTACAATATGTTGAGATTTTAAAATGTATATGTTTTTTTTTATAAAGAGAACTTAAAACAATTACAGAAAATTTGGAAAAAATGCAATTCTCAACACTTCTGATCCACTGTATATGGATACCCAATTTTAGCACAGTCTTTCACCTAATAAGATAAACAGAATGACTGATCTGCTCAAGCTGTGTTAACAAATCCAAACTAAAAATAATTGGTTTCGTTTGTGTGATAAGGTTCTGAAATGTCCAATCCTTCAAATTTTGCAAAATAAAAAAGTAAACAATTGTTAATTTTCTCTCAACTCAGTGACAGCTAACAGCAGTGGTGATACAATAGGTTTTAGGGTTATCGACTGTGCTTGTTCTTAAACTTGAAATAAAAATCACAACGCTCGTCGCGGTAAGTAAACCGATATAATTTACGTATATAATTATTTGTAAAAATAGCGGATTTTCAACAGTATTTAAGCTATTTTTAATTCATTGATATCAAAGCGATCAATTAAGGTTGCTGACCATGTTTGAGTTCAAGTAATGAACCTATTTACTGTTAATAATGAATTTATAATTTTTTTTTGTAACTTCCACCTAAAGAATAAAAGGATAAGTATAATGTCATTAGATGTACTAAGCTAGCCGAACATGGTCATCTGCAATTTAATCAGGCAGTGTTGTTAGATTTACATACAGTTGTTCAATTCAATCAGGCAGTGTTGTTTAGTGGAAAATTAATTAGAAAGGATTTTTCTTTTCATTTTAACGTAAACAAAATTATATTTTTTTAAGAAATTATAGCTGTATGTGATATTAATAACAATGAAATGCATTTTCAGCTGGAAAAAAAATAATTAGAAACATATTGTTGTTAGCATGTGTTTACAGCATTTTTGATTAACCCAAAGCAAATTTACCGGATTTTCCAAATTGAAACGTTTGTATTTGGTCTGGTAACCCTCATTTGCAATCACAGCTGCACATCGCCTTTGAAGGCTGGTTTATTTTTAGATTCGATCCCAGTATTAGTACTTTGGATTCATCACTCTATAATATTTTTTTGAGAGCGGGTTTTCCAAAAATCTCCTAGCAAATACGACGTTTAATGTTTTTTGAAAAGTCCATAAAGTACGTCCTGTTATTGCATGGCTTAATAATTTTTCGAATCCAATTGCTCATCACGTTTGCAGATATTTAAAAAATGTCGGCTTATTTGGTCACAATATATAGGTATGACAATGAAACAGTCAAGTTATCTTTACTTTTTCTAATGTTTTGGCAGGGGTTTTATCATGTATAATAGCAACAATTGTTAGATTTTACGTCGAATACAATATTTCAACTTTTTAAATAATCTAGTATTGTATTCGATGGTATATTTTTACGTGATACAAAACACCCTGTAACCTTCTAAGGTGTTTGCGGTTAATTTCAAAGAAAAGGGGTTATGAATTCCGTGCTTTGCCATAATAAGAAATACATTTCATTCAAGAACATATTCAATAATGAGAGAAATAAATTTATTGAAATATGACATCTACGTTAAGATTTTTACCAAACCCATTTTTTACCCAGCATTTAAAAGTTAGGTTGAACACTTGTTTACCTATAATATATGCATAAAAAATCATGCATGTTCATCACACATTCGAATAGCAGCAGTACATAATTATTAATCAGTATTTGTAATATTAATTAAATGCATTCAGTAACCCATTGAATTGTCGAAACAAATTTTTGAAAATATCGTAATCTTCAACGATTGATATCTCGAAAAATATCAATCTTAGCGGTTGCGCGCCGAGGAATTTTTTGTAGGAAGTTAAATTTCACATGAAATTGTTTCTGGCTTTTGTTTTCTTTAAAATGAAATATCAGCAAAAAAGTAAGAATTGTATGACAGACGAAACGTTTAAGTCACCCGTTATCGAGAGTTAGGTACAAACCGCAATAGCCACCTTAGAAGATCATTCAACTCTGAGAAAACCCCTTGACTGGGTTATATGCCCCTGAATCTTATGTTAAGAATTGTATCAAAGCGAATCAGCTTAAGACCTTAATTTCCAAATTTGAAACCCAATGATTTGAGCTGTAGGGGTAAGGACAGATGGACGGAATCGGGGGACCCACTTTTTTCAACTTCCATACCATCGTTACGTTATATTTGATTAGAATCCCGAGGTCGAAAATTTGTATGAATGCAATACTTGCTTATAGTTCTTATACATTTTGGTACATGTAATAAGTTCACCAACAACATACATATGTAAAGCCAACATTCTAAAAATGAAATTCGACTTATAATCGTGCAGAAGGTTTAACACTATTATTTGCTTTTGAAACCCAGATCTCTGTTCTTTAATCCTTAATTAAAGTTAAATTCTAAAAGTACATAAAAGTGATTGTTGATGTTAATGCATTTTCAAATTACATTTAAAGTTTGGAGCAGTGTGTCAAAAACGTGCTCTTGCCTCATATTGTTGATATTTATAGTTGATATGCACATATTTACATATTCGCTACTTAATGCTACTAAATATCCTAATAACAACAGAACGTGGTCTGAGTTCCAAAAACAATAAAATTGCAAACATAGAAATTTCAACATAGGTATTCAAACGTGCTATACCTAGCTATTAAAAATATGGAATTTTACATCTATTTACTGTTTATTTATACTGACAAAGAAATTTGTTGTAATTTTTTTTTGTCCCCGACGATTGAATCATGCAGTGGTTTTCGTGTTGACAAGTTCATGTTAGATTTAAATATAATAAATTTGCTTGACATCCACAAAAACCTAATTTTCTTAACTTCTAACCAGAGGAACCCGATATCACAAAAGTTTGAAAAAAGTGGTTGAACATCCATATTTATTGTTTGAAGTGGAAAATAAAAAATATTTTCTAGAAAGAACTTTAAATATTCATTCTCTCTATCTAGATGTGTCTAAATACATACATATACATTAGGGTGGTTGTTATATTTAATTGGTCTTAACTTGTATTCAAAAGTGATTTTCAATAATTTTCTATATTTTTTATTATAATATATACAATTTTAAAAGGCTATAATAGTCCTGTGACAAGCTGCATTTGAAATAAGAGGTTTTTTGTGTTAAGATAGCCAACAAAAATGCTCCACTTCTTAGGACTTTTGCGTTGGCTCCAATTAATTGTGTAATTGTGTATGCATTTAGACTTAACTGTAGTATCCGTGGCGTGATGGTTAGTGCGTTGGACTTTCATGCCAGAGGTCTTGGATAAAAACCCTGACTGTGTCATCTTAATTTTTTTTTCACGGGTACTGCCTCTTGCGAAGAATTGACAAATCCTCGAAGAGTTATTCTTCATAAAAAGTGCTTTCTCAAATTAGCCGTTCGGATCCGGCTAAAAACTGTAGGTCCGTTCTATTCCTGAAAGCATTGCTCGCACACAGGAATTGTTGAGAGTTGTAAATCACTAGGCGGACTGTTGCGCCACCTTATTTATTTTATTAAGACTACTAATATAGTACACGTATGTAAATTAAATAATAGAAAGAAAATTATACACAGATCCATCCAGTTTTTAGTTCTAGACTTAAGAACTGAAGGTACAGAGTAATAAAATGAATACAATTTTTTTTTAGTAAATTCGCCTCTCCACGGGATGTCTAGATTTCACATAATAACTTTAAAAGATAAATAGCTTAATACACAGCTTTATGCATTAAATACAAATCTGGGGTGGAATCAACGAAGGCGATAGTTGATTGTAAATTTGTTGATAGTCGTTCTGGAAATTTTCTCTCTTGTTTTTTTATAAACATGATAAGGAAAACGAAAGTTTAAACGACATCAACAACATAGAAGCCTTTTATTTTTCCAATTTGAAGGCAATTTAGTAAAGATCACCCTAAAGCTGCATTTTTTTCAGGGTTAAATAAAGTGAAAGTTTATTAAATTATTATATTTCGTTTTGAATTTACGATAATTTTGCAAGTTTAGTGTATCAAATTTATTTTATGGAAAATGTATCTATTTTCTTATTTTTACAAAAAACAGGGCCTGGTGGTCTTATAGCAAATAACTTACTAGTTGAAAATTAAATGTGTTAGCATTGTAAACTATTGTTTAATACGAACACCCTTATGTTAACATCGCTTGTGTGTTTCTTTATAAAAGTATTAATCATGAAAGAGAGAATGCCAATGAATCACATACGTAACACTAGCGGTTACAGTCAGTGTTATATTTTGTTTATTTATTTCCAAGAATTTATGGATCAATTGTTTCATTTGCAATATGTTATTGTAGTCAGTACCAGACCAAGCAAATCTTGGCGCCCGCGCTTCGTAGAATCCTTAAAAGAGTCTTAAGTCTAAAAGCCCAACCAAGAATGCTAAATAAATGTTCTTGATCCGTTCTGTTCTCGTATTCGATTAATAAAGCATTTGTACAAAATATCATTTTAAAGCATTTCATCGCAAAAATAGGCAAAAAGCGAAACAATATCCGAACAAAAAAAAAATTCTTACTCTAATTTAACTTTATCGAACAAAATCAATAAATTATATTTCGGAGTTGTAAGAATTCAATTTGATTTATAATAATCACTATGAGTCTTCTGTCCGTTTTTGGACATGGACTGTCCCTGTCTACAATAAATAATTGAATATTTTAACTTCAACAGTATTTTTCAGTTTTATACATGCATACATTTTTATATATTTATGGATAGGGATTTGTGACTTTATTATGCCGGTATGCCTATGCCGGCTTGTTGGCAGTAGCATTGTTGCTTCAAATTGAATAGAGCTTCATTTAAAATTGAAATGAATATACGAAACCAACAGTGAAGATCATCACTGTATATTACTTGATAATGTCCCCTTTGTCAAGAACTCTAGGCTTTAATTAAGTCTTCCGCTTCAAATCGTATACGAACCAAATGATAATACGTAAAAGATGTTTAATTTTTCTTTCTTTTGTTTATGAGCGTTTATTTTTAAATATTAAATAATATTGTAACCAATTTGTATGATGTAAGTAAAAGCATTCAACCATTGACACCTTTAATTGTCATTATTACAACAGATGATAAATAAATATATTATTGGGACCTTTAGATGTATTATGTGCCCATATTGGATTGGATGAGATTTCTCGTTCTAAAGTTCGTTCTAAAAATGAATTCCTTTTAGGATTTTGAAATTTGTCGTTCGTAAATGATGGCATTTCATATAAACCTCATGTATGGCCTGGTGTCTGTTCTTTAATCCATGATGAATGCTGAAATGACTATTAAGTTTACAGTGGCTAGTGAGGGGACCGCTGTTATTCTTAGATTGTTTCTATTTCGATATCGGGTAAAAATTGGTTTTGCTGTATTATAAGTCTGCCATAGCGTGTGAAGCTCATTCGAAAGTTTTGATCTTTCGACATCACGTTTTCTTCAATTTCGTAAAAGGCAATGTTGTTATTTCTGTTGATAGGGAGTCTGCTTCTTGTCTTAAACTCCAACATGCCTGGGAGGTGAGATATTATAGCACTTGCCTAGCTCGACTAGTCTGCCCTTCCAGTTTTGAGCTAATGGCATTAAAACATATGCTTTACAGGCGCTTGATTATCTAATATGATAGCATATCACATTTGGTTTATGTGGTTTCTTCCGAGATACTCGTACCTCTCCTACACAATTTTAACGAAATACATTTATTGTCATGCGACAATAAAAGGCTCAAGAGGTATGTTGAGCTGAGCGGAATTGAATAAATTACTCGTATTATAAGTAAACATGATAAACCAATTAAAATTGAATTAAGTTAAAAATATGTTCTGTTATAATATTAATTATTTACCGATGTGATATGAATTTTTTTTTCAATTTATGTACTAGCAATTTTAAATTGTATATACATGTGTAGGTTAAAGTTGAACATTGTACTTCGCCGCATACAAGGAAATATATCAAAATTGAAATTGTCAAAGAAAAAGGATATAGTATTAACACTTATAAGCAACGGTAATTTTCCAGGAATCGATGACAATTGGTTTATAAAAATATGACAGTAATAAATTTAGTTTTGTCTTAAGTTCATTTTATTTACGTTTCGAGAAAGCTAGGTGCAGTAAAAATGTCGAAAGTCGTACAAAATCAATTTATAAAAATGAACTCTACTTAATTTTTTTTAATGGAAACATATCTTTTATCATGCGATTTACAAATAAATCAAGATCAAAACCCTCTGTACTGCACTTTCTTGCTTATTTTGTGTTTTGAATTTAACTCTGTGTAGGAAATTATACTTTTCGTGTTTGAATTTCAATTGCTTTAAAATTGAAATTATTTTAGCATTTCCAAATAATTTGACAATTATTAAACGCGTATTTCATTACTTTAAATTACTTGTACATATGTATTATAATAAATTGAATTAATTTTTAAATATTCTTTAAATAACTTGAATCCATAGTTCACTTATATTTCAAAGTTTTATATCAGTTTAATGAATAAATGCAGTAGAACTATTAAGGACAACATTTAGACTTTTGCAATTTCGTTGATTGTTATTATGAGCAATAATTTATAAGTTAGTCATCATCATTAATATAGCCTCCGTTGTTTAAAATCATTGTTAAAATGTGGGCTGGAAGTAAACCTTAAACATGTGTTTCATAATTAAGCTATACTTTAGTCCATGCTTCTGGGTATAACAGCAAAGTGTGTTAGAAGAATATATTTCTTCATTTTAGTGCTGCGAACATCCTTCTATCGTAGGTGATACTGATCACCCTCAGGGCCGTCGAGAGGAATTCCGGGCCCGGGACGGAAAAATCTCTATTTACCATTTTTTTTAAATTTCATGCCTACTGATATGGTACGTTCTAATTTCAATTACGAATAGCGAAATTGGTTGGAATTAAGGGAAATAATCATTTTTTGTTTGCAAAGTAAACCGAAAAAAGTGTTAATCATCAAATCAATCTTATGGGTATCGTCCAGTTTAGTTGAAATGGAGGATGGATAGAAAATAATTTTACATGCGTTTAGATCAGAATCCGAACAAAATCATACATTCAATTCGATATTGCCAACGACATGTTAGTAACTGATAATACGGTCGATTAACTATTAAAAAAATAGCATGAAGATCTATTACCTACTATGAAAATAAAATAGAGCGAAGTAAAAGTATTTGAAATTTGTCTTAAAAAAAAAACTAAGTATTTTAAAAGTTTTACATTAAATACTCTTTATTGTTTTTATTAATATTAAAATATTATTACAATGTTTTATTAGAGTTAGTTTGCATTCAATGAAATATTTTCTTTTGGCAAACGAGTTTTTTTAGCTTTCTGAGCAGCAAAACAACTTATAATTGCATCGAAATTCAATTTCCTTGCCAAAGATGCTTCGATGCTGTTGTATATAAATATTCATATATATGAGCAACTGTACTGAATTATTACTTTAAATATCAACTTAATCAAGTTATCAATTGATTTAATATTTTCCTGTTATCAAAATAAAATATTCGATCTTCATTTATATTATAATAAAGACGTTTCATAATTGAGTTAAAGGAATCAGCTTTTCATTCAATCCAGAGATCCAAGACACAACAGATGCATAGTAAAGCAAGTCTGGAAACACGATCTTGTGATGAGCACGAACGATGAAACTTCTTTGTTCTGGCAAGGACGCTAAATGAACGTTCGACACTAGCTACGGTTACAGGTATGGTGGAAAACACACGGAGAGCAATACAAATGTTGGGGAAAATCGTCTCCAAGTTCTGGGAATAAATAGCATTGAGCAAACTCAATGGCGGAAGTTCTGTTTCAAAATTGACTTCATACTAGTGTTTCAGATGAATTATTTCTTCTTGGGACACATGTGAGTTATACTTTTGGATGAACCTTGTAGCGGTGTTTTTAATCTCACGTTCGTCCATTGTTGAAAACTGACATAAAAATAAAATGTAACATTCAAATTTTTCATCGTATCGAACCGACGAGAAATTCCACATATAATTGAATCAACTATGACGTAAAAGGTGTTTCTCTTGAAATTTATTTCTTAGTCTGTTTCAATTTGCTTTCCAGCTACTCGGTTTTCTTCAAAATGTCTCTTTAATTGCCTTTTTCGGTTCGATGGGAACGATTCTGGAACATGCCCCAATCCAGTAGCAACTGCTTTGCATTCAGATAAAAATTGATCTCATCCGTCTCGAATAATGTTCAAATCGAAGATCAAGTTGTCGAGATCTCGAATTTCAACGTCAAAAGTGCTGTTTCTGGCTCGAAGAAGAAAACTTCTTTCATTTATAGCGCTAAGAACCTTGCACCAAATCAAAGACATCATGACGCATTCAAATTTGTGCATATATTTTAAAACGCCATTTACATCTCTTCGAGCTTCAGCAGTTAAATTAATATCACTTAAGGCTTCTAATGATGTTCTAAGGTTTTTCAGATGATTTGCAAATGGTTTCACTGCCTCAATTCTAGCTGACCATCTTGTATCGGAAAGTTTGTGAAGGGATCTGGGCACATTTTTCTTAAGAATTTCCCAACGTTGAGCACTGTTGCTAAACAAGTTGAAACACTTTTGAACAACACCAACAAATGTGATTGCCGCAGTACAACATTCCGCTGAATCGACTCCACGCAAGTTAAGGCTGTGAGCTGCATATGGTGAATACACGGCAATTGGAGTTTTTGTTTGTACAAAAATGTACGCCAATAATAATCAGGGGCCCAGATCGGCAAGCTTGTGACTGAAAGATTGGTAGATAACATGCAAACAGGGGCCCGATTGCGAAAGCATGAATGATTTAAAATTTTCGGGCCCCTATAAATATATTCCCACTTATTTTTAGGGGTATGTTGATGATGAATTTAGGGTACCTATATTGAAAAAAAAACACTCCTCATTGCTTTCAATTTTACGGGCCCCTAGAAAATCCCAGGCCCATGGTTTTCCCCTCCCCCCTCTCGACGGGGCTGATCACCCTAGATCCGTTTCTGGGCGAGATAGAAACTAGAAACTGTTGTCCTTTGCGTAAATCACAAAATAAACATTTTAGACATACGGATCATTAAAATTAAATTTAAAACGCTATTTGTTCTGTTTTTTTGTATTAAAGCCAAGTGGGCACGAGCGAAAATTATAGTAGAATTTTTAATTTGTTCATTTTTGGTCAATATACATTTTAAATAAGTTAACTACACTTAACTATTATTTTGCATTGGTATCCTCAATACATATTAAAACCAATTTCTTTGCTCACTTTCCCGACTATCCTTAAAAAATATTTAAAATCAATTTCTTTTGAAAAGTAAGTAGTGTTTTTTTTATGTGCATTATCTAGAGATTATTTTTACCCAATATAATTACAGTTGAATACGATATTAACGTGGTACAGGGGTATCCATTTTGCGGTTTTAAAAGTAAACGTTAATAAAAAACATTCAATAGCAAGCAAAAAAAGTCGGTTATTATATGGCCATAAAGCTCCGAATTGACAGTGACAGTCGTTCCATCGTCGTTTTGGAAGAAGTAAGGTCCAACCACACCTCCGAACCAAAGAACTCACCAAACAGTGACTAAGTAAGAAATGTGCTTCGCAGCAGACGAAAATTTTGTTCGAAAAATTGCCGTCCACCGCCTGTTGTTCGAGCACCCATTCGATGTATCTACGACGTTGTGAATGGTCAGCTGTCTTGAGTTTTTGTGGAGCTGGACTTTATAAGTATATATGTAGGTGTAGATACAAATGCAAAATACGTCTAATTCCTGAGAACGACGAGGAATGGACACATTCGGGTCTTCTACAACACTCACTTTCAGCAGCGATATTTTTTGGATGATTATGTAAATTATAATCTCCTCTTAAAGCACGATATGTGGCTGTGACAGAATGACCATTTCTGTAGTATGTTTTAACAATTTGTATGTGTTGTGTGTGCGATCCATTTTCGTAAATGTCAACTTTTAACTGAAAAAAAATTGGTTTAACAACTTAGTTTAACAGATGTCGAATTCCAGCCCTATACTTTTGAAATCGCAAAATGGATAACCCGTTATTATTATCTATTTGTAAAATAAAAGTACCGTAGTGTATATGGATTTTTTTGTATGCTTTAAATTGTTGTTTTTTTTTCCTGTAGAAACCTGCCCTCCATCATATTTTACTTGTAATGACGGTAATTGTATTCCAATGAGATGGAAATGCGATTCAAAGTACGATTGTTTTGATAAATCCGATGAACCTCCTGAATGTGGTAAGTTAAAGTTAATATGACCGCGTTCTTTTAAAAATTTTAAAGTTGAATTGAAAAGAAAAAGTTTATAATGATTTAAATAAATACATAACAAAAGAGAAGGATAGATAGATACATATGTAAAGCAAAGACACTCCATATAAAGACCGGAATCTTTCGTACGTTTCGTCCTCCACCTGCAACAACCATTTGATTACATTGTTGTATTTGTAATTTTGACATTAGGTCCATGAATAATGAAAATCCAACAACAATTCGATGCGGTGTATTTACTTGTTTTGACAGATGTTGTTGTTTTTTTACTAAATTGCTGTGGTGAAAATTTTAGATTTGAGGTTATGTGTGATTTTTTCTTATATAAGTTGATGTCACACTTTTATGAGTTTTTTTTAGTATGCAAAACTTAAATTACAGTGAAATTGTTAAAACTTGTTCTATTTTTTGTAATTATCAAAATACTTGGGGAGAGTACGATAACTTTGGCGACAAAGTTTAATGACGGATTTGTATAGAACAGTTAAAAACAATCATTTTTTACTATGGGAGGGGGGGTCTATCTCCCCCCGTTTAGGCGGTTGGGGCAGTTTAAAAAAATATGTACATTACATGGAAAAAAAAATAATTAAAAAATAACGGTAATACTTATAATTAAGTATTATACCTTTTTTTAAAGCCAACACTTTTGTCTATTAGCTTGTTTTTAAATCAAGTCAAAACTATGCATAGTTTTTGAAAAAAATTGTTTTAAAGTCAAAATTTGTGCAAAAAAAAGTTAAAAAAAAGGTTTAAAGTGAAATTTTTTAAAACTTTCAGATTATCTACTATTTTTTTTTATAATTCATTGCTCTTATTTGTTTTTGATCAAAAACTGAAAACTAGATGACTTGATGTCTTCTAGTTCTTGAGAAAATTGAAAATTACCATCTTGCACCCACCGCACCTTGCACCCACCCCACCTTGCACGCACTCCAACTTGCACCCACCCCAAATCCTATAGTGTGCCCAAGCAGGGGGGTTGCAGGGGGGCAGCATGCCCCCCCTTACAGATCCCACTGTTGCATACACCCAAACTCGCGCACACCTTACTGTTGCATACATCCAAACACGCATTACGCATACGCAAATACCATTATTACTATCAAAATAAGACCACTCAAGCAAAAAAAATTAAAATAGTAGTTGTGGTTATTTTCAATTTTCTCAAAAACTAAAAGACATAAAATCATCTAGTTTTCAGTTTTTAATCAAAAACAAATAAGAGCAATAAATTCTGAAATAAAAACAATGGTAGATAATCTTGAAGTATTAAAAAAGTTACACTTTAAACCTTTTTTAAATTTTTTTTACTCAAATTTTGAGTTTAAAATTAAATTTTTATTTTCAATTTTTTCAAAAACTAAAAGAAATAAAATCATCTAGTTTTCAGTTTTTGATCAAAAACAAATAAGAGCAATAAATTCTGAAATAAAAACAATGGTAGATAATCTTGAAGTATTGAAAAAGTTACACTTTAAACCTTTTTTTAACTTTTTTTACTCAAATTTTGAGTTTAAAATTAAATTTTTCAAAAACTACGCATAGTTTTGACTTGATTTAAAAACTGGCTAATAGAACAGAATGTTGGCTTTAAAAAAATGTATACAACTTAATTGTAAGTATCACCGTTATTTTTTAATTATTTTTTTCCATTTTAAATAATAACTTTTTTAAATTGCCCCTCCCGCCTAAACCGGGGGAGATAGACCCCCCCTCCCATAGTAAAAAATGCTTGTATTAAGACCCTCTACCAAAAACCGTTATTATATCTTGGCGCCAAAGTTATCGTACTCGTGCCAAATACTTTTATGAAATAGTCATCGTTTTTAAATTCATAAAAAGAATTATTAGAACATTCAAAAAGATAATCTTTCGAACGTATAATTTTACCTGGATCAGAACTGTTTACATTACATTTAAAATTAAAAAAAAAAAACAGCAACATTTTTGCTAATATACATACATATGTTCAAATTTTATATAGTGTCTTTGACATACATATATTCACTTTATGTCAAAGACAATATATAAGGGATGTTAGGAAGTAGAAAAAGAAAAGGAATGAATACAGGGATGATAGCTTGGCCCTTCCTGATTTCAACTCGTCCCGAGTTATTCTGTGTTATGGTTCAGATTTTGGTCTTCTTCTTCGATGTCGTAGTTTTTGTCGATCTCTGGATATAGAGCACACCAAGGTTTGAGTTTGTCGCTGCTAACTACTGTAATAAACTTGCGCTTAACTTTCGCTCCATCAATGTTCTCCACGACATAACGATCGAATCGCAGAACCTTCGTCACCACATATGGACCCTTATATTTGTTTTCTAGCTTTCGAAACTCGCCTGTACTTTGGATCGGACTTTCGATGAGCACAAGATCTCCTTCCTCGTATTTGTGTGGCATCTTGTATTTAGCGTTGAATCGTCTTGTATTTAGCTTTGAATCATCTCCCATCATCTTCTCTTGCTATTTCGATATTTTTGATTGCTTCTTCACGTTTCTCATTAGCTGGTGGGTAGTCAACGAAATTGGTTTCGTCCTCATGGAGTGCTGATACAATTTATTGCCATTGATGTCATGGAGTGGAAAATCGTATATGAGTTCAATCGGAGAAAATGTTGTTGTCGACTTAGTTTTAGTGCTTATTGTCCACTGCAATTCACGGAGCTTTGTATCCCAATCTTTAACCGTTGGATGAAGTTCTTAAATAGGCCATGTGTTTTGGTTCACTCTCTCAGCAAACCCGTTTGCTCGTGGAGTCCTCACTGCTACTTTAATATGTTGCATTAAATTATGGTTACAGAAGTCTTCAAACAAAGCCGAGGTAAATGCTGTTCCTCGATCGGTGGCAATTGTTTCTGGTGCACCGAAACACAATGTCAATTGGTTCAGCGAATCGATGACAGGCTTACTTTTTGTTGATTTAACAGGAAATATAATAGAATACCTTGTAAAAGCATCGACAATGACAATATGTTCGTTTCCTCCACAACTTTTGAATGGGCCCAAATAATCCATTATGTAAGACCTGAAATGGAGTTTTAGGAATATCCATTCCATACAATTGACATTCTTTCTTTTTCGGATCACGGCTATAGCAGCATTCAATACATGACCTATGAATCCCTTAACCAAATTTCGAGTTCTAGGAAACCAGAAATGTTGTGAAATTCGTTTGATTGTTCCATCGACGCCAGGGTGTCCTATGTCATCATGACAAAGTTTCACCACTCGCCAACGCATACCACGAGGAATAACTAGCAAGAGTTTGTATCCATCACCTTTCTTAAAGAGTCGATTGGATTTCACTACGTACTCACTACGATATTTCGTCTGTGGACTTGAGGCTGTTTTCCCAGAAAGAATATTCATTATTTGAAATAATTTTGCGTCTTGTTTTTGCATTGTCCACAGCCAATCGCTTTCAGAGATTCGTGCATTCATTATGGAGGCACCTATGCCTTGCGGTTCATGAAAGGTTTCTACCGGAGCACGACTCATCGCATCAACATGCTTCATCGCCTCTCCAGGCCGGTGGATAATGTCAAAGTAGTATTCCAATAATTTTAGGAACCAGCGGGCTATACGTGGAATAAGTGGTTTCGTTGGTCTCAAACTTGATATTGCAGAGCAATCGGTAGCAATCGTGAAATGTTTTCCAAGGACATAAATACGGAATCGTTCACATACCTCAACTACAGCCATCACTCCGAGTTCGTAGCTGTGATATTGGTTTTCGGCTTCGCTACATGCCCGACTGGTTCTAGCTGCCCATTTTCGTTCTTCTGAAGAAGAACCGCTGCGAGGCCAACGCTGCTAGCATCGGTGCGAATATGCTATATTTTAAGCACTGGTTCTTCTGTCAAAATTTGTATCAGCTTTCGAAACGCATTAGTCGGTTGACCACTTGAACACGGCTTCCTTTCTTGTCAGGCGAGTCAAAGGTGTTGCAATATGGGCGTAGTTGGCTACGAATTTCCTGAAGAATCCAGTGAGACCCAAAAATCTTCGTATCTCCATTGCGTTGGTCGGGACTGGATATTCACGAATAGCGTTTGTTTTGTTCTTTCCTGGGTAACACCGTTTTCGTGAAGTTCATGAGCCAGACATTTTACATGGTTTTTCATAAATGAGCGTTTTGATAATCGCAATGTTAGAACCTCATGTCAAATTAAAGATAAAAATTCAATGAGATAATGAAGACCCTCTTTGAAAGTGTCCGATGCAGACACAATCTCATCCACATACATGGAGACTTTACTTTTAACTTTAAAACGTTGAGGGAGCGTTCTTGAGCCCAAAGGGTATGCGATTGAATTTAAAATGCCCATCCCTCGTAACAAATCCTGTATATTGTTTGCAATCTTCTTCGGTTTCTATTTGGTAATAGCCTGACATTATGTCAAGAATATTGTAAAATCGCTCACCTGCCATAGATGTAAGAAATTCTTCGACGGTCGGCATTGACCGAGGACGCTTTTCTGAAATTGCGTTTAACTCACGGTAGTCCACGCATCGCCGCTTTTCACCATTTTGTTCCGAACAATTGGTGATGCACACAAAGATGTAGCTGGACGAATTATGTATAAATCAAGTAGCTCCTGAACAATTTTGTTCACAGTTTTTTTTTTTTGGGAAAGGAATAGCGTATGGTATTTTTTCGATCGGTTTGTTTGACGTGAGCTTAATTTGCATTTTTAACGACGTGCACTTCCCAATGTCTTTTAAATTGTCACCGAAAAAAACCCCAAACGAATTCAACAGAGCGATTAATTTATGCTTCTTCTCTGCAGAGAGTTGATGACCAAAGTCGATTTTTCCATGGTCAAGCGCAATTATTTCACAATGTCCGTTTTCGATTATGAGGCGGCCTTTACTCAGAACATCGACTCCAATTATAACATCGTACGACATTTCCTCATCATCGATGACCATAAGTTTACTTTGAAATTCAGACCCGTCAATTGTTATCGGCACCATTAATTTTTCGCCACAATTAAATTCGCCTCCTGCGAATCCAACGAGTTTTTCATTGCACG
Source organism: Eupeodes latifasciatus (assembly GCA_920104205.1). Taxonomy (NCBI): domain Eukaryota; kingdom Metazoa; phylum Arthropoda; class Insecta; order Diptera; family Syrphidae; genus Eupeodes; species Eupeodes latifasciatus. The sequence continues at coordinate 83,449,251 of OV049925.1, forward strand.
GAACAATATTATTTTTGAAATTCGCGGATAATTTTCTACATACAAGCGAGAAACTACTTCCGGGGTCAATTAATGCAACACATTTTAAGTTCTTTATAAAAAATGTTTTCAATGTTTCTTGACGCGCACTATTCGTGATTGTATTAACTGGGGCTCTATTTAGATAGGGACAATTTTTCGTGGCTACTTGTCAGACATTTTTCACAGCGCTGTTTTCTTTGAGGTTGGTTACAATGTCTTGAAACATGTCCGCGTTCACGACAATTATAGCACATAGGACCCGAATTCTCTCGTGGTTGACCACTGAATTGCTTTTGTGGAGCTTGAACATAACGTGGTGCATTCACATGAGGACCTTCACTCGCGCACACCCGGTTCAGAGTATGTACGTCAGCTGTTTTATATCGCAAAGAAAATCTAACATGAAGGCATTCACAAATTGGGCCGCGATTTAAAAACACTGTGCGTCGATCCACAATTTTGCAGCCCCTTTCATTTTGCATTGCACTGCAAACAGAACGGATGCTGCGTTCCACTGATACGCTATGTTTAATTGTTCCACACGGTCGACGAATTGTGTGGAAGAAAGACTTCCATTACCGGGTTGGTTGAAACTCTGGAATTACACAAAGTAAATCGGGAATGTTAATGTTTTGTGCGGACGGCAACTCGGTTTGTGTTAATTTTCTATTTTCAAAATACAGTAACTCATTCGCGACTTTATTTACTCCAGCCGACGCGACGAAAGAGAAACAGAAATGGGGCAGGTTCAGGCAACATAAGGGACTTCATTTGCAGTCAACTTCATTCTTTGAACGTAAATTTTGACCAAGGCAACTAGTTAGTTTTTCAAGTGTCAAGAATTTCAAATTCAGAACTTTACTTCACAAACCTCTACTTCAAGTTCATAGTACGAAAACTACCAAAATTATTATTTTCTACAAAACACTCCTCAGGCAAGTTATGCAAAAAATAAATAAATCATTGAGTAATAAAGTTCAGCTTTTAGTTGAATGAAAAAACAAAACATCAATTGTCATTTTGACATAAGTTGACTTGACTTGATAGTTAGGGAGATTTTTCTTGACTAACTTTCCGGTCAACTTTCCAATAAAGTTGCCTTAATTGGAAGGCAATTTTTTGGCAGCTGGCCAATCAGATGCAAGAAACTTGCCTTACTTTCAGCCCTTATGTCGGCTGAACCTGCCCAATTTTTTGGCAGCTGGCCAATCAGATGCTAGAACCTTGCCTTACTTACAAGTCCCTTATGTCGTCTGAACCTGCCCATGGTTTCGGGCACACACACATTGGATACACATGTCGGTGGCTGTTGTGTTGCCAGCAATGGCAGAGACAGACCATTGGTTGTCAGGGTATTAGAGCAGGACGGCTGCATGATTGGAATTTGACTTCTGGAGTTAGTGTTCGTTTGTATTGTTGGTGATGGCGGCATAACGGTTGAGCTAGAAGCGAAGAGATTATTTGTTTGCGTTGTTTGGCTGTTTCCGACGACCATTACATTTTGTGGATTCATTGATGTTTCGTAGGGCTGAACAGTAGAAATTACTGAGCACTTTGTCGCGTTGTTTTTTGCTGCCTCCACTTCGCTCACTAGCCTCGCATTGTCCTTTTACAGATTCGACGACAGTTGGTAGCAAGTTGGAGTGCACTAACATCGTCCCTCAACTTACCTTCCGTCTCGTCTTCCCGTTCTTTATTCTGCCCCAATTGACTTTCGCAAGCGACCGATTCTTGAGCCTTTTGCACTTCTTCGAAGTCGTAGTTATTCAAACGATTAATAAGTTTATTTTTACTGCCCGTTGTTTGGTCCTTAAGAATTCCCTTTAATTCGCGCACTGTACATTTATTAAGGTCCATATTTTTTTTCTTTCCACTACCTTAAACTTTTATTTATTATTGGATATTATCCCACTTCTGATAATTGTCCTTGGACAGCCTATTTCCGAATTAATAAAATTTTCTCAACACGAAATTTAGTTTTTAGATATTTTTAATTTCAATAGCTAATTGCGATCGTGCGCTTGTGTCGAGTTATAATTATAATGATTTAAATGAATACATGACAAAAGAGGAGGATAGATAGATACATTACATGGTGTGGATCCTCCCATTTCTCTCTCTTGCTCGAGTTGATAGCCCTCTTGAGCTCGGAGCTCTTGATTTTGAACTCCGCTAAAGTTCAGCGTTTCTTATTCCTCTACCCCTGGTGACTGTGCGTAAAAGTTTTAGATATCGACACAGCGCAGCTTTCTCCTGTGTCCACCAAACCAATACACTGGATCTGTGTTTGCACCTATCGTTAAGGGCATTGAGTAATCGCAAGCGAGACGAATCAGTTGCATTGGAGCAGAGCATATGCACCATCCTCAGTCACTCCCTTAAAATGATCTGCGTTGCGCCTGTTTAAGTTCCATCTTGGAGTCCTTGGCAGGTGGTGATGGTTTAGGACTCTTTGGTTTCCCCCAGATCAAAAGTAATATCTGGGATAATGCCTCTGTTAGCTACGTCTACTTCTAGCAGGCATCTTGAGTATTTGCCTTCCTCGGGAGCCTGTAGTTAGCATCCCCGCAGTAAAAACACAATCTTCTACCAATGCGTTTCCCACTTTTTTTATTTATGATAATGATAATGGTTTCTTATATCTCATTTTCAGCAAACGCTACAAAATGTAATGAAGGACAATTCTCTTGTATAAAGTCACATAAATGCATTCCTAACAATTGGATGTGTGATGGAGAATATGACTGTGGGGAAGGTGATATATCAGACGAAAGCAATTGTAATATAAAAACTAAACTATTTTAAGAAAAACACTTAAATATAAATTTTTCGCTTAAGGTCGTAATACCACTCCCAAGTGTTACCCTTATCAGAGTGAATGTAAAAATGGGTTTTGTTTAAACATTTCCAAGTTCTGTGATGGACACTGGGATTGTGACAGTGATGAATATAATTGCGGTAATATATGATTTTAATTGCAAGCCTATAAAATTGCTTTATACAAAATTTTAATTAAAGATACTGAAGAGAAACTGTGCAGCGAAATGAATTGTTCGTTCAATTGCAAACTAACGACAAATGGACCAAAGTGCTATTGTCCTCCGGGTCAGGAACCTATTAATACGGAATGTAAGGATTTCGACGAGTGTTCAATAGAAGGCGTATGTGACCAAAAATGTAAAAACACACCTGGTTCATATGAATGCATTTGTGTGTCAGGATATAGGAGGAATAAAAACAGATGCATTGCTATAAATAGTAAATATTTTCTATTTGCTTGAATGAATATTTTAAATGAATGCTTATCTTTACAGTTCCTCAAAACGAGAACGCATCATTGGTATTTGTTACACAGCATGATATACAGCGAGTTTCAACTACTGGACAATCACTTGGAAAATATCCTAGTTCGGATGTATCTGCTATTGAAATTTGGCACCGGAATCGTACACTATGTGCAATGTATTCAACAGCTTGGTCTGAAATATCTATGCGTTGTCACAGAATTGATAATTTGACAGATAACTGGATGATGCCAATTCCAAAAATAATAACTAGTACGAACAGTGAGTTTTGAGGAAATTGCAGAATTTAAATAATTAGGCATCAAGTCCTAGTCACAGGATACAAAACGGCAAATATTGAAATACCAAACACAACAAAGTATGCACACAGAGAAGTATGCTCTTCAATTTTAAATGATAAAAGAACATTTTTGTTGCTGGCAAAAAGGTAGCGGAATCTTCATCATTTTAATCTTCGTCCATGAATCTCAAGCATCCAAAAACACAGATCAATTACATTGTATTAAAAAAATATTCTTTTTTATTCTTATTTAATTAATTTTAATTAGAATTTAAATGTGTTCCGAAAATTATTCTCGTTGTTTCTAGATTTTTTTTTATAATATTATGTGCTTATATTCATGGTAGCTTAAAAATGTTTAAATATGTTATTCATATTATTCCAGCTCCTACTAAGTCATTACGCTATACGCACATTTTTAAAGTGAAATATTAGTATGTATGATAATACATCTTGCATTATTTAAGTTTTATAATATTGATCATTAAGTTTTTGAAATGTTCTATTTCGTCTTCAGACTTCATATTGGAAGTGAAATAATAAATGCTTGCATAGTATTACTTTTAAGTTGTGTGTATGTAAAATTGTGTGGACCATACATTTGAGCTTTTTATTATTTTGTATCCATGTGGCTAAGGGGTATCATCTCTTTTAAGTGTACAGAATCAATGAAACTTATAAATTATTTGTTTATTTTGTTGATAACTTATCTCTTATTTTTTAGCTATTGATAAAATAAGTTTGGATTGGATCTCAGGCAATTGGTATTTTCTCAGTAATGAACCTGGATTAATATTTATGTGCACAAATAATATGAACTATTGTAACGTCATTCTAAAAAGTGTACAAAAACCTGCATCAATGGTACTGGATCCAACTAAAGGGTAAGTGAATATTGTTTCAAATGCAAAATTTCTATGTTTCTAGGGTAAAAAAATGCATTTGATAATTTATAGTTGCTAGTAGTATAGCTATATTATGATGTCTAGCGTTCACGAATAATAATTGCAAACTAAATTTAATAGTGTAGCCAACAGTGGCGGCTCCAGCGGGTAGGCCGCCAATGGCAAATAAATATGGCAAAAAAATTCCCACAGTTTAACGCAAAATACAATTTTCATTCATTCCTTAAAAATGTTTAGTTACCAAAGTTCAAGTTTACTTATTATTGTTTGAAGGGTATGTTTAATAAAAATGCTGCTAATAATGAAAACAAATGAATGAGTTTTACGTATATGTTTTTGCTTTTCTTAATATATAATATAATATAATAAATACTACCGTAGATTACATTTTATAAATGCAGAACATAGAAGAAAATATACATAAACAATAGTTTTCAGATATAAAGCAGAGGTTAGTGTAGAAAAATATTTTTAAGAAAACCAATAATATTTTAAGTATGTTCATTAAAGAAATTTCCGCTTCAGCTAATCTTCATCAACTTTTTAGAAAAAAAATAGCATTAATAGCAGCCAATTATTTCATAGCATATTTAATTTTTCACATTGTAAAATGTCTAGAAATGTTCATATGCTACAAAATTCGTAATTTTATGCGTAAGCATAAAAGATAACATTATTTAGTCAAGAAGTATGGATTTTGGCGCGTTCACTGATTTTTTTTCTATTGGGTGTTCGGTTTCCCCATACTAGAATAAAAAAGTTACTTAAATCTATTTATTGCACTCATTTAGTTGGTACGAGTATTGTGTGTAACCATATTTCCTATTTCTATTCCTTGTAACGGAACCTTCAGCTGGTAGGTCGAGGACTCTCAAAAAGACTTCGTATTATCTCCCTAAGGGGAGGTGCCATTGCCTTCAAATAAACTCCTAAAAAGAGCACATCCACGAAAGTCTCCTTTTGAGCCCCTAAAACCTCCACCCCTTTTTTTTTCACCAGGACAAACCACTGTCTACAGGATACAGCAGGCCGTCCTGATAGTAGGAGTGAAGGGTATTCAATCTATGACGGCTCGGCACGCTTGCTCATTGCCTTGGCTTTGCTCGTCGTTGGGTTGGGTTCTTGCCATCATAGATATGAACGGTCGTCACGTTTTAACATGCCGAAAAAAATTTTAAATGGGTATTTAAAATGAAATGGTTCAAACAAAATAAAATCTTAGAACCCGAAATCCGTCCCTTAAAACTCAAAAAAAAAAAAAAAAAAAAAAATAAAATAATAAGTGATCATGGCGAAATTAAGGAAGAGAAGAAAAAAAAATATAATGTCGAGATAGCAACCCTAGAGTGAGTTGGACAGGTGTTATTGTCCATCTGTGGTACACCCCCCCACGTATCACCCCGTGACACGTCCATAAGCTACCGCATCCACGAAGATAATTTTGCGGTAGCTCCCTAAGTTGTTGACGATCAGCTTGTTATCAGCTCACCATCTTTCCTCTTACCATCTTGTCGTTAACTGATCTCAGCTTTGCCACATCCACCCTTCAACCGATAATTAAGCCGCCCTACAAGAATGCCATCTATCCGCCCTGCCTAAAACTATTATGTTTGCCGACATTTTCACCTTCCATAATCAAGAACACAAACCTTGCCCATGCTCAAATTCTAAACAATTCTTTTGCCCAATTAACATTTTTTTTTTCAAATATCTAACGTCTTTTAGATCGATTACCACAAACCTGATACATTTTTCGAATGTTCATGAGAAAAAAGGAACAGGAAACTAAAACTAGAGCTCTCATGCACAGGCTGGGTTTGCCGGGCCGTTGAGGTTCAAATTTACTTTTTTAGATCTTTACAGTGATATACTCCGATGCGCTTGCCGTTCAGATCTTCGAGTTCATACAAATTGTTGCCAATAGGTTTTCGTATCCTCATCTTCAAAAATTTTGGGCACAGTTTTGCATTTAAGTGTTTTGATTTGTCGCTCAATATAAAGTTACGTCTATAAACTATGTCGCCGGTATTATACTTTACATTTTTACTTCTGGTGTTGTAATGATTCTCGTATCTTGAATGTGCATTTGCCAGGGACTCTTTGATGTGCGTGTGCAGGACGTTCATCTGTGACGCTTTCGACAATACTTTCATCTCCGCATTATTTAGGCAGTCCAGTTCACGAAGCAATCGGTAGTCACTTCCGTGTTCTACCATGGGTTGGCCAAACAGAGCCTCGTACGGTGCCATACCAATAGCTAAATGAACAGCAGTTCGCAGCGCACAAGCTATGCCAGAGAGATGAGCGTCCCAATTCTTTTGGTCAGGGTCTATGTATGACCTTACCGCTGCAAGAATGGACCGGTTCACTCTCTCACTAGCATTCGCTTGTGGTGAGTATAATGCTGTCCTCACATGGTTAACACCGTACGAGGACATCAGCTTACCAAACTCCTTGCTCGTGAACTGTTTGCCGTTATCCGAAAGTATTGTCTCTGGCACCCCATACACATTGAAGATATCTTCCTGCAGGATTTTTATGATTACATCACTTGTAGCTCGTCGCACTGGTTTAATTACAACAAATTTCGTATGTTGGTCCAAAATTATGTATATATGTGTGTTACCCCCCTTCGAACGAGGATAAGGCCCAAGAAAATCCATATATAACATTTGGAATGGCCTATCCACTTCAAACAATTTGCCCATTGGTGGTCTTAGGGTCTGATTCGTCGCCTTACACATCTTACATACTTCACACTTTCCAATGAAATCCTTTACCTGAGCTGCCATTCCGGGCCAAAAGAATTGGTTTCGTAGCCGATAAAGAGTTAGATATCCCACCATGCGAAGCTCGTGGTGGTCGATGAGCCATTGATATTAAGTTTTCAGTCAGCTGTTTGGGTACCCAAAGCTTCCATACGAGGTCATCCTGTAAAGGATTCCCTGTGCAATGTCTAACCTTCTTATATACAAAATTGTTTGAAACTTGAAGGTCAGATAGCTGTTCTTTTTGCTTTTCGACGTTTTCCAAGAGCTTGCAGTATTCCTCAGATTGAAAACTGGGGTCTGCAAGATCGACATGTATCACGTCGGTAGTTCCAGTTCCCATCGATCCATCGAAGTTCAGAGCTTCTACCTCGTATACCCGAGACAGAGCATCTGGGACCACATTTAGGGATCCTTTTCGATGTTCGATGGTGAACTCGAACCCTTGAAGCTTAAGGCTCCATCTAGCTAACCGTCCACTTAAATCTCTCTGACTCATCAGCCACTTCAAGCTCGCATGGTCTGTTACTATTTTAAATGCTTGAGCTTCAACATATGGACGAAATTTCTTTACCCCTACTACAGCAGCCAAGCATTCCCGCTCGGTTACGCTATAGTTGCGCTGGGCCTTGTTTAGCTTTTGTGAGTGATAGTATATTGGCCGCTCGTTGCCTTCCTCGTCCAGCTGACATAGTACGCAACCAATGCCTGAATTCGAAGCGTCACATAATATGATAAACTCTTTATTGAAGTTTGGGTGCACCAAGATCGGGTCCGTAGTTAACAATTCTTTTATTTTGTTGAACGCTACAATTGCCTCTTCACCGAAAATAAACTTCTTCCCCTTCTTTAGCGTGTCGGTTAAAGGACTAGCTAGAGTGGAAAAGTTTTTGACGAAACGCCTATACCACCCTGCTAGACCTAAAAAGCTCCTCACTTGTCGAACTGTTTTGGGAATGGGAAAGTCAACTATTCCTGATATTTTGCCCTTATCCATTTTTATACCCCCGTCACCTGCAACAAAACCTAAGAATCTCAGCTCTTTAAAGCAAAACTTCAATTTTTGGACGTTGATCGTCAGTCCTGCTTCCTTGAGTTTCGTAGCCAAAATCTGCAACAACTCGACATGCTCCTCAAAGGTACTCGATACCACCAGCAAATCGTCAACATAAGGGAAAATTTTTTCTCGCAAATTCGTAGGTACCACTTTGCCTATCAATTTACACATTGTCGGAACAGCGTTTTTAAGTCCAAATGGCATTACCTTAAATTGCATTAACGGGCGGCCGGGAACAGAAAAAGCTGTCTTCTCTCTCGCAGATTTCTCCAGCGGTATCTGCCAGAACGCATCCTTCAGATCTACACTAGAAATGTAGCGGGTTTCTTGAAGGCGCGCCAGCAGCCCCTCTATATGAGCCATTAGATACGCATTACCTTTGGTCTTGGCGTTTACTTTCCGATAGTCTAGGCATAGACGGTTCTTTCCGGGTTTCCGTACCAGTACTACCGGAGAACTCCATGCACTAGAGCTTTCTTCAATAACGCCAAGCCCTATCATGCGATCCAACTCCTCATATAGAAGTTTTTGTACCGCTGGAGAGACCGGATAGTGACGTTGCTTTATCGGCTCCGCGTCACCTGTATCTATCTCATGTTCCAATAGTGCTGTTTTTCCTAAGCCTAATACAGCAGAGGATGGAAACAGTTTTATGGCTTTTCCCAGAGTCTCCGACTGCTCGTTTGTCAACACATGAGCGTTGGGATCGATTTCCTTTTGGTCCACATCGAGCGTCAGTTCAGAAATGAGATTCGGTGCGATATTGAATTCCCTCCAAAAATCTACCCCTAAATATAAAGGCTGCGTCAAAGAAGGTACCACGAACAAATTAATGTCCTTTGTAACTCCCTTGAAAGTAACCTTTACCTTTATTTTGCTGATTATGGATTGGTTCTTACCGTCTGCTGTTTTAATACCCGACGTGAAATTGTTCAGTTTGACATTTTTCCTAGCCAAAAATTCCAACCCACCCACGCCCAGGCAACTAATACTTGCTCCACTATCCAGTAAACCAAGTACAGGCTCCCCTAGTACGTGCACCGTCGCATATGGCCGCGGATCGTCAGAACAACACAGAGTCGTTGCTTCTATTGCCTTGTGTGTCTTCTTTTTGGCCTTAAACTTTTCTCGCAGTTTTTTTTATCTTATCCGAGACTGTAGGACTATTTGAAGATCCAAAGATTCTCTGCCTCACTTCATAATAGTTTTGGATTCTTTCGTGAAGAGTTTTAGGTGGTTGTTTCAGTGGTTGTTTAGCTGTCGAAATTTGAGCTGGATTTTCTTGTCTAATTGGTTTTAATATGGTCATGGCTGGTGTTTTCGCTTGTGTATTGTCCTTGTCAATTCCGGTATGTGATGTTGAAGTCAAAGTTTGGTTATAAGATGTTTTTTCTATTTCGATTCCGGATTCCGTTTCGGTGAGCAGCTTCTCCGGTTGTCTGAGCTGCTCCGAGAGGCGTTTCCCGAACATTTAGGGCACTGCGGAGAGGTGACATTTTCCATCCCACATTTGAAGCAGAACAAGTTCCGCTGGGGGTCAGGACATTCAAAAAACGAGTGCTCTTTCTCTTTACAATTCCAGCAACACAACATTCGGGTTTCCCTCTTTGTCTGGAACGCTTCAATGTTTTGACTTCTAATCTCACAACTATGATCATCCATCTGATTAACTTCTAGCTCCGCAACCTTTTTGTGGAAAGGTGGCATAAACTTTTGTTGGTGTCTGTTAGCACTTTCTTTATCGTTCAGGTACTTTTCTATGCTTTTGCAAAGATACACCAGCTCTGGTAGACTATTCGTCCGATAGGTAATCAGGAGCTCACCAATTCTTCTTTTAACATTTAGCTTTAAGAGCTCAACTAACTCCTGGGGCGGTTTTGGGACTTTCATCTTGCTGTTCAGCTGCTGAATGGCGGAGTAGAAGTCGTCAAAAGTCTCCGAGGGAAGCTGGTATCTGTCGAACATCTTCCTCGACAGCTCTGAGTCCGTCTCCAAACTCCTGTACTGATCAAGCAACGCTGTCCGAAGAGCCATCCAATTTATGGTCGGGTTAGATTTTATGTGAATCCAGTACCAACTCTACCGTTCCAGTGACAAAGTGGTGGAAGTTAAGGACCACTTCCTCCCAACTTACTCCATAACTTATCCTCAACCTTTCCAATCGGAACAGAAAATCATCCACCGTCATTTGACGGTTGTCAAATTTTAATCCCCATTTATGAAAATGGTGGAATTTATTTCTGTTCGATGTTAAGGCTGAAGACCGTGGACTGTTGTACGAGTTGTCAAAGTTTAAGTTTTCTAATTGCCTTAAAAACGCATCCGCGTTTGATGTACGGTCTTCATCATGACGTTGCACTGAAGGTTGACCTTGAGGTTGGCTGCTAGTTGCTTGTGTTGGATTTTGAGTCGCTGTGTTTGCTCGGCTATTATTCGTTGTTGTCCTGTTATTTTGAATTTCGGTCCGGTTATTTTGAAATTCTCTCTGGTCTTGAGCTTCTATTCTGTTGTCCTGAAATGCGGTCCTGTTGTGTTGATGCTCTGTCCGGTTATTTTGAGTTTCTGTCCTATGGTTCTGGAATGTTGTCCTATTGCCATGGGTGTCCGTCCTGTTGTTTTGGGTTGCTGCCAGTGTTGGAATCTCACTATATCTTGCAGACATTAAATTAGGTGTGGGCGGTGAAACTGCTCCCAACGTTTGCCGCATTATGTTTGCAACTTCATTGTGAAGATACACCCTGCTCCGTTCTGCTTCGGCTCGGAGAAATTCCAAATCTTTTGCTCGGTTGAGCCCTATCGCTGCAGTTACCACTTCCTCGATATACTCAGCTAGATCTTCATCTTCAGCTGCAGTCTCAGGTTCGATAATCGTTACTTCAGGATCTACTTGGATTGTAATTGAATCCTCTCGAGAATCCTCCTGATTATAACCTAGATTAATCCTCGTGCTACTTTGAGGCACATTTTGAGCTAATAAGGAAGCAGCTCCCAATTCCCATCTATTTCCTTCGACTTGATTTACACTTTCCACAAAAGCATTTGGATTACTCCTTAAAACTTTGCGTTTTCTAAATTCAGCCAGTGGAAACTTAGGTGGCATCTTGTTAAAACAAAAAAAAATATCAACAGCTAACCAAAACGACCTGTGACCAAAACTCTTACACCCGAAATCCTAAAACCACAATCCAGAATTATAAGAACCCCGTAAAATCTATGCGTAATTCAAAAAAAAATCAAATTGTAAAAAAAATGGTTTGAATCCTAAACCAACCCTTAATAAAAATTGTTTAATCAAAAATAAACTCGAACGAATAACCAAAAATCGTTTAAAATTTTTCAAGACTTGCTCGATTGTAAATTCCTAAAAACAAATCTTTAAAAAAAAATATTAAAGTTGTTTGGCTAAACTCAATTAGTTTGAATAGGTTCAAAAAAATAATATTTTATTATTCAAAAAAAAATTCTAACATATAAATTAAATAAAACTAAGAAAAATAATCAAACCAAAAAAGTTTATGAAAAAAACTCGATTTAACCAAAAAACTTATTCAAAAATTTCAAATAAAAAAACGAAATTTAAATTGTAGATATGTACTATTCATGAAAGTTTAAGGGTGGATGTGAAACACTGCCTACCGAAACCTTTTAAACGACTAGATGACTTCTCAGCTCTAGAGATCACTCTTCTTTGCATTCCTCATCTCTTTCTCTCTCTCTCTCTCTACAACTGTCAAAAAAAATTAAAAATTTGCCGCAAAAAAAAAAATATTTGCCTTCCTGATTACGATCCTTCTATAGCTTGATGGTTTTATAGGTTTTAGAAATATTTAAAGGGTTGAATTTCACTCTAGCTTCCAAAAACCAATTACACCAACCTAGCTTTTGTGTCGAGTAAGTTAACAACCACTTAACGCAATTGCTATAACATTGAGTGAACTACCTTAATGAATGGCATTCAACCAATTAAAAAAAATGGATTCACTACATGTTAAAAAAAATTACTGCTTTTAAATGAAATTGCCGTGAAAGCCTTTACTGAACGCAACAGACTGAACAGTGTTACCATTCCCCCCATTCACTGGACGTCAGCTCAGTACTCCCCTGGATTCATTAAATTCGAAACCTAAACAAAAAAAACCATCGTGTACGAACGACAAAATAATCAAAAATTAAATATACAAAATAATTAATTCTTATTGGCCTATCCTTTTTTTTTCTTTTTTTTTTTTCATTTTTTTCTTTCTTTTTATTCTTTTTAACAAAGGACGAATTCGGGCCTCACGTTGGGCGCCACCTGTAACGGAACCTTCAGCTGGTAGGTCGAGGACTCTCAAAAAGACTTCGTATTATCTCCCTAAGGGGAGGTGCCATTGCCTTCAAATAAACTCCTAAAAAGAGCACATCCACGAAAGTCTCCTTTTGAGCCCCTAAAACCTCCACCCCTTTTTTTTCACCAGAACAAACCACTGTCTACAGGATACAGCAGGCCGTCCTGATAGTAGGAGTGAAGGGTATTCAATCTATGACGGCTCGGCACGCTTGCTCATTGCCTTGGCTTTGCTCGTCGTTGGGTTGGGTTCTTGCCATCATAGATATGAACGGTCGTCACGTTTTAACATGCCGAAAAAAATTTTAAATGGGTATTTAAAATGAAATGGTTCAAACAAAATAAAATCTTAGAACCCGAAATCCGTCCCTTAAAACTAAAAAAAAAAAAAAAAATAAATAAAATAATAAGTGATCATGGCGAAATTAAGGAAGAGAAGAAAAAAAATAAAATGTCGAGATAGCAACCCTAGAGTGAGTTGGACAGGTGTTATTGTCCATCTGTGGTACACCCCCCCACGTATCACCCCGTGACACGTCCATAAGCTACCGCATCCACGAAGATAATTTTGCGGTAGCTCCCTAAGTTGTTGACGATCAGCTTGTTATCAGCTCACCATCTTTCCTCTTACCATCTTGTCGTTAACTGATCTCAGCTTTGCCACATCCACCCTTCAACCGATAATTAAGCCGCCCTACAAGAATGCCATCTATCCGCCCTGCCTAAAACTATTATGTTTGCCGACATTTTCACCTTCCATAATCAAGAACACAAACCTTGCCCATGCTCAAATTCTAAACAATTCTTTTGCCCAATTAACATTTTTTTTTTCAAATATCTAACGTCTTTTAGATCGATTACCACATCCTTAAAGATGCTTTACACAAAGCAACTTATTTTTAAAACATGGTTCCCTCAAATTTTTATTCCAAAATCTAACTACAAACAAAATTCTAACTCTAACATAGTCCCTCAAAACTAATATTTGGTCTTGCAATTATCGAACTGTTTAAATGATGAAAATAATAATCTAATTGAGGAATCTGAACTAGCTAAAGTTGGCAATGGAACTTCACAAGTATGTTTCTCGTAGCATTGTCTGTACAAAAAAAAAATATGGAGACACCCGCCTATTGTTTCCACCTGAACTTCTTCGCCAAAAAAAAATGCTCTAAGCAAACTACAGCTGAAAAAATTGTCGGTTTTGTTGTTTAACAAAGTATTAAGTTACACTTTTGTCCATTTCCAATTATACTTAACCAGTTGCAGCACATATTGCGTTCGCAAATAATTTAAGTAAACAAAATAAAGCACTAATAAATCATTAAATATGTGTTTGGTCAATTTTATTTAAATTAAAATACATTTACAACATATATTTGGATTGAAATTAAAAAGCTATACAAATCTTCCAATTTAAGACCATGTCAGCACTTCAGATTCTGTTGGTTAGGATTGTTTCGTTTTTGAACGAAGGCCAAAATGAAGCATTTGGATGTGCCTGAGGACTAAAATGAAGCATTTTGATGGGCCGAAACACTAAATGTGAGAATGTGTTTGGGTTTTTGCATCATTTCACGCACACTTTCTCACATTTAGTCTGCAGTTAGCTTGTAGGCAAACCAAAATGTCAGTCTGAGATTAGCATCTTGTTAAATGGAGTATTTTTGGTTATAACCTACAACTTCATTGAGTACAGTATTACGGTGCAGTGGTGCAGTTACGTTAGAGAGAAAAAACTAAATGAGAGAACCAAATTTCCTCGTCTCCGTCTCTTCGAAACCTCTTACTCTCATTTTTTATAGCGTGTTGAATTCGTATCGGTGTATACATGTTTTCACCTCGGAGAAGAGTACACAAAAAAACATAAAAAACATAATAATTTATTGATAGCCAAGAAGGCTATGTTTTTTAAAGTCTCATTATAATATTTGTAATTCTCATGAATTTTTTTTTTTTAATTTTGCTAACATCTTGTCGTTTTTATATCTACAAAAATACTCCTATAATTCAAATTAATTCTAGCAAAACATTTTTGTTTGTCAATAAATAACGGAAGAAGTTATACCGGTAGTTCGTGGTGAATTTGTTTTTCTCTTCTTTTTCTCTAAGTTACAGATAGATGGCAGGAACAACCAAAACAAGAAAGGATGTGTGCAGAAAGTGTTTAACAAGGTTAAGGCTTTTTAGATTAGACTTTATTTGTATATATGAACGAGTACATGTTTTTTATAAATGAATGTTATGTTTATTTCAATAGTAATACCTTAACTATTAACTTAACTACTGTATTATCTAAAATATACTGCATTGAATTATTTTACATTGAATTATAAAAGGCGAAAATAATGAAGTTCTTACCGGGAATATTTATATAAAATATCCATATCTTCTGCAATTGCGGTATCAATCGATATTTTCTGGAACTTAGTGTTAACGTAACATTTATTTGTCATGAATTACTTTTTCAACTTTTTTATACACCATAAAAATCAATTATACAATTTGGCTGTGATAATAATTACTTGAACACAGCATTTTCTATGTTTATAGTTATTGAGGTTTAGCCCTTAACTTTGATTTGCATTTATTTATGAATAGCCTAAAAAGTTTAGCAAACATCTATGAATAAGCCACAATGCACTTTCAGAAAAACTGTAGTTAGAACTTTCCCTGACAGATTTTTCCTTGTCGCTATATAACTGAAAGATAAGATATAAATAGTTAGAACTGGAAAACTTATAAGAATGATGCATACGACTTAAATTTTGGTTGAAGAACAAATTTGTATATTCTTTTCACAAAACCACTGAACTAGCGAGAATACAAATATTTTTACTTTTGTACAAAAGTACTTTTCGGCTTATGTAATTAAGCCTTTAAAAGCAACACACTACCTTAGGGGAAAGCAGTAAGAATAGCTTATCACCTATTCACAAATCTTATGCAATGAAAATTGGCAACAGAAGTAACAAGTTGACGGTCTTTTTATTTAGTGTCTACTTAAATCACTTATTTTTAGCATTTTGGAAATGTCGTGAGTAATGTAAAGAAAATAAACAACGAGTACACACAAATAAAATAGGAATGGGAAAAAGAGATGAGTATATAAAAATGTTTTCAATGTTCCATGTTTACATTCTGTAACTCTCGTTTTCAATGTTCTTGCAACTCTCGCATCGACAAAATTAAATCGATAAACTCTGAAAATTGAAACAAATCTCAGGTTTTTTTGCATCTTTCAACGGTCTGAGTGAAAATTAAACGCATAAACGCAGCTAATAATACAAATAATAGTTGTAGTGCTTTCAGAGTTTTATGTTTCTAGGTCCTAATTCTCATTGGACTGTTGCACCACATAATTTACTTTACTTACTTAATGATTAAAACTGCTTCAAATAACTAACTAATATTTATCTAAATGCGTAATTTAGAATTGTTTCTAAATCTTCATTGTTCTGGCACCTAACAAGAGTAATTAATTTCACTTCATATTCGAATAATATTCATCTCAAACGAACACAATGAGAGTACCAAAAAGTTGTTCATACACAATTTTGAATTTTCTTTGAACTCCTCTGAATAGCTGACTACATCCGCCATTTTTCAAAGGTGGCCGCCATTTTTAAAAGGTGGTGAGCAGAGAGAAAAGTTTTTTCTCTCTCGTGGTGAGTATGTGCACAAACTTGCATAAGTATTTGTTCCCCACATTTTTTTTATATGGAGTTAATACACATGCAAGTTGGTGGCCAAATCACAGCTTGTAGGCAAAAAGAGAGCAACCGTCGAAGTTGGTTCTCTCTATAAGTTCTTTCTCGATGGTACCAGTACGAGCAGTACAAGCCACGAACAGCAGACGAATATCAAATCAATGCAGCTTCTACGTCTAGTGTCAACGACATCGACTTAGAAGGTAATAATAATCCTAAAAAGCTGAAAGGAGAAGTACCCTTAACATCACTTCGGCGGATAGCACCAGTAACTCTTGATCTTAGCATTAGTATTAAAGATGGACCCAAACAACCAAAAGTTAATTACCCCAGGCGAAATATTGGTGGGAAACAACGTTCTTTTCAAAGTACTTGGTACGATAAGTATTCCTGGATGGAATATTCAGTCAAAAATGACGCGATATTTTGTTTTTTCTGCCGTCATTTCTCTGCAACAGAGAAAAAAACCATCCACAGCGAAAACCACAACAGGGAAAGCCTTACTAATACAGGTTTTAATGATTGAACAAAAAAAATTAATTAAAATTAGAAGCGTGTTATTTTGTGCCCGCCAGGACATAGCTTTAAGGGGACATAGGGAGGTTAAAAAATGTTATAAGGAAGACGAAGATACCGATAACAATAGCACATATGATGAAGGGGATAACTGTCCAGAGGAAAGTAATCGGGGTAATTTTAAAGAATTAGTAAATTTACTTTGTTTGGAAAGCAGCGATTTTGATACCAATCTCAAAAATATGCCAAAAAATGCAAAGTATACTTCTAAAGACATCCAAAATGATATATTAGATGCAGCATTAAAACTAGTTACTAAGGACATAGTTGATGAAATTAACGCCAGCAATATATCTATATAGTATTATAGTTGATATATATATATTGTGCCTACCCTAAAAAAAATCCTGGAGCCGCCCCAGGTAGCCAAGAGCTAGGAATATTCACGGTTCTGTAATAATTCCACTCCAAATTTTATAAAGTTAAGCTTTATTATTAACAATCTTAAAGTTAAGATGCATAATGAATAACATTAATAAAATAAATTAAAAAAAAATGTTGTTTTTTTTTCTGTGCCGATGGAGTCATTAATTTTTTAGTTTAGAATGTAAAGCTTAATAAAATACAGTGATAAAATAATGAACATTTTATTTCATTTTACATTTCCATTACATTTCCAGCTTCTTCCATTATAAGCACTTTGTGTACGGGCAAGTACCATTATTTTGGATTTTGTTGTGTTGATAGATAGTCCCCATCCGATACAGTATGCAGATAACCGATTGATCAGCAATTTTAAACCTTCGGGTGATTCTGAAAGTGTAACGAGATCATCGTCGTATAATAACATTCACGGTGCAGCTAGCTATTCTTATTCCCCCAGGAAGTTCATCCGAAACACCATTTATAAATAACGAGAACAAAAGAGCACAAAGTGGGCATCCCTGTTTGACTCCTGTGCTGGTGCTAAACCATTCTGAAAAGCTCACTCCATCCCAAACAGCAGCCTTCGTACCCGTGTATATCTCTAATTACTTTCAGGAACTTTATAAATAAGAGAATTCCTATTGATTAGGTCAACGAAAAGTCCGAAGACCTTTTTATTTAGTGCTTGAAACGCTTTGACTATAGATGATAGTGTAAAAATGTGATTGATCGTTGAAAAGTTTTTTCTAAAACCGGCCTGTAGATCAGATAAAATATTGTTCTGTTCTAACCATTGTTCGAGCCTTACAACTACATAGTATTCATTTCATCTGTAATTTTCTTTCAGGAGAGTGTATTGAGCCTTTTTTGTGTATAGGGAAAATGACGGATTTTTTGAACTATGAAGGTATGTCGGCATTCATAAAGATTTTATTGAAAATAATTTTTAAATGGTTTAGAGACAAGGGATTCGGTAGAAATACCCGCACCTATTTTATAGTTGGTTCCGTTAATTTCTTTCGCAATTTTCCAGAAGTCCTTTGGGTTTTTAGTTAGGCCTACTTCAGTTGCTTTTTTATTATCATAATCATATTTTTTTGCATACATAACATTTTATAACTTGCGTTCGCTTCCAGATACCAGCTTCTTAATTGAAGGTCATTTGATGACCCAAGTGCTTTCAGAAGTGCAAACGATTTTTCCGGGCTTTGTAGCAGTCATGGTAGGTAGGTAGAAATGGCTGTCCGGCTTCGCGCAGGACACAATTAGCGCTGAGTGCGCCGTTTTGATACCATACCTCGTGAGATTCTGAAAGGATTTGAAAAGGGGCTATGGATGGTGCACGTTCCGCACGTGCAGTCCTATGTAAAATATAAAATATAATTTTATTCTCCTACCCTACGGCCTATTATCTCATAGTACCATTTAGTGAGGGAGAAATAAGGGGGGAGGGGGTTAAAGCCACTTTGTGCTATTTAGGTATGAGATCAAATCTTTGATCTTGAATTCTGAGAGTTCCTCAATACCGTTGAAGAATTCCTTACCCAAGTGGAGTGCTCTTTTCCTGGCCAGGGCCGGACAATGGCATAGAAAGTGTGGGACTGTTTCTTTTTCATCCCGGTTCTCACAGCTACGGCAGAAAGAGTTATGTGGTATACCCAATTTTGCCGCATGCTCCCCTACAGGCCAATGCCCTGTGCAGGTAGCGACAATCCTGGCTATGTCATGCCTTGGTTTGGAAATTAAATTGATTGATTTTGGTTTGTTATAGGCGGGCCAGATTTTCCTGGATATAACGCAACTCGTTAAACTACTCCACCTATGATTTGCTTCTGATGTGTATTTGGTCAGGATATTGCCCTTCACAACTCCAAGAGGAGCATATACTCTCACTGCCAGAGAGTTGTGAAGGGCTGATCCTTGCCTAGCTAGCTCATCTGCCTTCTCATTACCCTCATAGCCCCTATGGCCCGGTATCCAGATAAGAGTGACGCTCATATCCAGTTCCTTTAGGGCCTCTTTACATTGCTGGACCAGTTTAGAGGATGATAAAGCTGAATCAATGGCTTTAATAGCTGCCTGACTGTCTGTTAGTATAGCTACATTTTGGTTCTGACGGATATTTTTAAGGGATGTACAAGCTTCCCTTATCGCCAACAATTCTGCCTGGAACACGCTGGCAAAATCGGGAAGTCTATAGGTTTTTGAAATCTCAAGAGATTCACAGAAGACACCTGCACCAACACCGCATTCCATCTTCGAACCATCCGTGAAGATAATTGTGTCGAAGTCTTCCGTCACAACGCCTTCCTCCCAGTCGGTTCTTGACGGGAGCAAGACTCTAAACTTCTTTGAGGTGTCTAGGGTAGGGATGCAGTAATCGGTGGTTGTGGATAGGATGGCTGATGGTATCAGGCTTGTTTGGTTGCAGTGCCCGTAAGATCTAGGTTTCCAGCAGCCTATTTCTTTGAGTCTCAAGATACTGCAAGACACCTGATATTTGATAAAGAGGTCAATCGGAAGAAGGTCCAAGATGACGTTGAGTGCATCCGTTGGACAGGACCTGATTGCCCCTGATATCCCTACGCAAGCATTTCTCTGCACCTTTGTAAGCTTGTTTACTATGTAGGCTTTGGTGAGAGCGGGCCACTACACAATGGAACCATAGACCAGTATCGGTCTTACAACCGCTGTGTATGCCCATTTTATCATTTTTGACTGGAGGCCCCACTTTTTGCCGAATGTTTTATTGCAGGCGTAGAAGGCGACACACGACTTACTTACCGCTCTTCGATGTTAAGCTTCCAGTTTAATTTGGTATCTAGTATTACGCCCAGATATTTAGCACTGGAAGACAATGATAGTGCTTGTCCGTTTAACCGAGGTAGAGTGAAGGGTGGTACCTTGGTTTTGGTGGTGAAAAGCATCAACTCGGTTTTGTTGCTGTTAACACCTAGTCCGCAGCTCGCAGCCCAGGTGCTTACTTTCTTCAAAGCCATATTAGTGATTTCACTGATCACGCTTGGAAATTTTCCTGAAACTAGAATGACCAAATCATCGGCGTACGCAACCGCTTTCACTCCACTACTCTCGAATTTCACCAGAATGCTGTTCATGACCAAAAGCCATAAGAGAGGAGACAATACACCTCCTTGAGGTGTTCCTCTGCTGGCATATTTGGTACACGTTGAATATCCTAACTTTGATTGAATCCTCCTATTACTTAGCATGGATATTATCCACCTTCTAATGTAGTTCTCAACACCGAAGTCTGCGAGTGATTCAGCGATGGATTCAGTTAGGACATTGTTGAAAGCTCCTTCTGCGTTTAAGAAGGTGGCTAGGATATATTCCTTGAAATGAATTGTGTTTTCTATCGTTCTCACTACCTCGTGAAGGGCAGTCTCTGTTGATCTGCCCCTCATGTAGGCATGTTGCGAGTTAGATAGGGGACAACTACTCAGAATGCTCCTTATGTGAGATTCTACGATTCTCTCCAGGGTTTTAAGAAGAAAGGAAGTAAGGCTTATAGGTCGGTAATCTTTGGCAGATTCAATGCCCTCTTTTACCAATTTTTGGTAAGAAAACCACTCTTACCTGCCTCCAAGACATGGGGACATGGTTTAGTAAGAGGCAACCTTTAAAGATACTCTCGAGCCGTGGTACTACTAATTCAAGCTGATTTTGCAGCATTATAGGTAGTATTCCATCAGGGCCTGGAGATCTGTATGGCGAGAAGGTTTTAATAGCCCAGACTATATTTTCTCTAGTTATAAGGGCGTTTACCTGCTCTATGGAGGTTGGCATGTTGAAAGTCAGATTGGATTCGGTTGGTTCTTCTGCACAACCTGGGAAGTGTACGTTCATTAGTAGCTCTAATGTCTCCATTGGAGATGCTGTCCAGCTTCCATCTGATTTTTTAAGAAATGAGGGGTTCGAATGTTATTTCGATAGAACCCTACTAAGCCTGACCGAATCTTTGATGTTTTCGATGGACTGACAGTACTCTTGCCATCCTTGTTTTTTGGCTTGAGCTATAGAACGCTTGTATATTCTCAAGCAGTCCTTATAAGGCTGATAAAATTTATGCTTATAGCAGATATTAAAAATGGTTCTTGTTATTTTCCTCAGATTAGATAAGTCGTCATTCCAAGGTGGAAAGGTTTTCTTACTGTATCTTATCGGACAAGAGACCTTGAATGCGGTGTTTATAGAGTCCTCGAAGTTTGAAATCTCTAACTCAAGATCTATTACCGAGTCGTAACTCGCGTTCGGTATACTGCGCAACTTTGAGCCAAAGATCTGACTAAATTTCTTCCAGTCAATTCTTCTTGGATTTCTATATGGGGAAGGAGATTTTATTTCAAATTTAAGATCAAATAGAATCCGTCTATGATCAGAAAAGGAGTTAAGAAGAGATACTCTCCAATTTTCGATGGAAAGGTTGCCATAAATATTGACAAATGTAACGTCTAACACATCTTCCCACCCTTCTGAGTTGTCCGTACTCGGAAAAACAAAAGTGGGAGTATTGCCCCTGTTACATATAGTCAAGTTATTTTCAATTATATAATTAAAAAGAGACTCACCTCGCTTATTAATTTCAGTGCTGCTCCAGATTGAGTGCCTCGCGTTCGCATCACTCCCTACAAGCAGACTTGTATGTCTGGCTTTTGCCTCCGCCACAAGAGTACGCACCTCCTCAGGCGGTGACTCTTTGTCATGGCAGGTGGAACTGCAGGGCCAGGATCCAGCGCCTCGCCGGGGGCTCCAACCTGCATGGTGACATCGTCTACCTCGACAATATCATCACCCAGGGTGGGGCCAACTTCCTGACTCTGCAGAATCCTTATAGAGACACTTTTGATGCCGAACCTCAGCTTGCACTGTGCCTCTTCTAGGGCTTTGCGACTAGCCTCGCAGATCCTCAGAAGATAGACCGCGCTATTCTTGCGCGGTTCCTCTGTCTTGATGACTACCCAGTCATTCATAGGAATCCGCGGATTCAGCCGTTGAAGGCTCCTAATCAGCTCCGCTCCAGTTGGCTTAATGCTCATCAGTGGCAACAAGATGCGAGCCAATGGTTTTCTAGGAACCTCCCTGGCGGGAATGAGCTTGAGCTTCAAGCCCTTCCAGTCGTTGCTAATCTTAGCAACTCCTTTGCCAAGGAAATCCCTTGAAAAGTCGTCTGCGCACCTTATCACTTTGTAACCCCTGAGCATTTCGCCGGAGTCAAAGCTGGGATAGGGACCTTCTTTTGCCGAGATTGTGTACTGGAAGACCAATTCCGAGAACTTAGCCTCGATTGAGTTCCAAGCTGACATCAGAGCTCTGTTGTCTGTGGAGAGCTCATCTACAATCGCCACCTGGAGGTTGTCTCTGACGACCTCACTCAAGGCGCGCGGTTGCGCTGTCGCCCTCGGAGTCTCTTTTCTGGCACTGCCACCAAGTTTGGTTCTCTTTTGAGGTGGCTTCTCCTCCTCCAGAGACCTGTTCCTCTTGGTGGACTTTTCTTTTTTGCTGGGTGGCGCACTCTTCTCCCGACTGTTGAATTCTTCAACAACTTTTTGATATTTTATTTTGTCGGCAGCATCACGCTCATGTACCTTTCCGGCTTTTTCGTTTTCGGCAATCTTGCCAAGAATGAAAGTAGCCTTTCTGTACTTGATCTTGAGCTGATCCGCAGGAGAGTGCTTGTTGGGCTTGGTAGCGTTGCTCTGGCGAGCCTTGTTACTTGAAGTTACGGGCGTTTTTTGAGAGGGATGCTGAAGCACAGGGGTACTAGTACCTCCCGTGTTACTTCTAAGTGTAGCCTGCTCTGAGGTGCTAGCGTCTCTAGCTTCCCCTGAGCTACCTACAATAGTATCCTGACTGGAAGCCAGGAGTTCATCCTCGGACTCAATAGATGGGATTTTAACACATAAATTGGACGAAGACATGATGGAGAAGTTCGATTTGATTCCCACGAGTAAGACGGAAAAGAAGGTCACCCTCAGCAGAGCCGCATACCGAGGGAAGGTATAAACAACAAAAACCGTTACCCACCACAGGCCTCCGGCTGAGCTCGTTCATGGTTGATTTACCCTCAACCTTTAATTCTTGGGCACGGATTTACTAGCTCACACCACCACTGAAACTAGGAACCTTGGATCTATGGTGAGAGAGGATTTCTGTGAGTTGTGCTATAAAAGAAGTCAGAACCACACAGCGATCCAATCTAACCTTAGCTATCACCGTCTGACACCTACAGACCAAAACTGTGGTGACATTGTCCGCCCGGCACCCACTAGGAGGGTTCGATCAAGGATTTTGCCGAGCTTGTAGCAGTCATAGTCAAACCATTTTTGCTTGAATTTTAAGATGGGTGGGAGTGATTTATTAGGCGTAGAATTTCGTATGTATTCAGTCAACTTATTAATGAGAATTTCTGGCAGTTCTGATGAAGCGTTGCTGTTTAAAAGAAACGAATCCAAGGAACGTTGGTATAGGGTAGATGATTCATTTTTCCAGCTAAGTCGAGGTAGTAGATTAAGATGGGTTTCTGTCGTTTGTGAAGTGTTCGCTATTTCTACTTTAACAGGCATATGATCAGAATACGGCTTGCACTGAACTTCAAAGTGTTGAATCCGGTCAATCCAGTCATTATTGGGAGCGAAAAGATCTATGACCGATCTACCTTGTCCTCCAGTGAACGTGTAATGTCCATCCATATCACCTTCTGTGCAACCATTAAGTATAAATAGGTCATACAATTGTAACAGATGTAACATACCGCGTCCATCCTTGTTGCATATATTTTCTTTTGACTGTCTATTTGTATATGAAATCACTGAGTTGGTATGTTATTTGTTGTTGTAATTTGAAAATTCCCAATTCTAGCATTTAAATCTCCAATCAATAATACACTTTTGCTGGTTAGTGTTTGCAAAATATCATACAATTTTTCAAAGAAATACATGATACATCTAAAGATTACATTAAATAAATAAATATCATACAATTTTTCAAAGAGATACATCTAAAGATTACATTAAATAAATAAATTTATAAATCTTGATTTTTACAATCAACAACAAGAAGCTTGTTGGCCCAGTTCAACTGAAAACATAAGAGAACTCAAACAAAAGAAAAGTTGTAAGTGTTTAAATATACAATTACGTCGAAAAATGATCGTAAATATGATAATAAGTAATTCGTTACTTTTAATAGTTAGGATGTGTCGTTTTTGGCTGGCAAATTCTTTTTAATTAACTGTACAATAGGTAAATTGTTTGGATAAAGCCCAATACGCGATTCTTAAAGTTAGACAAAAAATCATAAAACTAGCCTAATTAACCATAACTTACAACTAACTAACTGGCCCCATACGGACACTCTATAACTATAATTATACTTAATACTAACGCCTTTCGGCCCTAAGATCTATTTAATATAATTTTATTTTCATTTTTTGTATGCATCATATTTGTATACTAATTTAAATTACTCTTTTTTTTATTTACTTAAATACTACTTAAAATTAGGTCCTTAAAATAAAACTTAAAACGAATTATGTATTCGACCTTAAAAGTAGAACAACTACAGCAGCTTAGACTACCTATCAGATCGCTGGTGTAAATGCTGAAGAGAATCGGCGAATTCACCGCTCCCTGTTGAAGATCATTTTTAATTCGAATGTTGTAGTAGAAGTTACATTACCACTTTTGACATCAAACTTTCTACCGTTAAGCATATAAAGCATATATGTACATCAATGGTTTGCTTATGCCAAGTTTGCTCATTTTTATATAAAGACCATCTGACCATTCGGTGTCAGAATCCTTTTCCAAATCAACCAGAACAGCACCTATGCATTGTTTTTTTTATTTATTCCATTGGATATCAGAAACAAGTTTAGACGCAGCATAAATTGTGTCATAAAACGCCTTGATCCCTAACTGTTTATCAGGAATTATTTTGTTATCCAAAGCCCCGTTGATGATCTTCTCGAAAACTTTGCTGGTGCTCGGAAGAAGACTTTTCGACCGAAGACTTGGACGGGTTGGAGTTGTCCTTTTTCGGGAAGAGGATGAACCACAGCGATCTTCCAATGCATTTAGTACATTATAAGGCAAATGTCTTAGTACAACGTTAGTCGTGGTTGGGGAGAATGCTAACATTTACCTCGTACACGTGCAGAAAGCAGCTCCCACTGGCTCCACCTTTTCCCTCGGTATTGCAATTATGTAAATGTCATCATCAAGGATGGCTTCTTCTGGATCTATTTGCGCTGTCTGTGAATCGTCTGTATAAGTTTTTGTGTCTTGTTAGTAAGCCACTCTTGTGTCTAGATAGGGCTTCTGAAGACGTCCATTTGGTCTCCTTCTTTGTACTTACGCATTGTGCGTTCCATCGTTCGCTTTATTGTTTCGTCCATCTGTTGTTAATGTTGGCCAATTGAGATAGCGATCCTAAAGCCAGTATTTGTGAGAAGAAACCAAGCGCATGCTTCAGAAATACGACGCAAACAACAAAAATCAATTCAAAGCAAACGTCACCGTAATTTGTTAAAATAATATCCCCGTCTTTCGCAAAAAAAAAAAAAAAAACTTGTCGAATCGATGTCGTAGCGAGTACAGGCTGTGATAATGGCAAAATGTAAACCTTTCATTTTTGCCACACTTTAACTTTTGAATCGCTTTAAATATGTTTAATACATTGAGTTTATTATTAAATATTGCGAATGCGTTTTAATTAATTGCTCATATAAATATTCTAATTTTTAATTGGTTATTGCAGTTTAATATTTTATGCGGACTGGAGCCCCAGCCTTAGCCGTGCGAATTTAGATGGCACAAATCAAATTGTTATAGTATCAACAGCAATATACTATCCTAACAGGGTAACACTTGATCTTGCCAACGAACACGTCTATTGGATTGATATCTACAAGGATTTTATTGAGAGAGTAGACTATAATGGGAATAATCGGTGGGCAATGAAGAAAACTTCTGATGTAAGTAATTTAATGTTTCATATATATGCATTTAATTGGTATAATTTTTTTCTATTTCAAGACTATAATTGCCTTAAAATCCATTCACGCTGTAGAAATATTTGAAGACACAGTGTACATAGCGCCATGGGCCGACAATTTCATAATATCTATGAACAAGTTCACTTTAAAAGCAGAACAAATGGTTCAAGATGTAAAAAAACCTTACGATTTTCGAATATTTCATCGGCAAAAACAACCTGAAGGTAAACACTAGATTTAACAACAGATAACTTGATTTTGTTTTATTTTATATTTTTATTTTAGTTGCACATCCATGCAGAGAAAATAATGGCAATTGCAGTCAAATATGTGTTCCCCTTTGGAAGAAAATGTTTGCCACGGTGCAATGCATGTGTTCGCCTGGATACAAATTAGTTAAGAAAACGAAATGTGTTTTAGTTGAATATGATAACATATTGCTATACACTCAAAAACGATTGTCTTGTATCTCGGCAGTTCCTTTGAATCCCAAAGAAATGACACAAGGTATTGAGAATGTACACGATGCAATTGTACCGATGTATAACGTCAGCTGGTCCGTAGGCCTCGATGTCAATGTGCGTGAAAAATTGGTTTACTTTATACAGACTAGTCCGTGAGTAAATTATGAACAAAATATGGAATTGTGTCTTTTATAAAATGATTTCGTTAAATTACAGTAATGACTACTCGATATATAGCCAAAAAATGGATGGTAGTCCTCGACGATTTTTAACACGAGGTGCGGGAAGTGTTCCTGTGATCGCGTATGATGAAATATATGACCATCTATATTGGGGCGGAACTAATCAGTTGACTGTAGCGCCACTATCTAACCTTAGCAAGTCAATGAGTATATCAACTGAAAGAGAACCAATGTAATTAAACCTTTTGAATGTTGTAACTTATTTTAATGTACATTCTTATCAGGTCGATAGCCATTAGTACTAGTGCGGGGTTTCTATTTTGGTCACATTGGCTTTTTGCAGACGTTGCTGGTTCAATTAGAAGATCATGGTTAGATGGAAGTCATAAAGTTGTTTTGATTATGTCAACAAAAAGTATGCCTATGAAATGGCCATTGAGCTTAACAATTGATAACAAAGGCAAGAAACTTTATTGGTGAGTAAAACATTTAAAAACTTTAATTGTAACCAAAATATATATGTGTGTCAAATCATTTTGTTTTCTATTTAATTACTAATGTCAAATCATTATAGAAAGTAATCTGATGGAGAAACACATAATTGAACATTTTGAATAAAAACAACTCAAAATGTTTCTCTCATAGATTTTTTTATTTTAGTTCTTTATTAGTAAACCAGTAATTTGTTGAGTTAAAACATTTTGGCTTTCGATCTGATCTCATTACACTGGTCTACAATTTTTGTGTGTGCAGCTGCATATTTTAAAATACTAATATTTTGCGTGATGGTTAATGCGCATGACTGACTTACCACAGGTCTCGGATACTGCCTCTTGCGAAGAATTGACAAATCCTTCCTGCTTTCTTAAATTAGCCGTTCGGATTCAGCATACAATGCACAAGAACGGTTGAGACTTATAAATCACTAGGCCCTACTTTCCAACGGACTGTTGCACCACCTAAATTCTTTAGGTTAATATTTTGCTCATAGATATCTACCCGCATTTTTCAAATTGATTTTTTTTAGTTACAAAAGTAAATAAAAAGTTTGTGTACAAAACTATACAAACCTGGAAAGCGGGTCCAAGATTCGAATAAACGCAACCGAAAACCTAACAGTGAAGTTCATAGAGCGTCAGCTGAGACGTGTTATTTTATGTAACGGTTTGTTATTACTTAATAAAAAAGTATGATGATCAATTAACATCCAAAATTGTGCATGACCGTAGATGTAGTTTCGGAGGTCTAGCAAACATTTTTCTTCGTGTCCATTTATTTAAAAAAAAAAATAGCGAAATGAAAAAAACTAAACTTTTGACTCTGACTCTGAGTTTCATGACAAAAAAGTTTACTAAGGCAAATAAAGTCATTCGAATGAAGTCTGAGTTAGTAGATTAGAGATATGCGGCCTTAAAGTTTTTGGGATGGCGAAAACTAAAATGTATTTAACCTTTTCGGGATTTGTTTTAGTGCCTTCCGATATGATTGTGAATTTTTATATACATATATGCTGTACAAACTTTTAACTAACTTTTTCACTTTTAAATGGGATCTTAAGCCGCCATTTAAATGTGAACAAACACAACCATAACTTGTATACGGCTCTGAAGTATGTTTGGATGCTGCCTCCCTGCCACGTTTTAAAGTGAAATAACACCACATGATTTTAGTTCTCATCATTGAAACAAAAATAAATGTCCATCAAAAAGGTCCCGATAAAAATTATAGTCGGATGAAGCCTTACATTTTAGTACGAGTAGATGGCTCCTTTCCCCATAACATAAGATGTCCAAATTCTTCCATTAAGCTATAACAATGGTATTTCTGTTTCGGACACAACAAAAGGTCATTTTTCTATAGTTCTAGGTTATAAATAGCACAAATAAACTTAACTTGATTAAATGACTAGTTGTGCAATTATTTGTACAATTTATTACAACCGGATAATCGGAGAATACAAACTTATTCTGTCGTCTGAATAAACATCCATTTCTTTAAAGTTTAAAGTATTACTTTCCTGGCGTCAGGTATACACCAATATCACTAACAATTCATGAAATATAAAAGAGTGTTCCAAGGATAAACCAAATCTGATACCAAATTTTATTTACTGATATTAGGTGCGATGTAAAAGAAAAAACTATAGAGCAAGCGAACTTAGATGGATCTTCCCGAACTGTACTATTTCGGGATGAGGAGTATCATCCAATTTCAATAGCCTTTTATAATGGATTTGTCTTTTGGGTTGACAATCAAAACGGCAGCATACGACGATTTAATATTCGTCAATCGAACAAAGTTGAGCCTGGAGCCAATAGGTAAGTTTTTAAAGAAAAAGTCTTCAATTCTAAGTTAAATATGTACTAATGATCCATTATTATATAAGTTCTAGTTTAACAGAAGTTTATGCTCTTGTTCGTGGTCACACAACAAATTTAAAGGTATTTGAAACAACGGAGCAACCAATTGAGTCTAATAGATGTGCTTTAATAAAATGTCCTGGAATATGTTTTAACACGCCCAAAGGCCCAGTATGTGCATGTCCCGATGAATTTTCCTTAAACGGAACCGGAGATAAATGCATTCCAAAAATTGATACAAATAATGATGATATATTTGTCAAAAATTGTACAGGATTTTTGTGCAAAAGAACTAAAGAATGCATCAACTTCAAGGATTTGTGTGATGGCTTTGATGACTGCGTGGATGGAAGTGACGAAGATTATAGTGAATATGGCCAATGTCATGCTAAAAACTGTGATTTGAATACGCATTTTGTTTGTGACATAGTGCGTTGTTTCCAGAGATCATTGCTATGCAGTTCAATCGCATATTGCATGGACGGAACAGATCATATGAACTGCGAAACAAAATCTTGTAGTAGTACTGAATTTAGGTGTGAAAAGAGCGGGAAGTGTATACCGAAGACTTGGGTTAGAGATGGTGTTTGGGATTGTGGTAAGCATACAGACGTTTTCATTTTTAAAAGTATTAAATGTCCATTTGCAGGACCGGGAGACAGATCTGATGAAAGTGTTATTGAAATGGACATGTGCCTTGAATTTGAATGTGATAATAAGCATTGTATACCGTTCACTGAACATTGCGATGGAGTAGATCATTGTGGGTAAGTTAAAAATTGAGTCTCATAAACAAATTTCTTATCATGTGTGGATATTATTTTACGAGCAAACGTTAAATTAAAATATAATTTCAAATGCTTTTCTATGTATGGCAAGTGTAGATACAAGAATTTTCGAATATATATATATTTGCTAAGTAGGTTTCAGTTTAACTTATAATAAGTGAAATTAAAAATTGATTTTATATTTCATTTTTTTTTTTAAATTTTCTATAAAGATTTTATCGATCAATTTTGCCGAAACCTTAATTTGTTTTGTAATATATATATTAACTCTTTCAAGTGATAACTCAGATGAAGCTGGATGTGATACGGATTGCGGCCCAGGTGAGAGATATT
The DNA here is from genome assembly GCA_920104205.1 of Eupeodes latifasciatus. NCBI lineage: Eukaryota > Metazoa > Arthropoda > Insecta > Diptera > Syrphidae > Eupeodes > Eupeodes latifasciatus. The sequence continues at coordinate 83,479,709 of OV049925.1, forward strand.
GTGCTCCCATTGGATGTTATAGTGAACGAATGCTATGCGATGGGGTTCATGACTGTTTAGATTACAGTGACGAAGCAAACTGCACCGATACCAAGAGTGATAATCACGAAGAAGACCTGGGGGTAGCACATATATGTGGTCCACATGAATTTAGCTGTGGAAATCCTTTTGAATGTATTCCACATATATTAAGATGCGATGGAGTTGCTCACTGCTTCGACAAAACTGATGAAGAAAACTGCACTAAAATATTTGCTAGTAGTGATTTTAATGAAACCATTACGTGCGATTCTCCAGATCGTTATTGTGCTGCGTCGAACAAGTGCATTACAGTACTTCAGTTGTGCGATGGAATAATTAATTGCGAAGATGGCACAGATGAGGGTTTTCGATGTATGGAGAAAGTTTGTCAAAAGAGCAACGCCTGTTCACATTATTGTCATAATGCACCAGAAGGATTTGTCTGCTCATGTCCCTCGCATATGTACCTTCAACCTAATGGACTACGTTGCAGTATGGACCATTCATGTGAACATTGGGATACTTGCTCACAAATTTGCGAAAAATCTGGAAAAGCTTACGAGTGTAAGTGTCATGAAGGTTATAGCTTGCAGTATGACATGTTCACATGTAAAAGTGTAGCTCCTGATGAGCCATACGTCATATTCAGTAATCGACAGGAGATACGAGGAGTAAATCTTAAAACTTCTGTTGTTAGTAATTTTTATACATCGTTGAGAAACACAATTGCACTAGATTTCTTATACCGCAATGATTCAGTGGAGATTTTTTGGACAGATGTTATGGATGATAAAATTTACAGGGGCCACCTTGTTGGTGAGTCATTGAGAAAAGTTGAAGCTGTGGTAAGATCTGGCCTATCGACTACTGAAGGGTTAGCTGTTGACTGGATTGGTCTCAATCTCTACTGGATTGATAGTAACCTAGACCAAATAGAAGTTGCTCTACTAAATGGCAGCTTTAGACGAACTCTAGTCGCTGGAGATATGGAGAGCCCTCGGGCATTGGCTCTTGACCCTCGTGAGGGGCTTCTCTTTTGGACTGATTGGGATGATAATTTTCCTCGCATTGAGCGATGTTCTATGGCCGGTGAGTTTCGAAGAACAATTACTCAAACAAACCAAGTCATCTCGGCATGGCCAAATGGATTAACTTTGGATTACACGCAGAAGCGTGTTTATTGGGTTGATGCTAAAGCAGATGCAATATACACCACTAAATATGACGGCAGTGATCATCATTTAGTTGTTCGCGACAAAGAGATTCTATCCCATCCGTTTGCTATCTCAGTTTTTGAAAATTACGTATATTGGACTGATTGGCGGACAACATCAGTTATAAGAGCAAACAAATGGAATGGATCAGACATTCAAGTTATCCAGAGAACATTGTCTCAACCATTCGGTATACAAGTACTACATTCTAGTAGGCAACCACAGGATGAAAATCCTTGCGGTATAAATAATGGAGGTTGCTCTCACTTATGTCTGTTAAGGTAAATTGATTTTTTAGTGATGAAAAAATGTTGTTTGTTTTTTCTCGCAGTGTTAAGAAGACCTATAAATGCGAATGTCCACACGTTATGCGCCTTGATTTAGCAGATAATAAGACTTGTGTGCCAAATGAACAAGTGTTGTTGTTTATAATGGGAAATGAAATTCGCGGAATTGATTTAATGCAACCAAATCATCATACAATACCGACAATAAGACAGTCACCGCAGGCAAGTATTTCTTTTTTTTAATCTTCAATTGTCTATATCAAATTTTGTTATCATAGCAATTAATAATGATATGAAGTCCAATTGCGTTTCGCCCGGGTACGACCGTTGGTCTTATCAGCGCAGTGACATAAGGCTTACGATAAGGCTCACGAATATAAAGTGCAATTTAAATGTTCGGGGCTTTGATCCCATTTTACAAAATGCATGCTTTATTTCCGAAACAAGAAGGTTGGAGGTTATGTCCCACTTATTTATTTGATATACTGGGACGCATTGTTTTGGAGGATTTGAGACAGGTGTGAGGTTGTGTTTTTTTCAATGTTTCTTTTTAAAGGATCAAGAGTAAAGAAACTTTAAATTTTGTATTTGTGTCCAAATATGTATATACTTATATACAAAAATATTCGTACATATCTTTCCACTGTTGATCCAAGGTCTTTCCACAGGGGGGAATAATAACAACTTTTGTTGTTGATCTGTGCCCTCACTATTTATTTATATACACATTGAACCATCTTTACGTTTGAACATTTCTCGGGCCAACAGAAATTGAATAAATTCTTTTTCCCATGTTACCCAATATTTTTCAAGAAGAATTTTCCTTTTTTTATGTACTTCTTCTTAAATCCAAAATACCAAAATCCAAATCACGAAATTTCAACATTTTCTAGTGATGTTTGCTTGGTTCATCCCTCCATTCATGCTTCCTAACCCAAAGTTCTAGGTTCGCCATTATTGCAAGTGATAAATTTATTACACCTGTCTGATCAATATTTATTATTGTTTATTTTATAATTTAAATTCTCCAATATTTCAATTTTAGTTTTATTCGTGGCGTGAGGTTTGCGCCTATGACTCATGTCAGACGTTGGATTTCACGTGTTTCATATGCACGTAAACGAATAATTCTTGTCGTTAAAAGTGCTTGGTTGAGATTTTTAAGTCACTGCGCCCTGAGTTTTTTTAACAGGGGTTTGAAAAAAGGTATAAAAACGGTTAAATAAAAATGAATACCGTTTTGTTTTTCTTTTAAGTAATTTATATTTGTTAGGGAAATTCCCCCACATTAATGTTAAAAGTAGCATATTCAATATTGATAAAACTAATTTTAATGAAAAATATAAAATTATTCTTAAAAATATTTACCTACTTTACAGGTTATCGGACCACAACGAATAGACTTCACTGTAGATGACAGCCGCATATATTGGACCGACGTACAGCTTAACGAAATAAAAACTGCTGGTTTATCAAATGGTCTTATTGATACTATTGTGAATACAGACCTTTCGAAGCCTTATGTAAGTTTTTGAAATAAAAAGTTTTTGGATAAGACGAATCAAGATTATACTTCAAAAGATAAAACGTCAATCGTTCCGCAGATTTACAAAAGAAATTAATGTCTTCATTAATAAGTATGAACGTAGGGAATACGTTAGGTTCTTCAACTTAATTGAATTCCATTTCTTATGCTTTTGAAAAAAATTGTTTTTTTTATTTGGAATTATAATCTAGGCTTTTTATTCTACTTCACTCTATTTGGTTAATTATGATAAATATGATTATGATTTTGATTCAATGAAATAAGTACTAATTTATTTATTGTTCATTTAAATCAATGACAGGGATTTGCAATTGATTGGATATCGAAAAACATGTTTTTTTCATCTGGGAAGATAAAATGTCAAATATTTGCGTGTAACCTAAAAGGAGAATATTTTACTGAAATTCACAGAAACCTTAATGTTGTGGAAAGCATTGCTCTTGACCCGGCAGAGTAAAAATCGTGTTTATTTCATTTTATTCATATTTTTAATTAAATTTTCTTATTCAGAGGAAAAATGTTTTGGTCGCATTCATCTCGCGAAGACAACATTGCCAAAATTGAAATGAGTAATATGGACGGATCTGGTCGCAGAGAATTAGCAGTCATGAAACAACTTGTTCAAAGTTTAACCTATGATTTTGATTCACGTCGCCTTTACTTCGTCTATCAAGGTTCTGGAATTGCTTATTATGATGAAAAGACCAAGAACATATCTTATGTTCTGCCAGCAAGTGAAGTTATGACCATCAGTAGTGTAACGGTTTACAATGATACTCTATACTTCCCGGAAAACATCCAAAGTGTCATTATGAGCTGTGAAAAAAACTCTTGCACGAACTATTCGATTTTGAGGAAAAATACCAGTAAGTTAGTTATTGTGGTTTTTTGTTTTGGTTGGTTTTCAAGTTGCGTGCATAATATATGCATATATTTAAAATCATGAAACAAATAACAAAATTATAAAAAATTAATACATTTCTTATTTACTTCTCTTTTTGTATATATAATAGACTTGACCAAAAAAATGCAATGCAGAATTATAAACAAATGATCGTCAACATTTGCACTGTTAAAAAAGATTTAGGGTGCCTACCACTGCTGTTTAAAATTTTGTACTAATTATAAAGATTTTAGGTCAGAATTTTTTTTATCATTAAAGCCAAACAATGTAGATGTTCATATTTTTATAAGAAAATTGAATAAAATAAATTGCGCGGTATAACAGCTTGTTGAGAACGAGGGCTTAGTGACTTACAACTCTTAACCATTCCTGTATGCGAGTAATGTCAGAGATGGAAGGGACCTATAGATTACATGCCGAATCCGAACGGCTTATTGGAGAAAGAACTTTTCATGACAAGAATTGTCAATTCGCACTAACTATAACGCCTACTAGGAAATTGAATGTCCAACAAAAAAGGTCAACATAAAAATATTCGTCTGAAGAATCGTTTTCATGTAATCAAGCCTTAAATTTGATAAAATGATTTTCTACAAAAATATTTACATCTGCTAGTACCTTGTTTAGCTTTAATGATTTAGGAGCTCTAACACAAAATATATAAAGGAATACAAAATATAAAACAGCAACCCCTATAAACATTTTTTAATTGTTTCTTATCATTCTGAGAATTGTTTTCGAGGTTGTATTCAAAAATTAAAATACTTGGATTTTTGGGAATAGTATATTATATACATACACTAAGTTAAGTTTTATAATTAATATTACATTAAAATGAGGGTTTCACGTCGAAATGAGACATAGTAAGACGAAAATTAGTTTATACCTTCCTTTTGGTGTTTTAAATATTGTGTGTCAAGTCTCATAAAATCTCTTGTCTCGTAAGATATCTCTTTTTCGTCATTATCTCCGTATCAGTAGCTCCAGTGTTTCAAATTTTCAAGCACTGTTTCTTTTTAAAGGATAGGCATACAATTTGGTAAGTGCATGATTTTGAACCCAATTAATGGGGTTGGGTGCTCAAAAAAATGTCTGCAGCCAATGATAAACATTTTATCACAAGCTCAGATGAATGACTTAAATTAATGTTTTGTAATTGTAAGAACACATACATTTTAGAGCACTCAGCCTTAATCCGAATTCGAAATGATGTTCGGGTTCGAAATGTTGTCCTTACCATTATTGTTTTTGATAATAAATAAATAAATAATAAATTGGGTGGTGCAACAGTCCGTTTGAAAACTAGAGCCTAGTGACTGACAACTCTCAACCATTCCTGTGTGCGAGTAATGTTGGCAGGAATGAAGGGGACCTACAGTTTAAAGCCGAATCCGAACGGCAAATTTGAGAAAGCACTTTTCATGACAAGAATTACTCTTGGAGAATTTGTCAATTCTGCCTCGCAAGAGGCAGTACCCGTGAAAAAACTTTAGGTGGCATAGGCAGGGATCGAACCCAAGACCTCTGGCATGACAGTCCAAAGCACTAACCATCATGCCACGGGTACTACAGTTTTTGATAATAGATACAGTTAATATGCTGATGGTGGAGGAGTAGACAACCAGTAAAAAGCTTAAACATTTCAAAGAAAAAATTTAACTTTTTAACAAAATTTTGTACTATCCTTATTGAGAGGTTGATCCCTTTTTTGTCATATTTCACTGGACTGTAAGTGAGTATTGCTTGATAACTTTTCAATATTTTCTTTAGAAAGCATTCAAGCTATCAAGATGTTTTACAATGAAGCTCAACAAGGCAGCAATTCGTGTGCAGGTGAACGACGTGGTGGATGTGAACATCTCTGTTTGTCAAAACAGAGTAATGAGCATACTTGCAAATGTGCTATTGGGTTTTATCTGGATCCTAATAATACCACACAGTGTATAGGAATACCTGAGTTCTTATTTTTCTCCAACCATGAACTGAAAGGAATTACATTACTTGATGAGAAAAATTCTGGAAAAATCCTTCAAGATAGAAGGGTTGGTATTCTTCTTAACCTCATTAACCTCATAGTTAACACAACTTTTATTTTCTAGGCTCTTGGTGCTATATCTCGCATTACTCTGGCAACCTTCATCGATTATTATGCTGCTGATGATTATCTCTACTGGGCTGATAGCGAAAAGGGTATAATTTCGCGTATCAAACGCGATGGAACACAACGTGAAGTTATTTTAGAACAACTTGATCAAACCGGTGAACAGAATAATCAAGATTGGTTGGGTGGGATTGCGATCGATTGGGTTGCTGGAAATATCTACTGGAGTGACACTAAACGAAATATCATTGAAGTGGCACGTTTGAATGGATCTTCGCGATATGTTGTAATTTCAAATGTCGAAAATCCATCAGCTTTGGCTGTAGATCCTGTTCAAGGATTTTTGTTTTATGTAGGCGATCGAATTATCGGAAGAACTGGTCTCGATGGAAGTCAGCCTTTTATTCTGGTAAACCAAACTAAAGCTGTGACTAATATAGTACTCGATATTGATGCTACAAAGGTTTATTGGTGTGAGTCTGGAAATGATGTTATAATGAAAGTTGATTACGATGGAAATTTGAAAACTCAACTCTTAAACCATAGTTTGAACAATCCAGTTGCTTTAGGACTCATTGATGATGATATATATTGGGCTGATAATTACCTCAACAAAGGAAGCATTAAAAAGGCATCTTTGCAGAATATTTCCGGTGTTGTTGAAGTTTTTAAGTCGGAAGGAAATATACTTAAGGATTTAAAAATATTTTCCAAGAGAGTTCAAAAGGGAACAAATCTTTGCGCTCATGATAATGGAGGATGCCAAGAGTTATGTCTCTACAATGGCACCAATGCCATTTGTGCATGTTCTCATAGCCGTGTCGCTGCAGATGGTTTGAGTTGTGAGCCATATGATAAATTTTTACTTTTCTCATATCGTAGTTCAATTGAAAGCATTCATATGACAGAGCATCTTAATAAAAATGGTCCAATCGAAAAAATAATTAACGCAACGTATATGCGAAACGTTATAGCACTTTCCTATGATTATGACAACAACAAGTTATTTTATTCCGATGTTCATATGAGCACTATTAATTCAGTGGAATTTGATGGATCAAAGAATTCCGTCTTGGTGAATCGGCAAGGAAGAGTAGAAGGATTGACATTTGATGTTGTTAATCGACAACTCTTTTGGACATCAAATAACGATGCCACTATAAGGAGCTTGGATCTTTCAGAAGCAAATGATAATCCTGATAATAATAGTCAACTTGTCAAGACAATTTTAAAACTTATGTCTCACGATAAACCTCGAGGAATAGCAGTGGAGCCTTGTATGGGTATGATTTACTGGACGAACTGGAACGAACAGACACCATCAGTTCAAAGAGCTTATGTCACAGGCTTTGGAGTTGAATCGATTATAAAAAATGACATTTTAATGCCAAATGCTCTGACACTGGACTTCGAGGAACAAAAGTTGTACTGGGCTGACGCTAGACTTGATAAAATTGAGAGAGCCGACTATGATGGATCACACCGAGTTGTCCTGGCTCATTCAACACCAAAACATGCGTTTTCTATGACAGTTTACGGCGATCTGTTATTTTGGACAGATTGGGTGTTACACGCAGTTGTCCGAGCTAACAAATATTCTGGATCTGATGTGGTGTTTTTGCGTGAGCACATAACTCGACCAATGGGGATTATTGCTGTTCAGAACACAACAATTAATTGTGATTCTAACCAGTGCAAGGTTCTTAATGGTGGGTGCGAAGACGTTTGCATTTTACGCAAAAATGGAACTGCAAGTTGTCAGTGTACTCGTGGGGTATTAGCCTCTGATGGTAGACGATGTATTCAAGCCGTAAATAGCGTTTGTTCTACTGGACAATTTATTTGCAAATCTGGGGAGTGTATTCCATTTGAATTGACTTGCGACAATATACCACATTGTCTTGATGGTTCTGATGAAGTTCGGAGTTATTGCATAATTCGTGAATGTCCGGCTGATTTCTTCATGTGTCAAAATCATCGTTGCATTCCTCATAATGAAACTTGCGATGGCGAGCAGCAGTGCGGCGATGGGTCTGATGAATCGGAATTGCTTTGTAAATGTGAAGCTGACCATTTTCATTGCGGCAGTGGTGAATGCATATCAATGCAATATCGATGCGATAGGTTAAGGGATTGTAAGGATTTCAGTGATGAAAAACACTGTCCTCCGCATGAATGTCTACAAGGAGATATAAATTTCACTCATTGTGCTGACTCAACGGTGTGTTACATGCCTGAATGGCGTTGTGATGGCGATCGTGACTGTCCTGATGGAAGTGACGAGGCGGATTGTGCAAACATTACCAGACTGGGATGTGCAGCTCGACAGTTTCAATGTGCAAATGGGCGTTGCATCAACGAAAAATGGCGCTGTGACAATGAGAATGACTGTAACGATGGAAATCCTAGTTCTGATGAACTTAATTGTCCGTTACAGTGCAAGCTGAACCAGTTCCAATGCGACAACGGGTGCATTCCAAGCAGCTGGCAGTGTGACAATAAGACTGATTGCGATGATGGCTCAGATGAAGGCCCACAGTGTCCACATAGAGAGTGCCCACAAACGAAATTTAGGTGTTCTCTTTCAGGAAGATGTATATCTCACAGGTGGGTTTGTGATGGTGAGCCAGATTGTCCCGCTCCTGGACTAGAAGATGAGGGTGAACATTGTGGATTGATTTCAGTTTTGCATGTTAATGCTTGTCCACCTCCTATGTTTCTGTGTTCAAATGGACAATGTTTAGAAAGACAATACGTTTGTGATGGAGATCAGGATTGTCTTGGTGGAGAAGACGAATATGAGGATTGTCCTCATAATACCTGGGAAACATCACTTTGCGGGCCTGATGAATTTTCTTGTGCCTCAAATGCGTTATGTATAGCGAAAAATTTAACTTGTGATTCAAAAGCAGACTGTGATGATATGTCAGATGAGGATGCAACACTTTGCGCTAATTCCAGTCGTGTTTGTAATGGCCCTGAACTATTTAGATGTAAGAACGGTGCTTGCGTAAGTTCGAGTGCATTATGCGATGGGTCTAATGATTGCATGGATTTTAGCGATGAAGAACGTTGTGGGATAAACGAATGCAATATTCCTGATATTTGCGAACATGATTGTGTTGATTTGCCTATCGGTTATATGTGTAAATGTAAACCAGGCTACAAGGTCCATGATTTGAATCACCAGTTGTGTGACGATGTAGATGAATGTTCGGAACAACGACCGTGTAGTCAAATTTGTGTAAATACTTACGGTTCATATAAATGCCTCTGTAGTCAAGGATATGAATTAAAAGACCAGCGTACTTGCAAAGCTACAAGCAATGAAACTATGACACTAATATTTTCAAACAGATATTATATCCGGCAAGCGGATGCAAATGGAAATGTATCGATTCTGGTTCATCAATTGTCAAATGCTGTAGCTCTGGATTTTGATTGGGAGACTAAGTGTCTTTTTTGGTCCGATGTAACGTCAACAGTGGGTATGATAAAAAGGTATTGTCCAGCAGATAATAAGACAGTAACCTTGCATCAGGCTATGCTGAAGAATCCGGATGGTTTAGCGGTAGATTGGATTGGAAAGAACTTATATTGGTGTGACAAGGGCTTGGACACGATCGAAGTGTCCCAATTAGATGGAAAGTATCGAAGAGTCCTAATCAATAAGAATCTTAGTGAACCTCGTGCGATAGCATTAGATCCTTTCAATCGAAATATATTCTGGTCAGATTGGGGTGACAGTCCGCACATTGGGAAGGCGGGCATGGATGGATCCAATAGTCGAGTTATTATTCACGACAATCTAGGATGGCCTAATGCTCTAACAATTAGTTTTGAAACTAATGAGCTCTTCTGGGGTGATGCGCGAGAAGATTTTATAGCTGTTAGTGATTTGGAAGGAAAGAACCAAAGATTGCTTTTGGGGAGGAGTATAAATCCATCGCTCAAGCTACATCACATATTTGCGATTGCAGTGTGGGAAGATCGTATATACTGGTCCGATTGGGAAACAAAATCTATTGAGTATTGCAACAAATACGACGGAAAGAACTGTTCAACGTTAATCACGACGATTCATCGACCTATGGATTTAAGGGTATATCATCCTTATCGTCAAATGGCAGCTAAATCAGGAAATCCTTGCGAATCCGCGGGTTGTGCTACGCTTTGCCTACTTTCTCCAATATTTCCTTACTACAAGTGTGCTTGTCCAAATAATTTTATTCTTGGTGAAGATGGAAAATCCTGCAAAGCCAATTGTACGGCTGCTCATTTCCAATGCGTGAACACTTACAAATGTATTCCTTTCTATTGGAAATGTGATACTCAAGATGATTGTGGAGATGGAAGTGATGAACCCGAGTCTTGTCCCGATTTTCATTGCGAACCTGGTCAATATCAATGCTTTAACAACAAATGCATTCATCCTTCAGCAATTTGCGATGGACAAAATCAGTGCGGAGATAATTCAGACGAAAGGAATTGTGATAAGTTTACGTGCTTTGAGAACCATATAAAATGCGAGCGTTGGGGAAATAGTTCGGCGTTTTGTATTGATCAAGTAAAAAAATGTGATGGGGTGAAAGATTGTCCTGGTGGAGAAGACGAAGCCGGATGTACACCACTGATTTGTAAGAAGGATCAATTTCAATGTGGAAACAATCGTTGCATGCCTTATGTGTGGGTATGCGATGGTGATATGGACTGTCCAGATAAATCAGACGAGGTTAATTGTGATCGTAGTTCGTGTGCATCGGGTGATTTTGCGTAAGTTTATTCCCAAAATATTTGAATTACTTGATTAAAATTTAATTAATTTTAAGTTGTGCTTCTGGGCGTTGCATACCAATGACATGGCGTTGTGATGGCGAAGAAGATTGTCCAAATGGAGAAGATGAGCCTTCAAACTGCCATTCTTCTAAAGAAACTTGTGATCCAACATACTTTAAGTATGCTAGACATTTATAACTTTGTTTTTGTTCTTGTTCTTAAATATTTTAAATTACAGATGTAATAATTCAAAGTGTATACCTGGCAGATGGCGTTGTGATTATGAAAATGATTGTTTCGATGGAAGTGATGAGCTTAATTGTGACATGAGGAATTGCTCGGAGAGTGAATTCAGGTATTTATATTTGCCTGTTTTCTTAAATAAATGAAGAAATGTGTATACAGTAATGGAAAAAATAATAGAAACGATAATAAACGATTTTCGGCTGCAATCTAAAAAGAGTTATATAAAATTCAAAAAACTGCATATCAAATCTTCACAGTTTAACGAAAAAATATCATATTAAGTTGGTTAACTTAAAAAAAATAAATAACAAATAAATAAAAACCACAGAAGTATTTAACACGATTTTGCACGATGATGGGCCCTCTATTTGACAAAAGGCATCATTTCTAAGCTTAGAATCCAAATTTAGTCCACAGCTTCAGATGCTAAAAAAAAGCTTATCATCTTAGTGCTTCCACTAAAATGTTTTTACTGGTTCAAGTGGTATAAACTTGAATTTACTGTGAAATTTTTAGAAAGTTGAGAAACACAAAAAAAAAATAAAGTCATTCAGCTAGTTATTGAAAGGATACAACTAAAAAGATGGAAGTAATTTTCAGATTATCTAAAGATTCTGCAAAAAAAATATTTATATGAGCTTTAAGTCAAAATACATGTCCACTGTTTAACCGAGCTAGTGTGCAATCTAGTAAGAGTAACAAAGGCGGACCAAGACTTTTAATCAGGAGGGGTCACTTACTTAACTTTAAGATGAGTTTTTTAGCACCGCTTTAAAATGTTTTTTTAAGGAGGCTGACAAAATTTAAATAACATAATGTGTATCTTTACTTTACGTTTCCATATTTCAAGGGCTAAAGTGTCAACTTTAGTTGTTAGATTATTTCAAAACACTGTTGTCCACCAAGATATGGTCCAGTTTTCTAAATATATTTTAGAGCTAAAATACAATATTTTTAGGTTTTTGGTGTATATCACGCAGAAATGTTAGAAATTGTGTTGAAACGTATTTTTTTCAAAAAATAATATATTCGGTTCTTATTAGCATTTCTATAAATATAAATAAAAATATAAATAATAAATTTTTAATCTGATTACTGGTTGGAACTGACGATAGAAGACAATTTCTAAAAAATTACTGTTTTGCGTGAACCTTTTGCAAATATATTGATAAAAAAAGAGTAAACAAAACTAAAAACGAATTTTAAAGAAAGAAAAATGTTTGTTTTTTGAATTCAAGTAAATAGGTGCATTTAGGTACATAATTAATCTAATAATTAAAAAACAAACATACCAAGGTAAAAAAATAAGTTGGAAAGAAACTAAAGCGTGGCACTTAAAAATTATACGTGGCGAAATCTCTTTTCACTTCAATTCACGAGAGATTCAAAGCTTTTATATTAAATTAATAGATTTGAAAGTTTTACTTTTTCTGATTTTGTGACATTTATATTCTTAAAATTGATGGTTAAATCTCAATTACATTCTCAAATCTGAACCAAAGTAAATTTACTTCCAAAAGTAGATTTCTTTAATTTATTAAGTTTTTAAAGCATTATTAACGCTATTCCTATACCTCTTGATACCTCGGAGTTGCCTTCCACATTGCGTCAAACGGTTCTCCAAGACATATCCTTTGTATTTCTCAATTATTTTTATATTTCATGAGGAATTTTTAATAGGAGTCCAAATCTGATGTCACTCCGAAATTTCCCTCTTAAACAGTTTCCTGCATTTTATGGTATCTTTTTATCTCTTATTTCTATGTGATGAGAGATTTGTTTATGCAGAGATTTGTTGAAAGCTAGTGTGAGGTTGTTGACTTAACAGTTCTAAGTTCGTCCCTATATATTTTGGCCAATCTGTTCTTGGATGATTAGTTCAAAAAATTGATTGGCAAAAAAATAATTTTTAATTAATTAATTAATATAATAACGCAGCTAACAAACTGCAAAATGTCGGAATGCAAATAAACTTTTAGGTTTGTTTAACCATAAAAAAGCCAGTGTAGAGTAGTGTAATGTAGCGCAGGTTCATGAAAACTGTCAAAGGAAATTCAAGCAAAAACGTCATGCTTCAGATGTTAAAAAGAACACAATTTTTGAATAGTATTTCTTTTTTAATTTTGTACTTACTTTCCTCCAAATTTAATTTTGCTTTGGGAGAACACTGAATCACTAGAGATTACCCTTTACTCTAAGTTAGCTCTAATATATGGATTATTTTAAAATTTAAGTCAAAACAAAGTGCGGAAAAATCAACTTTACTTGCCCTAGCTCAAAAGGCAGTGAAGAATATTTAGAACTACAGTACATTAGTTCACATCAATAAACGCTTATTAGCGCAAGTCAGTCAATGAACATGAAATACGAAAACTTTCTGTTTAGAGCAGTTCAGTTAAGTGCAACACAGTTAAGTTGAACACAGTTTTTATATGTCTCATTTTTAGTTTTAAATCATATCACGAAGATAAATAGAACGGTTATTTAAGGCCATTCTGACCGTTTAACATTGGTAGTCATTTCTTGATAAACTGTCCCTTCGGGCTATGCCGCACATATTTAACTCATCCCACCAGACGTTGGGACTATTTAAAAACATAATAAGTTTGCTTTATGTTAAATCTTAAATCAAGCTATTGAACTTTTATAAATAAAGTATCGACTTTAAGGTTTTATCAACTCACTTATTTGTTTATGCACCTTGCATTTGTTTAACAACATTAAAATAATAAATTTTCTATTTACTAATTGACATTTGTTGCTAATAGTTTTTATAAAATTATAAAACCAACCTTCAGACATTATTTGGCTTCATTTATTTACAAACTTATACGCCAGAATCGATGAAAACAATTAATCAAAGTAATTTCTTCATATTTATACACGAAGTTATATTCCTAAATCGACGCTTATAAATTAAAACCCTCTCGTTTCGGGGGTTCACTAACAGAAATATCACAGTCATCGCTATCATTAATTAACAATTATTATAATTACTATCGAAACTGCGTTGACCAACTTCTCTTAAAAGTATGTACTCTCTCATTTTGCACTGTACCAGGGAATATAAATAGGAATTGCATTTCATTATAATTATATTTAAAATCGAAATGAAATTCAAAATAATTCTTCTGTTGCCGGTGATGGTGATAGTATTGCTTTTTTCGGTTTGCATTGGAGGCCCTGTTCCATCACATAGATATGGAGGTGGAGGATATTATCCAGCGGTTTTTGTAACACCACTTCGACCTCGGCCTCCTCCTCCGCCACCGCCACCACAAGTATATGCAGTCACTGTACCATTAGTGGTTCCAAATTATGGAGGCTATGATCGTGGTTATGGATATCGTCACCACGGTCGTAGAGGAGGATACGGATATTATAGATTTTAAATGGCACTTTTAATCTAAACATATCATAGATATCAAAAATCTAAAAATAGCATAGATATGTTTGTTCTTAATGAATATTAAAAAAAAGAGTTTATCTCAAATTAATAAAAAATAATAAAAAAATAAATATAAAGATACAACTGTTGTTAACATTTTACGGCTATTGAGTATTCAAAATAAAACCTAAAATTATTATTCTTTCATAATTAGGCAAACTTTGATTGCCTTACCCTTTGTTGTGCAGCAAGTTTAAACACATCTTATACTTTTACTATTTCTCCTATTTATTCTTAAACTCTTCAAATTCAGGACCATTTAGAAAGACATTTCAGTATCTTTTCAATATGTTAAGTGCTCCTTGCAATGATTCAAAGTTATTTGCATTTGTATGTTGCTACAGCGAATAACTCGAATTGCTCGAACTCATTGAATTAATTTTAACAAACAAGCAAGAACTTTTATGCGGACTTGATTGAACTCATTTTTGAATATTATTAACTTTACTTTTTTAAAATTATTTTATTATTATTTTTCATGATCTCTTTAGATGTGGCACCGGCAAATGTATCAAACATGATCAGCGTTGTGATGGAGAAATTCATTGTGATGATAGTAGCGATGAGATCAACTGTAATATCACCTGCAAAGATAACCAGTTTAAATGTGTAGCTTACAATACTTGTATCAATAAGTAAGGTTCTAAATATAAGCTTTGGTTATGGTTCATTGATAATAATAATAATTATTTGGCTGATTTTTTTTTAGAAACTACCAATGCGACGGTGATGATGATTGTCCTGATGGATCTGATGAAGTAAACTGTACTTGTCCTCCAGAACACTTCAACTGTGCAAATGGAAAATGCATCATGAGCCGTTGGAAATGTGATGGTTGGGATGATTGTACTGATGGTTCCGATGAAAGTTTAGAAACTTGTGCCGAAACTTCCTGTCATGTAAATGCTTTCAAGTAAGTTTAAGTTTACTTTTAAACCCAACATTACAATTGTAATTTTTTAAATAAATACTTTGTTTTAATAAAGATGCAAGAATCTGAAATGTATACGAAAATCTGCATTATGTGATGGCGTAAATGATTGTGGAGATCGTGAAGACGAGGCTCCTGAAGTTTGTGCCGCACTTCCAAAGTGTAGACATGATCAATTTCAATGTCAAAATGATCAATGCATATCAAAAAATTTCCGTTGTGATGGTAAGCTAAACAACTCAACTATATAAGTAAAGTTCTTAGGTCTATGATAATTAAGGTCAATACAACTGCATCGATGGATCAGACGAAATGAACTGTCAACCACCCGTGTGTGGCTTTGGGACTTGTTCTCAAATTTGCATTGAGAAAAAGGCAGGTCACTATAATTGCAAATGCAATGATGGCTACTCAAAAGGTCCTAAGAAAAACGATACATGTAAGGCGTCTAGTCCGGATCAGATACTTCTTTTAGCTTCCGAACAAGAATTCCGCTTTATTTTGCCTGAAAAGCAGGAAGGGACTATTGTAGTAGGTTTCTTCCAAACTAAAAGTCTGAAAATTGATGTTTTTGACATCTTAATTAGACCAAAAGATACTTTACTTTTTTGGATTGATTCCCATCATGGAAAGGTTCACACAATGAAAATTGCTATACCATCAAGTGACACGAAGCACGAATCTGCTCGATTTAAACGTGATTTAAAAGAACTAACGGCTTTTGATGTAAGTTTTGAACTATGTTTTTTAAAAGTATTTTTTATAAATTCTATTATTTTTTAAAGATTCCTTCATTAAATGACCCTAAGTCGTTAGCGGTCGATTGGGTGACCAATATGGTTTACATCATCGACTCTCGCCTGAACGAAATAATAGCTACTGATATTAATGGCAAAAAGTACATGCCATTGGTATCCACAGGAATGAATCCAACAGACATTGTTTTAGAACCCGAGTCCCGTATAATGATCTGGTCAACGTTAGAAAATGGAATATTAATTGCTTCACTAGATGGATCAAACAAGAAAAGTCTTGTTGAAATTGATGTTGGTTGGCCAATTAGTTTGTCTATAGATTATCCCACTGGCCGGCTGTATTGGGCTGACTATCGCAAGGGTACTATTGAAACTTGTCGATTAAATGGGAAGGATAGAAATGTTGTTCGAAGATTTTCGAATAAAGAAAAACCACAAAAGATCGACGTGTTCGAGGATTATTTGTATATTAAATTGTATGATCAGAGTATTATCAAGATGAATAAGTTTGGGAATGATAATGGCACGTATTTACTAAAGGGATATCGGTCTTCAGACATCGGAATACTACATCCGTTAAAACAAAACAAAAATAGTAAAACCACTTTAAATATGTGTTTATTGAATTGATAAAAATTATTTATTTGATTCATTGTAGTTACAAATCCATGTGCTAAGGAACCATGTAAAGCCATACGGGCACTATGTGTTCTCTCATCTGAAAGCAATACAGGTCATACCTGCCTTTGTCCAAGCGGACTGGTTATGGTGGTAAGTATAATTATTATAATTTATTAACGTTACATAAAAATGTATATGTCAAGAGTGAGTAGCTGTCTAGGGGCTTCTGATTCCTAATTAAAAAAATTACATTTAAATTCCATATGTAGTAATATGAGTTCTTGGTAGATTTAATTTGAATTTTGTGTTTTGTGTAGATTTTAAATCTTAAAAATTATTTGATTTCATAAAGTTATATACTTAGAGACACTTGCATAGAATTTCTATAATTGAAGTTGATGTATTGCAAGGCTCTGCATATTCATTACGCGTATATGTTTCATGTCTGTCCATGAATAGCATATGTTTGATGGCAGTGAGGGCCAAAGAAAATACAAAAAAAAATCTCTTCCAAATTCAAATTAAAATGAATTTTGAGTAAAAAAAAACATAATAAACAAAATATCACTCAAAAATAAAAGAATACAAAAAGTTGAACGGTAATATAAACATAATATAGATTAAACTTTTATATTTCATATCGTTTTTGTAAAAGAGTTTCTTGTGAAAATGTAACGGCTGAACTTTTATTCCAAAATAAACTTGATAAATAAAGTTCGAATAGGCATTATTTGGTAGTGTTAATAAATCAAAAAATTAGGTGGCGCAATAGTCAGTTGAGAACTATGGGCCTAGTGACTTACAAACTCTCAAACATTCCTGTGTCGTGTACGAATAATGTTGTAAGGGATGGAAGGTACCTACAGTTTTAAGCCGAATCTCAAAATTCATAATAATTAACCATATCTTACAACTAACTTACTAGTCGCATACGGACACTCTAAGTTAAACTATAATAATAATACTTAACACTAATGTCTTTCCGCCTTAAGATCTATTTTACTTTAATTCAATTTTATTTATTTTTTTTATTTATCAGAAAATTAAAAAAAAAACAAATTTCAGTACCTTTATTTTGTGCCATGACATCACGATTGTACAGGAGTCGCCTATCCACGGTTTTTCTTCTGACGTGGTAGATTAGCGGAACTGCCAATCTATCCTGTATCAGACCGCATCTATCTAAAAAGAGGAATGCTTCTGGTGGAATGAAGCCGCTCAAGCGTGCACTTAAATTGTTGGTCGAAGACATAGCTCTTGCAATGTGACCTCGAACGAGTTTTATCACGAAATTGTCAATTCTGTTGATTCGAACTCCGTTATATAGGACCTCGTTGGAATAGTAATGAACGAAAGAAGATTCAGGTGTTCGATGTAAGCCGACGCTGTAGTAAACACTGCCGCTCGAACACCCGAAACTTCTCGATCTGGAAAAGGGCACCGTTGTACCACACAGGACAACCATAAACGATCATCGGCCGTGTAAGGGCCAAGTAGCAAATTAGCTTCACTCTGGGGTCAAGCCGACTGCTGTAAAACAGCCGTTTCGTTAAACCGAAGGCTTCTCTGGCATTTTTTTTTACATTTTAACTTATTGAACCATTAAACATTTTATATACATTTGGCTTAATTCTAACATAAATAATATTTAACAATAACTTAAATTAAAACATTTGTTGGCACAAAGGGGGCCTATTTTTATACATTGGTAAATTATAAAAATTAACATGTGTTTAACATGAAGTCGATGGCTAAAAAAGAGTGTCGTTGGCGAGGTTCATCTCGGGTTGTTCAGTCCCGGTTGTCCTGATGGAGGTTGTTTGGGTGTGGCGGCGTTCAGCCGCTGTAGTATGCTGACTCCAGGCCAGCATAGAAGTAGACGTCGTCGTCGTCAGTGGGGAATTTATCCAAGATATCCATACCACAAAAGTATCTCGGGTCCGGTTGTCGTTCCTGATTGGTCATCCTTCTCATTAATTGGTTAAGGAGGCTGGCGACTTTGGTGATTATCTTCCTTGCTGCCTGTGCAAGGAACTGGTCAAGTGGTCAAGGTGACAACCGGTCTTAGCAGCTGTTTGTATATCAACAGTTTCGTTGGTTTACTCAATCCTGTTTTCTTCAAGAGAGGACGAACTCGATGGAGTGCGATGTTGGGTTTCGTTATCACAGCCTAAGAGTGTGGGTTGAAGCGCAGCAGCTCATTGAAGTGTATTCCCAGGTATTTGGCGTTCTTCTTGGCTTTAATCTTTGATCCATCCGGAAATGTCCGAACAAATGTTAAACCAAGCCAAAAAACTCAACAGGCTTGCCCTCTTCTACCAAAACGTAAGGGGACTTCGTAGTAAGACTGCTGACATTTTTCTTAACTCCCAATCATTTCCACATGACGTATTCGTTTTGACAGAAACTTGGCTTAATTCAAGCTTTTCCGACACAGAACTTTTCAGTCAAGAGTTCGAAGTTTACAGAAATGATCGTCATGTTGGTAATGCAAAGGATTTAGGTGGAGGTGTTCTCATAGCGGTAAAAAAATACATATCTATCTTCTTCTGTATCTTTTCCGTTTGAACTATCAATTGAACTGGTCTGTGTAAAGTTAATGGTACAGACAAAGACTATTTTCATTTTAAACGTTTATATTCCTCCAAAAAGTTTAGAGTCTGTTTATAGCGAACTCTCCTTGGCATTAGACTTTGTTATCAGTTTGTCCTGCTCTGACACCAATATCTTACTTCTAGGTGACTTTAATTTACCACACATTGATTGGATTCCATCGGAAGACGAATCTTGCTTTGAAGCCTCTCTCTCTTCTTCACAATTGGAACTATCTTTTCTCGATAAAATCCTCTTTACTGACTTACAGCAAACAAGCTGTATTAAAAACTCAAAAAATCGAATTCTCGATTTAGTCTTTTCTTCTGACGCTATTAGTACTCTTGTTCTAGAATCTAGATCAGGAATTACTAATATTGATAAATATCACCCCCCTTGGACATTTTTCTTCACTTAAGTAATCACCTTACTGAACAGAGTAATTCCTTTGATTGCTTATATAATTTTGACTTCAGAAAAGCTAATTTCCAGTTGTTGTCTGAAGATTTAATCACTTCTGGAATTGCTGATACTTTAGCATTTTCTAATATTGACGAAGCAGTTTCAAATTTCTATAAGATCTTTAATAATTGTTTAGAAAAAAATGTACCTTTAAAGAAATCAAGAAATACAAACTTTAGCCACCCTTGGTACACGAAAGAATTGCGTAACAAAAGAAATAAGGCATGGAAAACTTATCTCAAAACTCTGTCTCCAATCAATTTCTCTTTTTATGTTGAACTTTTTAACGAATTTAAGTCTCTTTCAAATTTTTTATATGCTATTTATGTTTCTGATATGGGCACCTCTTTGAAAGAGAATCCTAAAAAATTTTGGAAACTTGTAAACTTAAAGAAAAAATCAGATGGCTTTCCAGTTAACTTCACTTACAAGAATCTTTCTTTAAATAAAACTGTTGATATCTGTAACGCTTTCGCAACAAATTTCCGTGAATCATTTGTTAATAGACCTCAAGAAGTTGATGAAGTATATTTTCACAATCTGTCACATCACATCCTGTGCTACAGAGTACGGTCCTTGATATTTTATCCGTGTTGAATGATGACTGCTCAGCCGGTCCCGATGGTATTCCCCCGATAGTATTAAAAAAGTGTAGTAATGCATTAGTTGAACCCCTTACGTTCTTATTCAAACTTTCTCTAAAAACAGGCAAATTTCCCAGTTTATGGAAGAAGTCATTTCTTACACCAATTTTCAAGAAAGGTAACAAGGCGGATATAACAAACTACAGGCCCATTGCAAAGCTTTCTTGCATACCTAAATTGTTTGAACAAGTTGTTTGTGAAAGTGTAGCATTTTTTAGTAAAAATCTCATTTGCGAACAGCAACATGGTTTTGTGAAAAAAAGATCAACCGTTACTAATCTCCTCACATTCTCAAACATATGTTCAAACGCTTTAGAACAAGGTTATGAAGTTGACTGTATATACACTGACTTTTCCAAAGCTTTTGACCAACTTAGCCACGGAATTATTTTATTTAAACTTAAAGCTCTTGGTTTTCCACCATTTTTCTTAGCTTGGATCAAATCATACCTTGAAAACAGATCCTATGAGGTTAAATTTAGAAATTGTCATTCTGAACCTTTTGTTGCTCAATCTGGTGTTCCCCAGGGAAGCCATCTTGGCCCTTTTCTATTCATCCTATCTATAAACGACGTATCGTCATGTCTACGCTCAAGTGATGTTCTTATTTTTGCTGATGACATGAAAATTTTTAAGATAATAAAGTCCACCCAAGATCGCATCCTTTTACAAGCTGACATTGATAGTTTTACATTTTGGTGTGGCAAAAATAGCCTTACCCTCAACCCTTTTAAATGCCAGACGATAACTTTTACTAAAAAACGAATCGCTAGTGTTTTTGATTATTGTATATCAAAGCAAAAACTCGGTCGCGTCTCCACATTTAAAGATTTAGGTGTTCATTTCTGTTCCAACTTAGAATTTACACATCACATTAATTTTATTGTTAATAAAGCAAGTTCTATGCTTGGTTTTATAAAACGCTGGGCAAAGGAGTTCAATGAACCCTATGTTACTCTTTCTTTATACAATTGTCATGTTCGTCCTCATCTTGAATATGCTTCGCAGGTATGGAACCCCTATTACGAAATTCATAAGAAACGTATTGAATCAATTCAACATAATTTCATTCGCTTCGCCCTAAAGGGTCTTCCGTGGGAAGATCCTTATGATCTGCCTCCCTATGAACATCGTATTCAACTTCTTCAATTGCAAACTCTCCATCAAAGGCGTGTTAATAATGATTTAATTTTTTTTCATCAACTCATTAATGGTGAAATTGATGCACCTTATTTGCTATCTTGTATACATTTAAATTACCGAGGCGGAACTCATCACCTGCGTACTTTTGACTTTATACATATTGACTTCCATAGAACTAACTATGGAAAGAATGAAGCTTTAAGTCGAATGAGCATTTATATAACTTAAACAGTTCATCGATTGATTTAAATTTAAATAAGGTGGGATTAAAATCATTGTTTAGAACCAGTGCTCCACTATCGTAAACGTCTTTATTTTATTTTTTGATGTTATGTAATAATTCATGTTAAATGTTAATAATTATTATGTTTTGTATTTTGTGCGTGTGTTAGGTTATAATTGTATTATTTTCTTACTAACAACTAACACATGCACTTATGATGAGCCTCTGATCGTAGTGTGACGCTTGCTGTAAGCTAACTACTTTCTGAAAATTCTGAAGTGTATAAGGTTTCGGGCCACTGCCGCCGATCTACAGCGGCTGATGTTGGTGACGGGTCTCCGGAAGCACACCAATTCCGATTTGTAGGTGTTTATCCATATTTACCACTTCTGGTAGTACTCGTAGAGATAGAGTCTGCTTATGTGTGTTTCTACTCTTCGGCTGCGATCGTAGGAAACATGGAGGACGAATATGTAAGTGAATCATCCGCAAACAGCAGGTTCTCACAATCCGTTGGCACTGGCTGGTCAGATGTCATCAGGCTGTAGAGGAACGGTCCAAGTTTCGGATCTTGGGCGACTCCAGGGGCCTGATTATGAGGTTCGCGGCGAATCGTTTTGCTAGCGAGTTTGTCAGTTTTCAATTATTGCTTTCGCCTTCTTCGTTTTGAATTCGACCAATTAACGAATTCGAAGGCGTTTGAAATGTCATAATGTTTGTTGGCGAGTTGAATCCGATAGCTTTTTTTGGCGGATTCACAGGCGAAAGAGTGTTTATTATTATTCAGTGTTCGATTTCGTGGATTATTTCTTTATTTTAATTTAAAAATGTGAGTTAGCTTTATTTTAATTTTCTTATAATTTATCCACAGTAAAATATAAAATTTTAAAATTCATTCAAGGAACGATGTTCCTGTTCATTAATTTTAAAATTTATCATTTTTGGGCACAACTTTCTCTCAAGAATTTTAAGTTTCAGACAAAACGTTTGAGACTGTTGGTTGTGCCATTCCAAGGAGTACGTCTCATCTCATCATAGTAGCGGAAAGCTTTAAAATTGAAGGAATGCCGTCCTTGAATTCCTCACTGATCTCTTGCAAAATGAAGACAAAAGCTTCTTTCGAAAGTCGAAATAGTTTGATAAATCTATTAAGACAAAGTGTGTAGATTAATTGATTAATTTGATTTAAACTAAAAGGAAACAATACTTACTCAGTTGAAGGGAGATCCAGAAGAGAAGATTTGCTTCTTAGTAGTCTCCTGGACACCCGAAATATTGAGGATTCCTGGGATTCCTCAAATTCCTCCCTTTCAGAATAAATATACACCATAGTTGATTCCATTTTTTAATTTTAATATTGTTTATTAAAAATTTCACCGCAAATTCAATCAAAACAAAACAAAATTTGTGGAAAGCTGTCAAACCAAAAGTGTCAAATCACTGGAATATAGAGAGAAAAAGTCAAACCAAAGTGTCAAATCACTGGAATATAGGAAGAACTACTTTCGCTTCGCCGCGAGTTCGTTAATAAGGAAATACGAAGCGAGTCGAATTTGAAAGGTCGAATTGAAAACGATCCGCCGCGAACCTCATAATCAGGCCCCAGCCTTTACGTCTCTAATCGTTGACTTGCAACTGTCGATTTCTACGAAGAAGTCTCTGAAAGAAAGAAAAAAAAAATTTAATTATTGGCTGTGGAATATTAAAAATTCGGAGCTTATGGATGAGGGCCTCTATCCATACGCTGTCGAAAGCTTTCTCGACATCCAGAAAGCATCCAACTGTGTCTCGGTGGCTATTGAGAGCGGCGGTGATGTCGGACTGAAACTTTAGAAGTGGATGGATCGTTGAGTGAGCTTGTCGGAATCCAAACTGCATGATGATGATGTTATGTTCATTTCTGCTAACTTAAACTACCTATTCTACTCAACTGAGTAAGAGAAAACCCATCCTCAACAATTTGTGAGATCGATCTCATGCAATCGATCGTTTGCTTATCTTTTTGCATATCAAAATTAGAACTTTCTCACATAGAGCTTTCGTCGAGAGATCGATCTCAACACTTTGAGTTCGAACTCACAGCTTGAGATCGATCTCGGTCTCTATATTTTTTTTTGAACTCATCTTTTTGCATATGACCCAATGTATCGAAAACCAGTGGCAACATTGCCAAGATGCAATCAGAGAAGCCGCCTCTGACGTGCTGGTTTTTAAGCAACAAGGAACCCCTGGTTTGATGAGGAATGTCGGCAGGCAAATGCAGCCAAACAACAGGCACGCAAAGCGGCGCTGCATAGAAGGACAAGAGCTGCTCATGAGCTCCATGAGCAGAAGAGGCGAGAGGATCACCGACTTCTCAGAAGGAAAAAGAGAGCATGAGAAGCGTGCGGTCTAAGATGTTGAGAGGTTCAAAAGCAGGAATGAAGTTCGAAAGTTTTATAAACAGGTGAAACGAAATTCACAAGTCAATAAACTTAGAACCGAAGGCTGCAAAGACGAAAGTGGAAACATCATAGTGGATTCGCAGTCAATGCTGAGGATATGGAAGGACCACTTCTGCAGACTGTATAACGGCGACGACGAACCGAATTCCGCTGTCAGGCAGGATGATCGATTCAACATAGACGACGAAAGCCAACAATCCCGTCCTCCCGACTAAGACGAAGTAAAGATTGCCATATCTAAGCTGAAGTTTGATAAAGCCGCTGGAGCAGATGGCTTGAATGCCGAGCCATTCAAAGCAGCTGGAGATAATTTGGTTAGGAGCATGCACCAACTTACCTGTAAGATATGGTCGGAAGAAAGCATGCCCGATGAATGGAACCTCAGCATTGTTTACCCGATTCTGAAAAAGGAGACCCTTTAAACTGCACCAACTATAGAGGAATCAGTCTACTTAACATCGCTTACAAAATTTTCTCTGTCGTAATATGTGAACGTCTAAAGCCCATCGTCAACAACCTGATAGGTTCTTATCAGTGTGGTTTTAGACTAGGAAAGTCCACAGTCGATCAAATATTTACATTACGGCAGATCCTGGGAAAAACCAAAGAACATCAAATCGATACCCAACATCTTTTCATCGATTTAAAGGCCGCATATGACTGTATCTACAGGGACTGTATAGAGCCATGTCTAGTTTTGGCATCCCTGCCAACCTCATTCGTTTGTGCAGGATGACCATGGAGAATTCACGCTGCTCCATAAAGGTTGAAAACAACTTAACATAACCTTTCGATGTCAAAAAAGGTTTTAGACAAGGTGATGCGCTGTCATGCGATTTTTTTAATATCGTCCTTGAAAGAATAGTGCACAGCTCCCACGTCAACACTAGAGGCACTTTCTTTCAAAAGTATGTCCAATTACTGGCATATGCTGATAACTAGGGCAACCAAAAATATGTTCGAACATATTTTTTGTTAACATCACTATTAACACGAGACTGTGATAGAAATGCGTTTCATTGAAATCTTCGTCTTTTAAACGTCATCTGTTAGGGCATATTTTTGCATATTTAACTGAAAATGCATATTTTTGCTTTTTAAAGGCAATTATTGCATATTTTTCCTTTTTTTGTAAAGGCAAGCAATAAAAACAAAGGATTAATAAGAACAAAAAGACGAAACAAAAAATCAGAAAAAAATTAAAGCTCCATCCAGAGTGAAAACTTTTAGAGTAGAACCTGGACTGGAACTTCCTACACACCCAATAATAACGCGATGGGGGACATGGCTCGAAGCGGTGAACTACTACGCCAAGCAATTTGAAAAGATTGTTTGGATTTTTGATGCTTTTGACAACGAGGAAACTGCATCAGTAAAAATTTTTAAAGATCTTCTTAAAAAAACAGAATTGAAAGCCGACTTAATTTTTTTGGCATCAAGCTATGGGTTTCTAGTAACATCAATTTCAAAACTTGAAATACGCTCCGATCACTTCTGTTGACGTTGAACGGAGCTTTTCCATGTATAAAAGTGTTTTTCGATCAAACAGACAAAGCTTCCTTTTCAAAAATTTGAGTAAAATGTTATTTATTTACTGCAACAAAAATTTGCAATAAATTTTCTTATTGATCGCTGACATTAAAAAATTTCTTTTATTCAAAACTGAATTTGCTTTGTTAACTTTGTTGTTTTTTTTTTTTTTCTTAAATAAATAATATAATGTGTGCGAAGTTGAACTATTCGCCATTAAACAAATTTGTTGGATGTTTTATTTATCTTAAAAAAGTTGGAGTGAAAAAGTTGATTTTTCTTTTTTTGATTGGTATTGTTCTAATTCATTAATTTCCTTAAGCAAATAACGCTTCTTATAAACATCTTTTACATTTATTGAGGGCATATATTTGATTTTTAAGGGTATATTATAAGCGCTTAAAACTAGTTTTTTAGGACATATTTTTGGTTGCCCTACTGATAACATTGACATATTCGTGATGTCAATGGGGCTTTTGTGAGTATTGAGGCAGAGGCGGTAAAAATGGGTGTAACGGTTAATGAGGGCAAAACAAAGTGCATGCTGTCGTCAAGAAAGGACTTACAACACCGACGTCTCGGTCAAAACTTCATAATCGACAGACGTAACTTTGAGGTAGTCAAGGACTTCGTCTACCTAGGCTCCGCTATAAACACAGAAAACAACACCAGCGCTGGGATCAAACGAAGAATAACTCTTGCTAACCGCTGTTTCTTTGGGCTAACAAAGCAATTGAGTGGAAAAGTCCTCTCTCGAAGGACCAAAGTGTCGCTATACATATAAGACTCTCATCATCCCCGTCCTGCTATACGGTGCAGAAGCATGGACTATGACAAAAGCGGATGAAAGCACCTTGGGTCGTTTCGAGAGAAAAGTTCTTGATGCGATCTACGGTCCCGTATGCATAGAAGGGGAGTGGAGGAGAAGATGGAACGACGACGCTGTACAGCGACGTAGACTTAGCCAGAAGGGTAAAAGTCCAACGACTAAGATTACTGGGTCACGTAAAGCGCATGGAAACCAATGCTCCGGCCCGGAAAGTCTTCGAATCCACACCCACAGGACAGCACAGTAGAGGAAGACCGCGAATCAGGTGGCGCGCACAAGTGCAAAGTGACCTCATCCAACTTGGAGCGCGAAACTGGAGACATC
Organism: Eupeodes latifasciatus; assembly: GCA_920104205.1. Taxonomy (NCBI): domain Eukaryota; kingdom Metazoa; phylum Arthropoda; class Insecta; order Diptera; family Syrphidae; genus Eupeodes; species Eupeodes latifasciatus. The sequence continues at coordinate 83,506,750 of OV049925.1, forward strand.
TAGCTAGGGACCGAGCTAGATGGAGAAGTTTGTTGGGCGAGGCCCTAGTTCACACAGGACTGTAGTGCCACCTTGAGTAAGTAAGCAACCATACGGTGTCAAAAGCCTTTTCCAAATCAACCAGAACAGCACCTGTGCATTGTTGTTTTGATTTATTTCATTGGATATCAGAAACGAGCTTAGACACAGCATGAATTGTGTCATGACCCGTCTTGAACCCGAACTGTTTTTGTCTTGCTGGTGTTTCTGTTGTTTTTGTTGCTGTTGCTGTTGAGCTGCCTCTTGCTGTCGGCGCGCCTGTTGCTTCATCTTTAGTTGACTGAGGAGGGGCTCTATTTCCTCCTTGAGCTTCCTGAGGTTTTCCTCGAACTGGCTGATGGCTGCTTGTTTGGCTTACATTGCCTTTACCAGCTTTGTCTCATCTTGGAGGTCCACCTCTACCTCCAACGCCTTCCTTGTCGACGGCTCTGGCTCTGACTCCGATATTATTGAAAACCTATTTTTGGAGACCTGTAGAGGCCCTCTCGACCTACGGAAATGTATTCCGTTTTCTCAGACTCGGCGTAGTCTGAGAAGTCACTTTCTGTGGTAATGCCTTCATTACCTCTCTCTTCCATCGCAGCTTAGCGGAATTAGTTCTTCTGACTTTATTTGGGCTATGCTTTGTCAGCTTCCTCTTATATTTTGTTGTTGTCGTTGACTGGTCGGATGCCTGACCTGATGTTGTTGCGGTCGTTTGAGGTACCACTGCTGGCACCACAGTAAGACCGCCTGATGTGTTAGCAGAGGTATCTTTCGTTACCCCTGCTCTTTTCTCCTTCACCATTTGCCTTTTTTCCCAATTAATAAAATCGGAAATTTCGCGATTATGAAATGAAACCTCCATATTTTTCGTTGCCTCTTTCTGGGACTCGAACCCCCGACCCCTGGACTTGTCTCCGGACGTCACTTTTTTTTTTCAAATCCATTTTTATTAATTCATTCTTAAGACTATCTTAAAGCTAGACAAAAATTCATAAAACTAGCCTAATTAACCATAACTTACAGCTAACTTACTGGTCCCATACGGACACTCTAAGTTAAACAATAATACTTAATTGTAATGCCTATCGGCCCTAAGATCTATTTTACTTTAATTAAATTTTATTTATTTTTTAATTCATTAAAAAATTTAGAAAAAACTAATATCAATATCCTTTTTTATTTTTACTTAAAAACTTCTTAAAATAAGATCCTTAATACAAAACTTAAAGCTAACTAAAACTACCTATTCTACCTATAAACTACTTAAAACTAGAACAACCACAGCAGCAAATCTAACTATCTAACGTTTTTTGCTTTTCATATTTTGTTGTCTTTTTTTTAATTTTTTTTTTTATTCCATGTTATTTTTTGTATTTTTTTTTTGTGCCACCATGCCTATTCTACTTAAAACTAAACCCTAAAACTATAAAACAAGTATGTAAGCCGGTCAAGGCTTAAAACCCCATCCCGACTACCCACTATCAAGTGCCGATTGAAGCCACCAAAACTTGTTCTCCTGCTTCACCCTATCAGTTCGGTCCTGTTCGGACACAGCCCTACTGAACCAAAGGAGCTCTGCTCCGCCTTGTGCCATGACGTCCCGATTGTACAGGAGTCGCCTATCCACGGTTCTTCGTCTGACGTGGTAGATTAGCGGAACTGCCAATCTATCCTGTATCAGACCGCATCTATCTAAAAAGAGGAATGCCTCTGGTGGAATAAAGCCGCTCAAGCGTGCACTTTCAAAATACTCGTCGTTCGGATAGAACGCCCCGAAAATTAAAAATTATAATTGTCTCCGACTTCTGGACATTTATTTTCAGTTTCCAGTCGTCGCAATATGGCTCTTGTTGAAATCACGCTGCAAGAGAATTCTAATAACCTCAACCTTTCGGGACGTTCTGTACGCAATAAGATCGTCGGCGTACGCAATTGCCTTTGTAAGACTACCTATCAGATCGCTGGTGTAAATGCTAAAGAGAGTCGGCGAATTGACCGCTCCCTGTTGAAGACCATTGTTAATTTGGAATGTTGTGGTAGAAGTTACATTACCACTTTTGACAACAAACTTTCTACCGTTAAGCATATCATAAAGTATATACAACAATGGCTTGCTTATGCCAAGCCTGCTCAGTTTTAGGTAAAGACCCTCTAACCATACGGTGTCAAAGACCTTTTCCAAATCAACCAGGACAGCACTTGTGCATTGTTGTTTTGATTTATTCCATTGGATATCAGAAACGAGTTGAGACGCAGCATGAATTGTGTCATGAACCGCCTTGAACCCAAACTGTTTATCCGGAATTATTTTGTTGTCCGCAGCCCACTTAGTCAGAGCCCTATTAATGATTTTATCGAAAACTTTGCTGATGCTCGGAAGAAGACTCATCGTTTGACGGGTTGGAGTTGTCCTTTCCCTTTTTCGGGAGAGGATGAACCACAGCGGTCTTCGAATGCACTGGATAATATGCATTATTCAGTGCATTATTGAAGAGTGGTGTAAATGTCACTTGCCTCCATCGGTAAATGTCTTAGTACAACGTTATTTTTTATTGAATTGAAGATGAGCTGAAGCTCAACCTTCGTCACTAACAAGGGACTTGCTCCCGTTTGCTCGGCAATTATGGCATTTGCCAAGGAATCGTCATCGAACCGCATGAAACCGCGGTTCTCGGATCGCCATTGTGTCATATCATTTCGGAGGTAAAAGTGATTAAGTAGGGCTCTGTTTTCCAGGTCGTGGTTGGGGCGAATGCTAACATTCACCTTGTACACTTGCTGGAAAGCAGCTCCCACCGCCTCTACTTTTTCCTTCGGATCTTCAATTATGTAAAAGTCATCGTCAAAGATGGCTTCTTCTAAATCTATTTGCACTGTCCTGAGTACGTCCCTGTTCTCTTCAGTTCTTTGGAGTTTCAGACACGGAAGGTCATTATTGTTCTTTTTTCTGAATATCTTGTTGATTTTAGGGAACATACTAGGGTCACTGGAATTAACTGACCGGATCTTACGGTCCCAGTACTTGTTAATTGATAACATGTAGTTGTGCATACGTAGTGCGTCAATAGTCGCGTTTCTGTAAGTGTCCATTTGGTCCCGTTCTTTGTACTTTGGTATTGTCTGTTCCATCGTTCGTTTTATTGTTTCGTCCATCTGTTGTAAATGTTGGTCAATTTCTGTATTTGTCAGGTTTCTGTTGTTTGGTAGGGCTATGTCACTCGAACGAAGTTCTCTCGCTAGGGCGTTTGTGAAACGAGGCCAGCGAATCTTACTGTAATTGTAAGAATGCGTTGCAACGTATTCCTCCAACTCCACGCGTTCGTTCGGAATCTGCATTACAGCAGCCAGTCCGCAGTGATCACTGTCGTACTCGACTGTCTGTAAGCAGTTTCGAGGGTGATTACCCACTTTGTCTGTAACTTTCAGCCTTGTGTCGTACAGCAAAAGATCCAGAAAGGAGCCGCTTCTTGGATACGATGGCTTTTCAGTAGCCAGCAGGTCGACGCCATATTCAACCCTGTAAAGATTCATCAAATTAAAAAGATGGTTACCTCTGGGATTACTATGTTGATTTCCCCAATCTTCATGTTTTGCGTTCAAATCACCGGCAAAGATGAAATAGTTTTCTTCCAAGCTCAGTTTAAGTTCCCTAAAAAGAATCTCGAGTTCTGAAGCAAAGTAAGTAACCTGCGGAGCTCCAGTCGCATAAGCCGCAATCATATATGTACATCCGCTTCCCTTGAGTGAGAGAGATGCATGCAACGCAAACCTCTAGCGTCTTGAGCTTTCGCAATTCATTGTTGTACATGACTTTATAATTAATGCCTTTTCGTATAAAGAGAGCGACACCGCCCCCTTGAGTAGAGTTGGGCCGGTCTCTTCTTACGATATTGTAATTTTTAGCTTGGCCATAGCTAGCCATAAACACATCGGGACTGTAGTCTTTCAACAATTGGAACATGTTGGCTCTTCGTTCAATCCTAATCAGTGAATTTACATTCACAGCTAGGACTTTTAGGCGCGTCTCCGGCAGCGCGCCCATTATGGTCTAAATTGCGCCAGGCCAGGCAACAAAGAGTAGAGATGATCTACCCTTTTGCCTTGCTCCTTTATATGACTGCAGCCCTGTTAGTTAACCTTGAATGCTCAACATCAAGGCTACAATGTCAGGCTGCACCTCTGGTGCCTTAGGCACTGGGGCCTTTGGGGCAACCGTTGGTGGAGCCTGTCTCGTGTTCCCATTCCCTGACGCCATTTGGGCGTAAGAGAATTTGGGATCCACGAATTTTTATGTAGGAGCCTGTCGAACTGTTCGACTTCTTTCGTCTTTTTGACTGGCCTGTTTTTGTTTTATTTCTTGGACCTTAGGGCAACCCCTATAGCTAGCCGGGTGCCCTTGGTTTCCACAAAGGACACACTTGAGCTGGGTTAAATCCTCAACACGCTCATTCCCCAGCTTGCATTCTCCTTCTATGTGGGTTTCTGAGCACCTGACACAGCGCAACTGCATATTGCAGTTGGCTTTGGCATGGCCAAACCTCTGGCACTTCGTACATTGTAAAATGTCTTTGTGCCTATTTAAAGTGTCCCAGTGTACAGCTTGATAGTCGAGGGATTTGATTTTCTTCACACTCTCAAAACTGCTTTGGGGCGATAATGTTACGAGGAACATTGGCAGCATATAACCCCCTCGCCTGGACTTCACCGTAGTGAAAGGCTTGACCCCGATAAAATCGAGATCATCAGTGGCTTTTTGGCTCAGCTAAGAGCGCCTCCGGTTCCGTGCAGGAACTTATGCCCTTCAGTAGGACCGTCTTCAATTTCTCGCTTTTAGGCGTGAAGCTGAAGAACTCAGCGGTGGCCTGCTTAAGCACTTCTTTAAGTAAATTGTATTCGGCCAGTGAGAAGCACTGTACCGAATACCGCTTTCCTTTTTCATTCAAAATATTTATTACAAAATTGCTATTAGTGGCCGACTTACATACCTGTTTCAAGTCCTGCAGGTCAACCCGGTAGGTCCTAATTGGTGGCATCTTCTCCTTCTTGGGCTGTTGTTGTTTCTGGTGTTGCTGTTACTGCTGTTGCTGCTGCTTCTGTTGCCTTGGCTGTAGCTGTTGTTGTTGCTGTTGTTGTTGTTGCTCTTTCTTGGCCTTAGCCGAAGTCGATGGGCCCTCAGACATTGAGCCTGTCGCTTTTAATGAAGTCTTCATTTTTTGCTCCGCTCCAGTCATTTTGGTAGCGGGCTTTGGCTGTGGTTGTTGCTGCTGTGGTTGTTGTTTTTGTTGCCTTGTTTCTGGCTTTTTTTGTTTCGCCTGTTGCTGCTGTTGTTGTTGTTGCAGCCGTTGTGTTGCTTTTTCCTCCTTCTCGGCTGCCTCTTTTTGTCGGCGCGCTTCAATTTTGGCTTTCAGTGAGAAGGGGCTCCATCTCCTCCTTCAGCTTTTTTAGCTGGTCCTCATAGGCATCTATTTTCTGCTTTTTTGCCTGCAGCACTTGTGTCAGCTCCACTTCATCGGCTTCGTTGTCGTTGGGGCATCAGGCACCTCCATCTCCCTTTCCTTAGGCTGCTCTGGCGGCGCTAGGCTTGAGAACCTATTTTTATTTTTAGGTGACCTGTAGTGCCCCTCTCCACCTTCGGAGACGTAGTCAATGTCACCGTCTGACGACTCGCTTTATGACGTCATCCCTTTTTCTTTTGGCTGCACTTTCTCCCGCATCGCTCCGCGCTTGGCAGCATTATTTCTGTCTACCTCTCCGGACATCACCTCCACTGGGCTATCGATTACTTGTTTAGCACTGTGGCACACTGCCTGCTTAATTTCCAAACACTACAAATGCACTTGTTTTAATTTAAAATTAACTATTTACCACTTCTTCACTGTTTGGAGGTCAAAGAACGACTGAGTCCTACGCACTAATCATCAGGCGACGGCTACTACCTAATGTTAATGTATTCGCAAAATTACAATTTCCATAACTACATAACTATTTTTTGGCTATGTATTACATTGATTGAAATAGTGTTAAGTACATAAACAATGCTTGCATTAATTCAATTGTTATTATTATATACATATGTACTTTTGTTGCTATGTGAAAATTTGCTGTCATGCGAAAAAATAAGTTGAAATAATAACATTATTTTTCAACATGTGTATAATTTGTTATGGATTTTCGTTCCTACGAAATTACCTTCCACTGCGTATCAAAGCTAGAAAACAATGCGTTTCTCTTAGCAAAAGAAATATCTCACGCTCATACCCTCTCAAAAACTTTTATTGTTGCCACTGATATTGATTGGTAATGTCGCAGAAGGATTGTTATGATCACATTGTGCGTTGCGTAATTTATGAACTTTTTTAATTTTCTTAGTTTGCCTTAATGCGTCTCAATTCAATGGGTATTGCGGCTTTTAGTCCAATGAGTTTCGCCCAGTGCGATCTCAAATCATATTGTTCACGATATTTTGAGTACCCATTTTTTTTCGAATAAACACGATTTATTTCGAGTTATTCGCAAAAAACATATACTCATGAGTTTGAACACTTTGTTTGACATTTCTCGTAGGTAATTTTGTTCGTGAACAATTTCTTCGTAAAGATAGGGACAAAATGATCGAGTATGAACAAACATATGACTGAAAATGGAATTTTTCGAACACACTTACTCATTTTAATCTCTAGTCTGGAAACGAATATAAAAAATGTGTGTATTGCCGTGAGCAAATTAATTAATTGGATTAGAAGTTGCAGACAGGAGATCGTTTGTAAAATGGAAGAAGAGGATCGGAGACAAAACAGAGACCCTGGAGCACATCCGCAATTATTTTATTTCCAAACCCTTAGGAGAAGAAATGTTTCTTTTTCTTACCCTAAACATACACGTTCTTTTCTATGGCACTCAAATAAATTTTGTTTTACCGATAACATCAACATTCCTCCTAGCCAACATTTGTATAAAAATCACTGTTTGAAATTCCACCTGCATCGCTGAATGCATTCATTATATCGCTATTTTATATCATAGAGATTCAAAATTGATAATATTTTGCCAAATTTCATTACCATACGTTAGAAAAATATTCGATTTTTTGTGTTTCCTTGAAAGTTTACAAAATGCGACATAGGAGGTATTGCTATTGTCAGCTGTGCTTGTTGTTGATATTATAAGTATATTTAATTTTTCTTAGGCTCTATTTGGGTATAAAAAAGAGCACAGAGAGAGATAAAAAACGAACAAACAAAATCCCTAACTGTCGCTGGATTTTATGACGAAAAGAGTTCCCTATTAGAAAGAAATGAAAGACTGAGGGTCAACGATCAGGGATTTTCAGTCCTAATATTTCCTCTTTTTTCAAACCATCTCTACGCTTTGTCTTTTCTATAGATCAAACTTTTTAAATTCTTTGATCGCTTATCTTTGATATCATATATTCAACGAGCGTTTAAACTAGAATTCATATCTATTTTCGTTATATTTTTTCTTCAGAATAATGAATGCAAACCACATACTGAAGTTCCAGATTACTGTCCACTGAAATGTAATCTCGGTACCTGCAAAGTTATCGATCACGTCCCAAAATGCATCTGTCAACCACAGTTCGAAGGAGATCTTTGTGAACATTATCGTTGCTCGAAATATTGTATGAATGGAGGATTATGTACAGTTGCAGCATTTCTACCCAGTTCAGCGGAATCACCACCTTTAAAGTGCCTTTGTCCTCCTGGATGGACAGGAGCTAAATGTGAGACATCTGTTCCAGAATGTCAAAGCCGTTGCCATAACGGAGGATCCTGCTTAATTACAGAGGAAGGAATGAAGTGCACATGTCCTGATATGTTTGTTGGCGAAAAATGTGAACACTGTGCTAATCTGACTTGTGAGAACAGAGGAATTTGCCGGGAAACAGTAATGGGCACCTCACAATGCGACTGTCCAGACGGGTGAGCATACTTTAATCAATATTTTAAAATTTATTTAAATAATAATTTTTTAGATATACGGGAAAGCGGTGTGAAACAAATGTTTGCGATGGCTTCTGTAAAAATAATGGATCTTGTACCATTGGTAACAAAGGAGGGCCCCAGTGCGAATGCACATTTGGATATTATGGTGAACAATGTGAATCACATTCATGCAACGAATATTGCTTAAATAGTGGTACTTGCACCGATCGGGGACCGCAAATGCTTTGTGCTTGTACAGAACGTTATGGTGGTGATCGTTGCGAGATAGATCTATGCCAAACCCTAAGTCCACCAAGATGTAACCAATTATTTTGTATAAGTTGTACTTTTTTCTAAATATTTTCAAAATTTTATTTAGTTTGTGATCAGTCTCTGGTACCAGCACGAACTCCTTGTACGGGAATAATCTGCAAAAATAATGGTGTTTGTCATGTTATAAAAGGAATGGCAATGTGTAACTGCACGGACCAATTTAATGGAAATCTATGCGAAGTACGTTTGTAATTTTAGTGACGCTTTGAAAACTAAGAACTGTGTTTTAATTTTCAGAAACCTATCCGCTATGACAATCCATGCTTAGGTTATTGTCAAAATAACGGCATTTGTAAGTTAGAAGCATATACAGTGCCTTATTGTTCCTGCATCGGCGAATGGGAAGGTATTCGGTGTGATAAACCTCCAAAGTGCGTAAACTATTGCGGAGTTTGTACGATAGGCAGCTTTATCAATGAATGTCTGTAAGTACTATTTAATTTTGAATACGTTGAGATTTGTTGGTATAAAATATTTTGCTTTATTTAAATGATATGTATGACAGGTCTTTCTTAGAAAGTATACCGAGGTCAATTTTGGGAACAGTGTAAGCTGTAAATAGGTTTATTTTTAATCTAATCGTGGTTTTTAGTGCAAAGTTATACATTTGATTACACAAATCTAACATGCACTTTTCATTCTTCACAAGTCATTGTAATCATAGACTGGTGGGATCATTATCCAGTTGAATTAAATACTTATGTATAAGGACTAACATAATAATTCTAAATTGCTAAATGTATACCAAACTTTTTTTTGAGATCATAGCTGCATTGGCTTTTGGCTCGCTGACATATAGTTTATAGTGATATATTGTTATAGTATTATTTTGTTCGTTTATGTTATTGAGTTTCTTATAAATGTGGTTCATCTCCATTGTTAAGATGCGTAATTTCTGGAGAGCTGATGTTTAGGTTCATGATAACATATGTATGTAACCAAGATATTGCCTATACATACGATCCAGCAGCTTTCAAACTACCGGCGGCGTAGACTGCTAAATACTCCTCAGGGAAAATTGATGCATATGCGGACAGAAGACCTATTTAAAGTAATTTACCATCTTGTATGGTGACAGCAAAACCTGTATGGTGTTCTGTTTGTGATCCATTAAACAGCTTTTGGATTTGCAAACAACCACACAAAATGAAAATCAGCTTACCTAAATTACTTACTCTCAATTCTCTCAATTTCTAAGCTGTCCTAGTATCCAGTCTAGCTTAACCACGTACTACGCCTGATACGTATTCCTATCAAAAAACTATTACCCATACATTTCTTCACATCACTAGTAACCGATCTAACTTCAGTAATGAGTAATAGAAATTAATACGTCTCCTGGTCTAATTTTTATTTTGACACCAACATTGACATTTCAAATATTATTTTTATATTTGTTTGATATTTGCAGCCATACAAAAATGTCAAAATTTATATACAAAACATTTAAAATTTTCATTAGCAGGTGCGAAACAAAGATTTGAGGCATGTTTTGTTTGGCTGCATATTTTTGAAATTGATTTCCTTTCTTCTTTTATTTCTGTTTAATGGAATTATGCAACAGTTAAAGGTTTTTGAAGCACAGTAATTTTGGTGTAATTAAAAATATTTTTTGATATTTATGTACATTATTAGGCCCTAGTTCACACAGGACTGTAGCGCCACCTTAAGTAAGTATTATGTACATGTGTTTGAATGTGTGCATGTGTCGAACTACCTACATACAAATGTTAGTTTCTTTTAAACGACCAACAACATCATTTAATATTCTTGCTATATTTCATGGTCATATAGCCTTTTGTAAAACTTTGCTACTACTTCTTTAAAGATATACTAGGAGTTAATTCGCATTTTGAAGAGGCTTTATGGCAACAAACTTATTCTAACATTTTAACTTGTGACATATAAAAACTCTTCTTTCTTTTTTTTTAAGACCAGAGTAGTCCCAATAAATAATTTTTGCTCGAAATTCGATGAAAATGGGTAATTTTTTTACGAAATTGGAATCTAATTTATTTATTTATTGAATTCGTTAACAAACTAACGTTAGAACTTAAGACTAATATTACATTTATTTTTAGATTTTCAATGCTTTAAGCTAATTGCAAAAAAAAAGCTAAAATGAGGTATGGAAGAAATTTACTTTAAATGTTTTACTTTTAAAATCATCGCTTACGGAATATACCAAAAAGTAATACTTGTTGTAAAAAGAAATCAATTGGTTGAGGGGACTGTTTTTACCATAGTTCGATCTGCTTGATATAGGACGTAAAGGAACTTGTCTTCTAATACTTGAACGGCTATAAATAAAGTTTAATTGTTCCAAAATTGATGGTGATATGACTGACCCATTGATTAATTTTATAATAAAGCACAGCTGAATGTACTCTCTGTGTTTAGAAAGCGATGGAAGATTTATGAGCGTGAGCCTATGATTGTAGGGTGGAAGTTCGAGCCTATTGGACCATGGGAAGAAACGGAGGCAGAAGCGCATGAATCTTCTTTGTACTCCTTCTATTCTGTTTACATGGACTGAATAAAAGGGAGCCCATATTATGCAGCCATATTCCAATATTGGTCTTACAAATGATATATATAGAAGTTTATTTGTAAAAGTTAATTTTGAGTCAAGAATAATACCTAGGTCAGAGAAAGTAGAGAGTTTAGTCAAATAAGAAGAGTCTAATTGATAATTGAAAGTAAATGTCCTAAGTGGCTACCTTGTGGTACGCCAGAGTTGGTATAAAAATATGATGACCGCACATTCCTAAAAACTACGCTGTATGATCTATTATATAAGTACGACGAAACCCAACTAACAAATTTATCATTAAAGCCTTGGGATTTAAGTTTGGAAGTTAATGTTTTATGGCACAATTTATCAAAGGCCTTTCTGAAGTCTGTGAAGACACAGTCAACTTGTTTCCGTTTTTCAAACGAATCTAAACAAAAAGAACTGAAATGAAAGAGGTTAGTAACTGTTTCCTTATTTTGAACAAAACCATGTTGACTTTCACAAATTATAGACTTACAATTAAACGATATGACTTTACAAATAATGGACTCAAATAACTTAGGGATGACGGACAGTTTTGCAATGGGACGATCATTTTGTATTTCATTTTTACTACCCTTTTTATGTATCGGTGTTATGTACGAACTCTTCCAAATTTCAGGAAAAATTGAAGATTTGAGCGATTCATTAAAAAGAATATGAAGAGGATAGGATAAATAGGATGCGCATTTTTTCAAAATATAAGAAGGTACACCATCTGGACCAAGACTATAACAAACGTCAAGTTCTGAAGCTTTGCGAACGATTTCATCTTCAGAGATCCAAAAATTAATTGAATTCAAATGAGGGAAATTTTGTGAAGGGGCCAATAACTCAGGCATTTGACAGGAGTTCGCTACTTCGAAAGCATCTTTGAAAAAATTTGCAAACATATTTGAAATTTTTTCAGAGTCATGGCTAAGTTCGTTGTTGAAAGACATGCAGTTTGGATAACCGTCAGTATTTCTCTTACTATTAACATAGCTCCAAAAGTTTTTTGGGTTGTTTTTTATGTCGTTTTCAGTATTTAAAATAAAGTCATTATAAAGAATATCTGAATAGTCAACAAACATATTTCTTAGCTCATTGTAAATTACCAAGTCATTATCAGCGTTTGTTTTATTATATTTAATCCAGGCCTTGTTTCTTTTATTCTTTAAATTTTTTAGGCAAGAGTCAAACCATGGAGGAGATTTAGAAATATTGCGCGGTTTTCTCAATGGTGTGGTCTCATAAAAAAAGTTAAAGAGAACACAATATAATTTAGAGCACATAGCATTAATGTCACAGTTCTCAAACAAATGATTCCAGTTAACATTACATAACAGGTTGATAAGTTCATTAAGTCTGCATTTTTTAAAGTTAAATTCAAGATTTTCTTTGGAGCAATTAGGAACATTACATACATTTAAATTAAAACATAGGTCTAATGCTGGGTGAGTCGGTCTTCTTCGACAAGTAGGGTATTGGCTGAATTTACAGCAATATCAGCATTGAGTGTGTCCGAGAAGAATATAAGGTCCAATATATTGTTGAAGTTGTTGGCAATCCCATTAATTTGGCTTAGTCCACATGAGGAAAGACCGTCAATTGTCAAGAATTCGTTGGTGGATGTTAATAGGAGATAGATAGCTCTCATGCGTCTGTTTAGTCCAGATCAAGTTTGGAAGATTGAAATCTCCTAAGACTAGTAGCTCGTCTTGTGGCTCAATTTGATCGTTTATTTTGTCTATGCAATTAATTAAGTTTTCATAAACGTTGTTAGGAGAGCTTGGAGGTATATATGTGGCGATAATGTATAGCAGTCCTGTCGCAGTTTTAACTTTTATGCAAATTATTTCGACATCAGATTGATGATCGTCAACCAAAGTGCATATCAAGCAATTTTTTACGGCAAGCAAAAGTCCACCTCCTACAGTGCTAATGTCATTTAAGCAGTGTCTATCACGTCTGTACACTTGATAATTCGAATCGAAGAGTTCCGTATCCAAGAATGTATTGTTTAGCCAAGTTTCAGTCAAAATGATTATGTCGTGTGGTAGAATGGTTATATTTTTGTAGACCTTATGGATCTTTGTCCGTAGTCCGTTGACATTTTGCTAATAGATTCGAATTTTTTGAAGCTGCTTCTTTGATGATGTGGCATTGTCTGGATATTGCGAAAATGGTTAGAAGATGATATTCTTGTGCTGATTTGCTTATTTTCAAATTCGTGGACTAGGCCACATAGAAACGGAGTTGAGAAGTCCAAAGATAGAGTCCGACATTCTTAGTTTGAAAGATGCATATTTCGAATAGTTGCGGTGGATCAATTTCTCTACTTTCATGGTTGTCGAGAAACCAAGCTTTTTTGAGTATATTTCTTAATATCAAGAGCATTAGTTGAAGGGTCGAGTTTTGATATGAATAAAGTACGGTGACCTTCGACTACTTTTAAACCACTAGATATAGGAGATATGTTTCGAACTCCCTGTCCATTTGTATTAATCGTAGGAATTAATGGCGCTGGTAACGATAGCAGGGTTTCTATAGATGGCGTAGTGAAAGGAAGAGGAGGGCATGATGATCGCGATGACGTAAGAGCGTCTGTTAAAGGAGGTTCAGTCGGTGTTGCTATAGGTTGTTGAGAGGTTGGTGAAGAGTGTATCAACACTGTTTCTTCGGATGTTGGCTGCTGTACGGATTCAGTTGGGTGAGTCGATAAAGATGAGGATTCTGGTTGAGTAGAGTTTGTAGCAAGTTTTTTTGTCAAGGGATTATCTTCGGAATCGATGTCGTCAATCTTACGTTTCAAACAAGCAGAATCATTTGGAATATTCGACATTTCTACTTCTTTAATAACTGCGTCATTAGTATGCATGGAATTTAAATTATCCACCTTTTCTGATAGTCTTAGTACATGCGAATATAATTTGTTAAGATTCAATTTATTCTGCAGTACATCACGAACAATGTTTGTGTATGCGAACGGATCACAGTCGCCGCAGAAAAAGTAAAATAAATTTTCTCTCTTTGAAGAGTTTAATTGTACTATATGGTGCGTCAATATAGGCCATATGAAATAATTTTCTACAATTTCCATGGCAAATTACGGAGTGAATCAAATAATCGGCAACTTTATCGCAGCTTGAGCACATAGACATATTGTTTTGATTTTACTTTTCCTTTTTAGATGATCAGCCTTATTTTGACATTCTCTTTCGTTCGAAAGTTATTCGAATTCGTATGATACGTATTTTCACTTTCTAACGATTTGAAAGTTCATTTTAATTCGAAACTAAAGCAAACTTTGACTTTCTAATCATTCGAAACAAACGTCATTTATTAAGCGTTCACATCTTGATGAGAGAATTAAAAGAAAAACATGTAAGTTCTGTTTTTTTTTTCCGAAAAAATAAATATAATAATAAAAAATAAAGAAAATGGAATATATTTTTATGAAAATCTATTGATGTTTTTATTAAAGGTCACAGTCACACTCAAATTGGACAACTATAGAACAAAAGGAAGTTCTTATATAATTAATGGAAGAAAACCATGAAATCGCGAGAGGTTTTCTTACAAATCGAATCCCCAATCGATTTGATGCATCCATAATTCTTCTTCGATTTATGCTGCTTTGATTTTTCATAAATAAAACAATTTGAATTTTTGAAAGACAATTTAAACGATTTTATCGACTGTGTTACTTTTTGATTCTCGTTGACAATTGTGAAGTGTGACCAGGTGTGATTCAAATAAAGAGACTTTAAAGTTACATTTTTTTGGTAATACATGTGGGACAAAAGCAAATCGAATTATAAGTTAATTTTTTTTTTTTTTTTACTTTTCATATCAATAAACTTAAATTTATGTTCCCATATTCAAAGTGTCATTGATGGTTTTTTAAATAATTAACATCACTAGCACTTAGAACTTTATTAATTTAATTTTTCTTAAGTTAAGGTATTTTTTGTATTCCATCCAATTGTTTCAATGAAATTGAAAGTTTGTGGAACAATTTTAAATTTTGTTACTTTGGTCACACTAAATAAGATCGAAACTTCAAACAGCTAACTTCGAATTCGAGTTCATCCTGTTCATTTAATATATTCATTCAACAGTGAACATTATTCGTTAGAATGTCAAAATACAAAAATTTCATTCTAATGAATAGATCTATTCTAACGAATTGGCTATTCATTAGAATGTCAGAATAAGCGTGGATATTGATTTTTACTTTTTAATTTAAATGATGTTGGAAAATTAATTGTTTAAAAATTTAAATAAGTAATGTTGATTCTTAGTGTTATGCGAAAATTTGTATTCCAGTTATCAAATACACAAACCTATATGCAGATGAATAGTCGGTAACGTAGTCGATGACAGATAACAGATGGTTTTGATCAAAAACACTCCATTACCAAGACCGGAATTTTTGTATTGAATTCTAATAAATTTTCGTTAATGAACGGCCCAAATATTTTTTCTGCAAGTAATTAAAATCTGTATCAATTTAATTAGTCCAAATGTATTTATAGTTTGTTTTTAATGATTTAAGCTTGCAACTATTTTTCAATTCCATTTTGATTAATAAATATTATATTTAAAAAAATGGTTATAATCGAAAAATACCTTATCCATAACATTCTTTATTGATGGAAACATACATACATGTATTTGCTATCAAAAAAAACTATGCATCAAAGGAACACCAATGTTTTAAAAAAACTAATCAGAACGATTATAGCGAACCTGTTGAATAAATGCAGAGCAAATAAAATGCAAATTTTGACATATAACGTCTTAAAATCGTTCTGAATTCATGCACAACTCATTCAATAGATCATGTAATCGACATGAATGTTTATTGTTGACGTACAGAACTTTCTTTTAGTGAATTCCCACAGTTTAACGCAAAATACAATTTTCATTCATTCCTTAAAAATGTTTAGTTACCAAAGTTCAAGTTTACTTATTATTGCTTGAAGGGTATGTTTAGTAAAAATGCTGCTTATAATGACAATAAATTAATGAGTTTTACGTATATGTTTTTGTTTTTCTTAATATAATAAATACTACCGTAGATTACTTTTTATAAATGCAGAACATAGAAGAAAATATACATAAACAATAGTTTTCAGATATAAAGCAGAAGTTAGTGTAGAAAAATATTTTTGAGAAAGCTAATAATATTTTAGGTATGTTCATTAAAGAAATTTCCGCTTCAGCTAACCTTCATCAACTTTTTAGAAACAAAATTAGCATTAATAGCAGCATTTAGTTGGTATTGTGTGTAACCATATTGCCTATTCTATTCCTTAAAGATGCTTTACACAAGCAACTTATTTTTAAAACATGGTTCCCTCAAATCTCTATTCCAAAATCTAACTACAAACAAAATTCTAACTCTAACATAGTCCCTTAAAAAGAAATTTTCAGGAATATTTCTGCAACAAACAAAACCAATATTTGGTCTTGCAATTATCGAACTGCTTAAATGATGAAAATACTAATCTAATTGAGGAATCTAAACTAGCTAAAGTTGGCAATGGAACTTCACAAGTATGTTTCTCGGTGCATTGCCTGTACAAAAAAATACGGAGACACCCGCCTATTGTTTCCACCTGAACTTCCTCGCAAAAAAAAAATGCTCTAAGCAAACTACAGCTGAAAAAATTGTCTGTTTTGTTGTTTTACAAAGTATTGAGTTAGACTTTTGTCCATTTCCAATTATACTTAACCAGTTGCAGCGCATATTGCAGGTATATTAATAGGCTCTAAATAACTGCATACCAAAACTATTTTTAAACTAAAATTGAAAAATTTCATATATACAAAATAAATAAAAAAAAACGCTCTAACGATGCTCAAATAAAAATTTTTCAAAATTAATACATGAGCAAGTTCTTGCGAACCAGTCGACAGACCCCACCAATTTGCTGCTTTTCTCCATCTTTCACTATAAAAATTGCCGCCACCAAAAACTAAAATCGATATTTTAAACATAAATGGACAGCATAAAATACCGAAATATAGATAATAAATCCACAAAATTGTTTCGTTAGGTAAAAAGGTATTAAGTCCAAAAATTGCATTTGAGGTCTTTGTTTTTATTTTTGTTTCTGTGTAACGGACCTTTTTTGTCTCTTTCGTTTAATACTAACAGCTTGAGTTTAGAAGAATTGCTAAAAATCATATTAATCTAGTCTTTTGATAAAAAAAAAACAAATATTCAAAATAAAAATTAATTTCTTAAAAAACAGCAACTGAAGAATTGCCATATTAATTGAATTGTATTGCTTTGATTCCAGTATTAATAGTCTGTCGATTTTGCTGTACCAGAAAATATCCAGATCTAACTAGTATTCGGTAACTATTTGACATAACTATAGCTTAGTACTTCTGTGAAGAAATCAATTGGTACCGATTCGAGTACTAACAAAAACTAGGTCCTAGTTTGTTGATATGGAATGAGTGCTAACAAATAGTCGGTCCCAACTTGAAATGACTAGTTTCTAGAACTTGTGTGAAGAAATGAGTTAATACCGGTTTTAGTACTAATACTAGAATTAGTTCTGTTCTGTTGGCTCTGTGAAGAAATTGGGCGTTAGAAATTTGTAGAAATGTTCACAATTTTTGTCAAAACCATTTGAAAATAAGAACATCAATTTGTAAGCAATTCTTACATTTGTGGCAAACATTTAATTTGAACATTCAAAATAATACTGCTTCGTATCATTAAACACTCGCTTGTTGTTGTTAAGACGATAAAAAAACTGTGGTTAAAACAAAAATTCTAATTATGTTATCAACTTCAAAATATTTTGTAGATGTGCAGATGATACAATAGCAGCTTGTTTATCAAATAGTGCTGATGCACTTGGAGCAACTAAAGATGAATCAACAAGGGTTTTAACAATACTAAGCGTATTGTTGTCTACAATGATTTTATTAATTGCCTTATTTGTCGGTGCCATATTCTTTTTAAAGTAAGTTTCTAAATAAACAAACTATATTGCATTTCAAAAGAGTATAATCAATATATTTCTTTTTAGAAAAAGAAAAATCAGTCAACCGTTCTCCCACGCAAGACTCACAGATAACGTAGAAATAACTAACCCAATGTACAGAGGCGATATCGATGAAGCTCCAGCGTATGTTAACGAAGATGACAAGGTAAGATTAATTAATTTTAGATTCGGGGTTTGTAAATTTTGTAATAGTAATTTGAGAGTAAAAGTTAAAAGCATCTTTTAGAAAAACATTGTGATAAATCAAAAACAACGCATTTTGTATTGGTTTTGTTTGTCTGCTACATTAATTTATTAGATAAATAAAATGCGAATGATTTATTTTCTTAGTTAAATTAAAAATAAAGAACTTGCATCTGTTGATAATTAAGTTATTTGTTTATTTATTTACAACATACATACTCACTTCAATTTTTAATTTTAAATAGTATGTATACAGTACAGTATAATTTTTTTGTCTAAATGGACTATTTGACAACTATTTGTTATATATAAGTTTTTCAAGACAAAAGACTTTTATTATTGTTTTTTTATTTCAAGGGAAACTTTGCCAATCCAGTTTATGAATCTATGTATGCGGGTGCAATTTCTGAACCCTCAGTGTCTGAGAGCGTAAGTACAGCACCTGACGAAAGAAAAGGATTACTTCAACATTCACACGATGATACTAGCGTACCCGATATTCTTTGATTATTGATTGATATTTAGTATACTCATTTCAAACAACGTAGTCCTGGTCAAAAACATCACTAACTTTCGAATCCTTAACGAAAAGCAAACAAAATCGAATTTAGTCTATTTTATATATTTAAGTTTAATAAATTATTATTGTAAGAACAAAATTTTAAAAATGACTTCATATGCATATAATATAATAATACAAAAATAAGTTCATAAATTAAGTTGGCTGGTTAAAAATATATCATGTAAATAGATTTTTTACTAATGTACCAGAAAGAAAAAAAAACTTTTATATCAAAAAATAACAAAAACAAAAAAAAAACTATATAATAAGATTTGATTTTTTAACGCCAACAGAAAAGCTGACTGCTGTGTATTTTAGCTCAAATATTTTGTATTTGATATTTTTTTATTTTATATTATTTTGTTTTTGGTTAATTTTTTTTAGATAATATTTTTTTTTACAATGTGAGATTTAATAGATATTTTTTTATAACACAAAATCTTTATAAAATCAAAGGTTCAGCCTTCTCTCTGTAGTAAATATTATTTTGTATTTAATTCAAAATAGAAAAATCAGTTTTATTGTTACCAAGAAATTTGGTAGTTTGAATAATATAGCATAAGAAAGTCGCACAATCAATTTAAATTGTAAAAATAGTATACAAAAATGAACTGAAAACAATTTCACATTTTTTAACGCAAAATATTGTTTTTTTTTTTGTTTTGTAAAAGGATTTTGTATAAATGCAGATTTATAAAGAGGTTTGTAGAGGGAGTTAAAATTCCACAAACAGCGTGCAAACCCAATGCTGTCAAGGGCTCTATGAGTTCCCAGTTTCCAACAAAACTATGCATTTGAATATAAATATTTTGGTAACAAAGAAGACAAAACTGATATATCCATCCAAACAGGTGAGAAATCCTTATTGATGTTTACTAAGCTCTTAAAGATACTTTGAGTTTATGTATAAAGATGGCTTTTTGGTAAAACAATAATTTTGTGTCCTTAATATTTTAGTTTGCTTGATCCTAATCAATTCATATTTTTAATTACTTTATATCAAGAACCCGCTGTCCAATGCAAAAGGCTGTACATCAAATTAAAATGTAGAATTAAGACTAATATTTATACATTAATCATCTAACTAAGTATGCTTAAGAATAAAGCTCTGAAGCTAAGTTGGCTCTTAATATGATGTGGCCAACGTTTTTTTTATTAGTAATTAAACTTTTTTTCCATTGCAATTACATGTAATTTTAATTGAAATAATACACACATTTAATTTACTTGTAAATGTAATTAAAGAAATGCACTTACATGTGATTACATAATAATTACATGTAATTGAAAATTGTAGTGGTTTTATTCAAGTTCTTCAAGGAAAGCGAATTAAATTACAGTCAAGGTAATTAATTTCCTTATGCATTTATTAATTCAAAGCAAAACATTTATAAGAAGTTATCATTTCAGGAAATTATTTTGAAATATCGCGCAAATTGTAATTGACAAAAATAACATTGTCCAACATTTTTGTGGAAAAATAATCATTACTGTTTTTTTAATAATTACTTTTTTATTACATTACGAAATTAAATTGCAAATAATTGAAGTTTTTTCAATTATGTACATGTAAAAAGTTATTGAATTCTTTAATTACATTTTAAAGTCATTGAAAATGGGAATACCTCTTCCTTAATATTCTGCTCCTGAGAATTATTAATATTATTAATTTTAAATGTAGCTTTTTTTAGAACTAGCAATTAAAATTGAAACAAATTGAAATTATTAAAAGGGATGTTCCAAAGTTTATAGACATATGTACATATGTGTACACTTAAATGTTTTCTGGAATAATTCATAACAATAATTATGTTAAATTAAATTTTAAATTATCATATTCTATGTCACATATATATTTTTTTTTTTTCAATTTTCAAATCTTATCCAGTTGTAACCCATGATATTTAAACTGAAATTATTACATTTTTTTAAAACTCGCGTTAAGGGAATATTTTTTATTGCAACAATATTCATGCCTATTACCGATATCGTCTCGTTTTTTCGACGACTCTCGTTTTCTTTGTCGTGTCGTTTTTTAAGTGGCATTCTATAACTTTTTCGACGCGACTATTTTGTAGCAGATTTTTAAACGATGAAAATGTATCAGAGATCTGTCAAACTGAAATCAAATTCTAAATCATTTCATTACTCGATATTCAACAAATGTGTTTTTATTAAATTATTACCAAATAAATAAATTATTAAAATGATAAGTGTTGAAATGTATTACAACGCAAGCAGCGATAGTGACAATGATGAAGAAGGTAGAGAGCGAAATATTGCAAAGGCACAATTAATTGTACAAAAAGGGCAGTGAAGCGTCGGCATCTGCATTTGTAGCCTGAACTTGCTTTGACTTATGTATGTCCGGATGATGAAGACGTTGAAGTGGTTGGGAGCTGCGATACACCAATTGCATTTCCACTCGGGCTTAACCATCTGTTTATGTTTAAGTAGATTTGCAACAGCATCCTCAAGCGCAGATAGGATGTGCAATTGGTTTGGCCCCCTCCATTTCCTTTCACTTCTTTTTTGTTGTTCTGAACAATTTTTTTGTACTTTAAATTCAAAGTCAGCCCAAACCTGAAAAAGCAAATATTAAAAATGTGTTAATGTACATAAATAGAATAAACTGATTCAAACCTTTTGCCAACCATCACCATCTTTTATTGGAGGACTTTTCTTGTTGAGTTTATCAGCTACAACATTCCATTCTTTTTTAAAATCGGCTTTGTTCATACATTTCAAAAATCCCCTAGCCAACTGCTCGTTGCTTTCCATCAGCCGGACAAGCGCCTCGAATTGGTTTTGGTTTGTTAATTTTAACTGAAAATGTGCAAAAATATTTTTTTTTTATTTATCGCAAATAAAGTACTAATAAATTCCATAAAATTAAAATTATTTAACAAGGAAACTTACAGTTTTGCGAACTTCCATTTCTTCGTCGTGAGCAAAATTTCAAACGAGAGATACCGTCGTTTTTTTTTATTGTAGTCGTTTCCTTTCGTCTTACAGAATGCTGAATTAAAGCGTTCAACACACGACGTTTACAAACGACAACAAAACGAGTGACAAAAGTTGAAAACGACTTATGGAATGCAGATTGTGTCGTGTCGTATATTTTGCTGTCGTTTACGACATCGGTAATAGGGGTGATTATGGTCACGGATTGACTAATGGCTTGTGAGTGAAATTTGATTTTGCTTTTCTTTTTATTTGTATTCTTCTTTCCTTGTCCGAAGATTGTGCTTGTTATTGCAACTGCAATGATTATTGTTGTAAAACAATTTAATTTTGTGGACAAGCAATCTAATGGCATCAGTTGTCAGTTTGTTGTTGTTTTCAAATTGCATTTTATTTAGCTTTATCCCATGCAGGTGAAAAATTAAAACTTTGATCTCGATTGAAGTTGGAGTGCATTTTTATCTCTATTGCCTCTCGTACCAATCTAGGATCATAAAATCTTTCCGTGGAATTTATTTTAGCTTAATCAAAACGTACGAAACGATCTTCATTGTAAGTTTAATGCTAGCATATTGCTGATTGTCATTTTATTCTTTTGTATGGCTTTCACGTATGTTGTGTAGTATAAGATATACCCTCACCTCCCATAGTAAAAAATGCTCGTTTTTGACCCCTCTACAAAATGCTGTTATCAATTTTTGGCGTCTAAGTTATCGTACTTCAAGAAATTATACACCAAAAATTAAAATAAGAATGTAAGTTTCTTTTGATTTCGGCCGACACTATGTATAAGTTAGCACTAAATACGCTGACGCATGTTCCCACAGTGTCTATAGGTGTTGCGGATACATTGCCTCCAAATATGATGACACATTTCCTTACTACAGGTCAGTGCGGATACAAGCGTCGAATTCTTGGGAACTGGAAGAGGTAAGCAACCGAATGGCTGCAATATCGACACTTGTTGGTATTGCCCATAGGTTACCTAAATGTAAATGTAAACTAGATTTAAGTTTTTGAGTTTCAATAAAGTTCTTGAACTGTGCGGTTGCACAGCAGAAAAATATATTTTTTTATTTCCGCGCACATAAAATAACTAACTGGCGCCCGAGCTAATTTGTGTTCTTATATCCGAGCTAATTCGTGTTCTACTTATTCGAACTAAAGTACGAAATAGTGAAAAACCATCTCACTAATACCGAACAAGTGATAACTATAAAAAAAGTGAAAAAAAACCATCTCGTTAATACCGAGTAGAAAAAAAAGAAAACCATCTCGTTAATATCGATAAAAAAAAGAAAACCATCTCGTTAGCACCGAGTAAGCGGGAAATATAAACAAAATATAAGACATCTCGTTAAACCGAGTAAGCCAAGAATCAAGTGCAGTGAAGTGAAACTCCTCTGGAGAAATTAAGGCCCCTTAGTAGCTGCTAATGCAAAAAGGAGACAGTACCGCTGCCAGCCGCTCCAGAATTCAGTCAGAAGTCCAGATGTAGAAATTCATCATAATTGTTCTGTAAGATTAATTTAAGTTTATTTAAGGAAAGTGCTTTCATATAGGTACATATGCATACCGTAAACCTTTATTCTTTCTCAATATAAAAGATATTGTATCTTACTGTGCAAGACTAAATAATATGTAATAAATAAAATAAATAAATAAATAATAATTAAAAGAATTTTAAAAAAATATATAATATTAATGATAGAAAAAATTTGTTTTCTTAATATTTTGTCCAATCCAAATTAAAATAAAATAAAAAAAAGATAACATTTAGCGAAAAACAAAGAACTTATTTATATTTAAGAGAAAGTGCTTTCATAGGTACATACGCATACCGTTAACATTTTAATTTCTAAATATTTTATTGAATTTAAACTAAAAATTAGAGTATACAAAAAAGGAGAAAACATTTCTTTTCTTTTAACCATGTCAAACCCAAATAACGAAAATCGCCCTATGTTAAATACTCCTAACCTTAATGTTCCTCCACCAAATCCACAAGTGAATCCCCTCCAGTTACCTCCAAGTACAACCCAAGCAAGTGTAATCTCAAGTCCCGAACTTATAAATATAATAGCAGGTGTTGTTAACTCAATTGTCAATCCACATTTCGACGCTATCCCTACACGGGATCAGGAAATTCACCCCGAATTCAGGAGAAAAATCGATGAGCTCGATAAGATACCCGATGTGGTTAGATCTCTGCGCGATTTTTCAGGTAATCCAGGTGATTTTAGCTCCTGGTGTAAAAGCGTAGAAAGAATCTTAACGATTTACGAGTCACCCAAGGGGACTC
The DNA here is from genome assembly GCA_920104205.1 of Eupeodes latifasciatus. Lineage (NCBI taxonomy): Eukaryota > Metazoa > Arthropoda > Insecta > Diptera > Syrphidae > Eupeodes > Eupeodes latifasciatus. Next base: position 83,530,628 of record OV049925.1, read on the forward strand.
CAAAATATTATGGTATCTTGAGTATCATAAGAAACAAAGTCATTGGCGTAGCAGACGCTGTATTGGAGTCATATAATACTCCACTAGACTGGAAAGCAATTTCCAAATGCCTTACGCTGCACTACGTGGATAAAAGATATCTGGGTACCTTAGAGTACCAGTTGACGTCCCTGGTGCAAGGACAGTCTTCAATACAAGAATTTTACCAATCCGTTTATAAGCATATGTCGCTTGTGTTAAACAGGATCGCTTGCATGGATGTTGGGCAAGAAGCCCTTACGTTGTTGACAAATACTTATAGAGGAAAAGCCTTGGATACATTTATACGTGGACTAAATGGTGATCTACTAAGACTTTTAGGAATGAAAGAACCTACAGACCTTCCAGAGGCATTAAACCTGTGCAAGAAACTACAAAATCAAAAATGTCGTTCCCAATACGCAAACAATTATCAGAATTATCAAACGCAATATTCAAACAATTATTATTGAAAGTATCAGGCGAAACGACAGCAACCAATGAGACCACACGAAAACTTTAATACCAAAAATAGGAGAATGCCGCACCAGAATACCTTTTTTCCAGAGGTTGCTTATCTGCCACAGCCTGCGAATAATGCTCATAACGTACTTTTCCAAGATAATCATCCCAGTTATCCTAATTACAATCATCCCAGATTCTAATTACAATCATCCTAACTATAATAATACTAATACACTATCTCCTCGGCCGCCTAGGCCTCAACCTAAACCCGAGCCGATGGAAACATCCACTATTAAATCGTCAAGAGTAAATTACCAAAATCGTCCCCAGCCATTCAAATACGCTGCAAAAAGGACACAAGGCTCGAATCCCTCTTTTCAAAATAGGGTTCCGCAAAAAATCCAAAGGAATTTTCATATAAATCTCGAAAACCCGACACCTTCCTCATATGAACCTCCAGATTTTACCTTACAACCAACGGGTTACATCTCCCCAAACGATGCACTTGCCTTTTACCAACAACCATACGTAGAAGAAGCCATGCATGATCCTGATCTGTATAGCTATATGCAGCAACAAGCCGAAGAATTACAAGAAAGTAATGAAATGCAATCTGAAACAGAACCCACCTTAGACGAATGTGACATTCATTTTTAGGTTAAATGACTTCGTTGCCATACTTCCAGTGCAGAACAAAGAGCGCAAAACTGTTAAATTTTTTAATTGACACCGGATCCAGTAAAAATTTCGTTGAATCGTCTCTAGTAGATAAACCAATTCCGAACGAACAAAATTTCTAAGCTAAATCAATCGTTGGTGATATAGAAATAACTCAGCATACATTTGTCAATCCTTTTTTAATCAGAACGATGTTGAATTAAAATTTTATCTTCTACCAACTCTGAAGTCCTTTCATGGAATATTGGGTAATGATAGCCTTAAACAACTTAATGCAATTATCCACACAAGAAACAATTTTATGTCAATCCTAGGCAGGATTAAAATTCGAATAAAACAATTAAAATCTCAATCTATAAATCCAATAGAAATAAAAACAGATCATATGTCAGACTTACAGAAAAACGCTGTCCATGTTCTAGTTTAAAAATTCCGACCCTTATTTGCAGACCCTAACGAAAGGCTTACTTTTACCACCAAGGTGGTAGGTGAATTACGTACTAACACAGACTCTCCGGTATACTCTAAGTATTATCCATACCCTGCATCTCTGAGAGAGGAAGTAGAAAAACAAATCCAAAAACTCCTCGAAGACAAAATCATCAAACCCTCTCGTTCGCCATACAACTCTCCAGTATGGATCGTCCCGAAAAAAGATGATGCAAAGGGCAATAAACAATACAGACTGGTGATCGACTTCAGAAAGTTAAACCAGGTCATTTTATCCGATAAATACCCAATCCCCGAAATTAGTGAGGTCTTAGCCCAATTAGGACAATGCAAATTCTTTACGGTACTAGATCTCAAGCGGTTTTCATCAAATTCCTTTAAAAACATCGGACACTGAGAAAACCGCCTTCTCTATTAATAACGGGAAATATGAATTTCTCCGTCTCCCGTTCGGGATGAAAAATTCACCAGCAATCTTCCAACGAGCCTTAGACGATATTTTACGGGACCATATTGTAAAAATCAGAAGAGCAAAACCATTAACCGCATTATTGCGTGGTGAAGACGGAAGAGTGTCAAAAATACAGTCAAAAAGAGTTCCTATCACTCTGACAGCAGATGCACTAGATGCTTTTCAAAAAGTAAAACATTCATTAACTTCGAAAGATTTACTCCTGGCTTATCCGCATTACAAAGAATGCTTTGAACTTACAACAGACGCTTCTAACGTGGCGATAGGTGCCGTTTTATCACAAAACGACAAACCTCTTATTTTTATTTCAAGCTCGTTAAGTAAAACGGAAGAACATTTTGCCGCAAATGAAAAAGAGATGCTTGCCATTATATGGGCACTTAACTCTCTTCGAAATTACCTTTACGGAACGGCTCACGTCAAGATCTTTACAGACCACCAATCCCTGACCTACGCCCTGAGTCAAAAAAACAATAATTCTAAGATGAAGCGATGGAAAGCCATCTTGGAGGAGTATAACAACGAGTTACACTATAAACCAGGAAAGAGTAATGTGGTAGCGGATGCACTTTCTCGCTCCACAATTTTCACAAGTTAACTCACTATCAGCGTCTCAGCACAAAGATCAGAGTTCATCCCATGATCTCGTACCTGCAGTTGAAACACCAATTAATGTATTTGAAAATCAAATAATGTTATTAATAGGAGACGAGAGGTCATACAAATTTGAGATTCCTTTTCCAACTTACCATAGACACATTTTTGTTCAACCAAGCTATTCACAAGAGGATCTTCGTTCAATCCTAAAGAGATATCTTAACCCTAGCGTTGTGAACGGCCTCTATACAAATGAACCAACGATGGGCAAAATCCAAGATATTTATCCATACCATTTTAGGAACTATAAAACACGCTTTAACCAATCACGCGTAAGTGACTTAACCGATCGTACAGAACAAGAGGAGTAGAGCTAATACTATATTTACTTGATATTGTTCATCACTTTCAACTTCATTGGTTTCACAGTCTCTGCTCAAGGTATCAGCAATCGGTATATCTGTTCCTTTTACGTACCTAACTTTGGTGAATATTGCAACACATCCCATAAAATCTTCTGAAGTCGAATTGGTGCTTTCTCCATTGGTTTTTTGAATATTGTTTCAAGGGGTTTATGGTCTGTTTCTACTAACAATTATTTGCCATAAATGTATTCATGAAACTTCTTACATGCAAATTTAATCGCCATTGCTTCTTTTTCAATTTGTGGATAGTTTTGTTGTGTATTAGAAAAAGCTCTTGTTGCATATGCTACAGGTTGACCGTCTTGAAGTAAACATGCACCCATTGCTTTAGAAGACGCGTCAACTGATAATCTCACGCTTTTGTTTACATCGTAATATTTAAGCACCGGAGTAGTTGAAACCATCTTCTTAAGTTTATTAACAGCTTCTTCTTGTTCAGCATCCCAAAACCACTCAACATCTTTATGAAGTAACTTACGCAATGGTTCAGTTAGTTTTGACAAATTTGAAATGAATTTTCCTAGGTAGTTAACCATACCCAGAAAACGTTGTAATTCTTTAATGTTTGTTGGAGATTTTAACTGTTTAATTGCTTCAACCTTGTCTGCATCAACCTCATATCCATTTGATGTAAAGATATGACCCAAAAATTTCATACGGTTTTTTTCGTATTCGCACTTATTTTCATTTAGTTTGAATCCAGCTTTCTTTAAAGTATCTTTTACTCTTTTTGTAATATCTCGTAACTGTTCTTTACTTTCAGAGTAAATGAGAATATCGTCCATTGCAATTTCACAGTTTTCAATACCACTATGTTCGATTCATAACTTCTGAAAATATTTCTGGAGCTGAACTTATTCCGAATGGTAATCGCAGATATCTATATCTTCCCCAAGGTGTTTAAACCATTTTGCTTTACCTACAGGAATTAGTAAAACAATGTAGGGTTTGTAAAGAGCAGAAATACGACAGAAAGCCTAAATTGCGAAGCTCTCCTATCCCACAGTACCCAGGTCAAATAATTCACATTGACATCTACTCCACAGATAAACAATTAGTGCTTACAGCAATTGACAAATTTTCAAAGTACGCTCAAGAGCGAAGCATTAAATCTAGGGCAGTAGAAGATGTAAGAGAACCATTGAGATAGTTTGTGTTTGCATTTGGTGTACCCAAAATGGTGGTATCGATAATGAAAAGACATTTAGCTCAGCTTCCATATGTTTCATGCTACAGGACCAACTAGGAAACGAAATTTATAAAACACCTCCATATACGAGTGCCGTAAATGGTCAGGTGGAAAGATTTCATTCGACCCTCTCTGAAATAATGCGTTGCTTAAAGACAGATAGAATTCATAGATCTTTTCTCGAACTTCTCGATCGAGCGGTACACGAATATAATTACTCCATACACTCAACCACTAAGAAACGGCCCAATAAAGCTTTTTTTCGGTAGAACAGTTAGCACCAACCCCGAACAATACGAAAAAGCTAGACAGGAAATATCAGGGCAAATTGCAGAAAAACAAAAGGCGGACCTAGAATATCACAACAAAAATAGACACAATATTAAAACATATTCCCCAGCAGAGACTATCTTTGTTAAAATAAACAAAAGATTAGGGACCAAGATATAAAAAGGAAGTAGTTAAAGAAGACAAAACTACAATTGTTACAACAGAATCCGGAAAAATTATTCACAAAAATAACATTAGGAATTAACATTCTCTTTTTCAGGTCACTTCTATCCAAAAGTTTCGCGGAAGTTCAGATTTTGGATTATTCTAATTCCAAAATTGTTTCGACAAGCATGGGAACCGCAGAGTAACAAACGGGTACGTTTAGGATTATTCACGTGATAGAATTAGAGGCTTACGAAATTATATTAGAAGACATAAGATTACAAATGGGGAACTTGAACAAATCCGATCTAAACTATCCCATAATATCCCACCAGATAACCCAAATTACTAACCAAATCAGCATCCTTAAACCAAGAATAAGTAGAAATCCTAGATCCCTTAATTTTTTAGGAAGTGCGTGGAAATGACTTGCTGGTAGCCCTGACCACGACGACTTTCAAATTCTAAAGTCCCAGTCACATAGGTTATTGAAAAATAGTATTAAACAAGTTGTTATTAATCAAGCTTATACGAAAAGAATAAATAAATTAACTAACGTCACGAACGAAGTAATGAACCTACTAAGGTCAAACATTGTACTCAAAAATCAATACACATTAGATTTAAAATATAAACTTGACGTCATTAAAGAAGAATTAACTAACACTAACTAATGTTAACTGTTGTGGGCGAAAAATGATGTTGTCAGTTCATTCATTAAAGAAGAATTAACTAACATAGAGTATGCACTGTTTTGGGCGAAAAATGATGTTGTCAGTTCATTTATTCTTTCTAATTCAGAATTCAAAATTGTCAAAGAAAGATTTGAAGAAAGTAATATACCATTTATAAACTTAGAAGAAGCACTTAATTTTTCAGAAATAAAAATTGCATCAGATAAAAAAACAATACTATACATTATCAGTATATCTACCTACAACTGAAAAATATATTTGTAAAAAACTTTTAATCAAGCCTGTCAAATATACATAATAATAAAAAAAATTAAATTACAATATGAAAATGTACTCACTTGCGAAAGTGAAATGTATGGTTTAAAGAAACATTGTAAAACATATAATGAACTAACAGTCTGCAATAGAGATGAAATTGTAAATCTCAACGCAGAAAATTGTACTCGAAAACTTATATTGGGTAAACCTTCAAGTTGCGAAGAAATCAACAATCAACATTTGCCAACAGTCGAAGAAATCCAGTTGGGAACCATCTTTCTCAATCAATTCAATGGATCAATCATTATAGAAAATGAAGTGGTCAACATAACGGGAACCTTCATCATCCAATTCCATAATGCATCAATCACCATAAATGGTCAAGAATTTTTGTCAAAACAAGTACCATCCGCTAATCCGCTGCCTGCAATCCTACATTCTAAATCATCAACAAAGACCTATAAAGAGCTTTTAACGCTAGAGATGCTCAAAGAGCTGCATGTCAATAACACCGTGCACTTAGACGAAATCCAGGAGCAAGGAAAGATCCATATCATAGCAAATTACACCGTTACATTGCTCATTGTTATACTGATCATAGGTCTTGTAATCGTTAAGTACACCATTAATGGACAAAAAGAAGCAAGGCGTCAACAACCTGAAATACAACCACAGAGCAAAGCAGTTATCGATTCACCAAGGTTAAACCGAATCCCAGTTAGGTTAGGGTTAGGTTATAGTGGCTGTCCAAGATGGAAACGGACACACTTAGGCCAGTTTAATGGCCCATTGTGATACCACATGAATCTTGAGGCTTCCTTCTAAGCTCAATGGAACCAGTTTGAGTCCCTTACGAAACGTGAGAGGCTGATTATGCTGATATGATTTAGATCGCTTAGATCGTTAAAGAAGAATTCTCCTAGGTAATTCTTGCGTTTTCGAGCCAGAGCAGGGCATGTGCAGGTTAGGTTAGGTTAGGTTAAAGTGGCTGTTGGTTGGGACATCCAACACACTTAGACCAAAGTATGGTCCATTGTGATACCACATGGATCAGTTAATCAGCTTAACTCGTTGAACCAATTGGAGCTTCGAATAAAGCGTAGGAGACTAGTAATGTCTGAATTTTTTAGATCGCTGGTATCGTTAAAGTAGTAGTCTCCAAGGTGGATTCTACGTCTGTGTGATAAGGCAGGGCATGTGCACAGAAGATGAGAGATTGTCTCCTCTTCTTCTTCGTCCATGCAACTCCTACAAAAATCATTTGCAGGGGCTCCAAGTCGACTAGCATGCCTTCCTATTAAGCAGTGCCCAGTCAGGACACCTATAACGTAGCTAATGTGCAATCTACTCAGAGAGATTAATTGTTTTGAGCGCCTGGCGCTAAGAATGGGCCAAATTAGTTTTGTTGCGACACAGGTGGTGGTGTTATTCCACCTGAGGTTTGTTTTCTCTATGGTATCTTGCTTTAGCATAAGTTTACATGTAGCTAGAGGGATACCTATGTTAGCATTATGAGCCAGCAGAGGTAAAGTTGTTCCGCTTTTTGCAAGTTCGTCAGCTTTGCAATTTCCTGGAATGTCTCTATGGCCCGGCACCCAGAGAAGGTGAATGTTGAACTGTGTAGCCATCTCCGTAAGAGATGATCGACAATTTAGGGCTGTTAATGAGTTTGTGGAGACAGAGTCTAGGGACTTTAATGCAGCTTGGCTATCCGAGAAGATGCGTATATCATTAGTTGATATAACGTTTTCTCTAAGCCAGGATAGGACTTCTTTTATAGCCAGGATTTCAGCTTGGAACACGCTACAATGATCGGGTAGACGAAAGGAGAGACTTAAGTTTAGTCCATCTGAGTATACGCCTCCACCGACCCCATCCTCCGTTTTTGATCCGTCTGTATAAAAGTTTATAGGACCATCGTTCAAAAATGATGTATTCTCCCAAGAAGACCTGGGAGGTATAGTCACTTTGAAGCTATAGTTATTAAACTGAGGATGGGGTATGGTGTAGTCAATATTACTACTTATAGTTCTGAACGAGTTCAAAATAGATGTGTGGCCAATTCCATTATTGATCCACAGAGAGGAGGCTTGAAGCGGCCGTTTGCTTGCTGAAATAGTCCAGCGGTATTAGATGGAACAGAACATCTAGTGAAGCGGAGGGGGTGGAGCGAAGTGCTCCTCCCATACACAGGCAGGCTGTTCGTTGGACTTTGCTGAGTTTATCGCGATTTGTCGCTGTATCTAGCGCCGTCCACCATACCACTACTCCATAAGTAAGGATCGGTCTTATGACCGAGATGTATAGCCAGTGTGTAATGCGAGGCTGTAGGCCCCATTTATTACCAATGGCCTTTTTACAAGAGAACAGGGCTACTGTGGCCTTGTTTATTCTCTCTTGAATATTAGGTTTCCAACTTAATTTCTTATCTAAAATGAGACCCAAGTATTTTGCTTGTTCAGAGAATTTAAGTGGTACACCGTTTATGAGGGGAGGGTCAATGTGTGGGACTTTGTATTTCCTTGTGAAGAGGACAAGGTCGGTTTTTTGTGGGTTAACGCCTAGTCCACACCGAGAAGCCCATCTGGTGAGCTTATTTAAAGCGTTTTGTAAGAGGTCTTTTAGTATATTGGGATGTTTACCCGTTACCGCAATAGCAACATCGTCCGCATAGGCAAACACTCTGTATCCCTCTCTTTCTAGAGTAATTAGTAATTCATTTATTACTAAGTTCCAGAGGAGAGGGGATAGGACACCACCTTGTGGCGTACCTCTACTGACACCCCTTTGTGTAGTAAAATCGCCCAGTTTTGAATTGATAATCCTGCTTATCAGCATTTGATTAATCAATTCGCTGATCGACTTATCTACCTTTAGAGATGTCAATACACGTGCAATTGCAGATGTGTCGACATTGTTAAATGCACCTTCTATATCTAAGAAGGCAACTAAGGTGTACTCTTTATGATGGAGGGAATATTCGATTGTACGTACTATACTGTGTAGAGCCGTTTCAACTGATTTCCCTTTGTTGTAGGCGTGTTGAGCCTTTGAAAGGAGGGACTTATCAATACTTGCCCTTAAGTGGTTATCGATCAAACGTTCAAAAGTTTTGAGAAGGAATGATGATAAGCTGATAGGTCTTAGGTCTTAAGGGTTAACGTGGCTGGATTTTCCGGCTTTTGGGATAAAAACAACTTTAACTTGTCTCCAAGACATCGGGATGTATGCCAATTTAAGGCATCCCTTGAAGATGTTTTCTAGGATGGGTATTAGAAAACTTGCATTTTCTTGCAGTTCGGCTGGAATTACACCATCCGGACCAGCAGATTTATATGGCTTAAAGCTGTTAATAGCCCATTTGAGTTTTTCCCTAGTGACTAGACCTTGTGGGGTATGTAATATATTATCACCATTATTAGGTGCAATGTTATTAATAATATTAGAGCTACGAGGAAAGTGAACGTCTAATAGCAAGTTGAGCGATTCTTCGCTTGAATTGGTCCAGAGGCCAGAGGCGTTTTTCAAGCAGCTTGGCATGATTGGATTTTTGGAGAGGATTTTGCGCAGCCTGGATGCTTCGGAGCAATCTTCCACGTTGCTACAGAAGTTTCTCCAAGACGATCGTTTGGTTTTCCTCAGTTCTTTTTTATAAATCTTCAGTGATTCTTTATATGAATCCCAGTCTGACATGTCTCTAGAAGCTTTCGCTCTGTTAAAGAGTTTTCTGCATTCTTTTCGAAGTGGATCCAGCCCTGAGTTCCACCAGTGTGGCTTCTTTTTACCTCTTACTTGTATAAGAGGGCATGCAGTATCTAGAGCTTTGTTTAGGGCTAATGTTAGATTATTGACTTTGTCGTCAAGATCTTCAATGTTGGAGGGAGTATTAAAAAGTTCAGGTTTTACTAAACTATTTAACGTTCTCTTGTATTTTGGCCAATTTGTTCTTTTCAGATTTCGAAAGATCGGTTGGCAAGGTGGTTCATTTATAAAGTCAAACTGGATGTATCTATGATCAGAAAAGGAGTGATCTTTAGATACCTTCCAGTTCAAAATATTATTATTAATGAAGTCGGAGACAAGAGTTATATCTAAAACTTCTTGTCGATTTTTAGTAATAAAGGTTGGCTCATTACCAACGTTACTTACGAGTAGGTTAGTGTTTAGAATATAGTCGAAAAGAGACTCACCTCTGTCGTTTATATCCGTGCTACCCCATACTGTATAGTGGGCGTTAGCGTCACTACCGATGATGAGGCCGATGTTGAGCCTTTGTGCTTCAGTTATCAATCTCTCCAGAGTGTCACCCGGGAGAGGGCCAAGATGGTCGTGGCCAAGATACGCCGACGCCAGCCAGAACGTTCCTCTGGCTGTTTCCAGACTTGCGGCGGTGGTATCTCGATCGCTGAAATTAGGGAGCAAATATACATTTAGGCTGCGTTTTACTAATATGCAAGATCTGGGTTCATCCTCACCTGATGCATACAGCACGCAGTATCTGGGAGTCCTGATTCCTCGAACAATGGATTTAACAATCCAGGGTTCTTGAATCAGGACAATATCTTCATCGCTGCTGGATAGGCGAAGAAGAAGGGAGGCCGAAGCCTTTATGGAGTGTTGGAGGTTAATCTGGAGTAACCGCAGCATTTTTGCTACTGCACTCCCGATCAGCCTCCAACACAGTAATGTCGGAGTCATCCATATCAGAGGACGATTCTAAAAGAATGTCCTCATCTCCGCTGTCGTAGACCTCGGCCTCCATTGCGGAAAAACCTTGGTCGGTGTTAGAAGCTTCCTCTGTTACTGGGGATACCTGAGATGCATCGTCCTCCAATGAAGGAAGTGTGACCGATGCACCAGGTTCCTCAGCAGCAATTTCCGCTTGTGTGGGTGGGGGAGGGGGAAGGGTTTGTGCCTCGACCCCATCTTTTTTATAGACCCTCAGCGTAATTTCATCGAACCCAAACCTAATCACACCTTTTGATTGCGCCAGAGGAGAAAGGGACTCTGCATTGATGATTACAATTGCACCCTTGTAGGGTCCCTTTGGATCCTTCAATTTCGCAACCTTCCAGTTGTGAGTAGGAAGGGTTGGATTGGAGAGCCGGATTACCTTCAATACGTGGTCTGCTTCCTTGAATATGGCCGGAACCGTGATGCGAGCTCTTGGTCTGCAAGGAATATCCTCCTTTGCTACAACCTCCAGCTTAGCACCAGGCCAGACCTCTCCAAGTCGGCTGACCGCAAGCGTCAGTAGGTCGCACGACCTCTGATCATCACAGACCATCAACTTGATGTGTCCCTGATGCCAACCGCCATCTTTTGTGATGGGCGGTGGTCCCGGATTGTCAGACATGATCTCGACAAAACTGAAGGCCAGCTGTCCTTTGGCCAATGTCCAGTTCTCGGCAGAGATCGTGCCATCTACATCACTTTTGTCGATAATCGCGACTACCATTTTGTCCTTCAGAACGTCACTGAAGGACATTTTTGCTCTGCGAGGGTCAAGAGAAGTGCTGGTGTTTAGCACTTTGGGGCGTTTAGGTAGTGAAACACTACCTTCCATAGACCTTTGTCGCTTCGACGTTGAGTCTTGGCTGGTCTTCAAATTATTTTTGGCCAGGAAATTCTTGGCCCATTTTATCTTGGCGTCATGCTGAGAGTTTCCTCCAGCGCCTAGTTGTTCACCAAACGTCTGGAGAATCCTCTTAGCATTACGCATGTCCCTGTAGTAGGCCGTGGAGGGTCTGAGCTTACGCCCATCTCCCCCAGGACCTTCTTTGGGATTATTTGCTTTGGAGGTAGAAGGACCTGGCACCATAGCCCTACTATCTCCGACTCGCGGTGTAGAAGAGTTGAGAGGTTTACTCTCTGTGGTAGTAGAGGAGCCGTTCTTCACAACTGCCTCACTACAGGAAGAAGGTAATATTACCTGATTATCCGATATTCCACTGGCGACAACAGGGCTGTGAGTGTCCACAGCCATGTCAGCACCAGTGGAAGAGGGATGAGCAGCAGACAACTTTGCCGTCGTACTGCTGGCCGGTACGGTCTTTTGATTTTGTTTTGCTTGTTTTGTTTGTTTCATTAGAATCCCACGAGTAGCGGATAAGGGGTAGTCCATCTGTACAGAGATCCGTGTATACAGATAAGGCTAGTTAATCCGGAGGTCGCCAGGTATCCGGATACTCCGTTAGCGACTGAGCTAGTTTTTTTTTTAATTGGGCCCTCAGCCTGGCCGATCATCGGCACGGGTCGTATAACACCTTAGATCCAGCCCAATTGGGAAGTTTAAGGGAAGGATATGTTTTGGAAAAGGAGAGACGAACAGCAATTAAGCCATAAGCGTCCCAGGAAGGAAACTAGGCATTGACAGACAGTTATATACCATACAGTCAAGGGATAAAGAGACGTCAGCCAGCATAATAGCACAGAGCTGACGGAGGTGGGGGTAAAGGATTGGGAAGGGGAGGGGGGCGAGCGACCTTTGGTTTCAGGACTCTTCTGGAGAAATAATTCCCGAGAATCATTGACCTTACTCAGCTTCTACAACTCGACAAGTTCGACGCTCAGGTAGAAGAGGGCATGTGCAGAGAAGATGAAGAACTGTTTCTTCCTCTTCCTCGTCCATACAGCTTCTGCAAAAGTCATTTGAGAATACGCCTAATCTCGTGGCGTGCTTTCCTATTAGACAGTGTCCGGTTATGACACCTATTATCGAGCTTACATATATGCGATCTGCTTAGAGAGAGCAAGCACCTTGAACGTTTTAAATCTGGCCAACAGATGTTTTTTGTGACTTGACACGTGGTGATGTTGTTCCACCTGGTGCCTGCCCTCCTCACAGCGCCTTGCATTAGCAACAGTTAAGTAGCGATTGGTATGCCAGTACGTGCCAAAAGTTCCGCCTAGAACACGCTACAATGATTGGAAAGGCGGAATGAGAGATTTAATTTCAGTCGTTTAGAGTACACACCTCCACCAACCCCTTCCTTTGATTTTGACCCATCTGTATAGAAATGGATTGACTCATCTTCCAGGAATGTCCTATCCTCCCAAAAAGATCTGGGAGGTATAGAAATCTGGAAATTTCTGTCGAATTGCAGTTGGGGGATGGTGTAGTCTGTGTGCTTTGGAATTGATCCTAAATACCTAAGATCTACGGAGTGGCCAATGTTGTTGTTAGTCCACTGCGACGAAGCTTTGAGGCGAATAGCAGAGCTTGCAGCTATTTGTTTGCTAAAAATGTCAAGAGATGTTAGGTAGAGTAAGGTGTCCAGTGCCGCAGATGGGTTCGTGCGAAGCGATCCGCTTATACATAGGCAAGCTGAACGTTGGACTTTATTTAATTTATCCCGGTTTATACCTTTCTCTAAAGCAGTCCACCATACTGCCACACCGTACATTAAAATCGGTCTGATTAGCGATGTGTATAGCCAATGTGTGATTCTGGGTTGTAAGCCCCATTTATTACCGATGGCTTTTTTGCAAGAAAAGAGAGCTACAGTAGCTTTTTTTGACTCTTTCCTCTACGTTGCGTTTCCAATTTAGTTTTTTATCTAAAACAAGACCCAGGTATTTAGCCTCGTCTAAAAATTTTAATTGGATTCCTTTAATATGGGGAGGGTTGACAAATGGAATTTTGTATCTCCTCGAACATCCAGACCAGTTAGGATTTCATTCACAACTAGGTTCCAGACACCTTGCGGTGTCCCTCTACTAACGAATCTGCCAGAAGAGTTGCCCAGTTTTGAGTTAATTATTCTGCTAGTAAGCATTAAATGAATTAATTCCCGAAGCGAAATCTCTACATTTAGAGATGTTAGTGCAGATGTGATTGCAGATGTGTCCACGTTGTTAAAGGCACCTACGATGTCAAGGAAAGAAACCATAGTGAACTCTTTATGATGGAGGGAATATTCGACGGTGCGTACTAAGGTGTGTAACGCTGTTTCCACCGATTTACCTTTACAGTAGGCATGTTGAGACGAAGACAGAAGTCTTGTATCAATACTTGCCCTTAAATGGATATCAATCAATCTTTCCAAGGTCTTAAGGAGGAATGATGATAGACTTATAGGTCGTAGATCTTAAGGATTGACTTGCGAGCATTTACCTGCCTTGGATATAAAAACAACTTTAACTTCTCGCCATGCCGAGGGAACATGGACCAGGTAAAGACAGCTGGTAAAAATTGCCTCAAGGATTGGTGCAATTATGTCAGAAGTCTTTTGTAGCTCGGCTGGTATTATTCCATCTGGTCCTGCAGATTTAAATGGTTTGAAGCTGTTGAGAGCCCATTGTAGCTTGTCCCTTGTACTTTTTATGGAATTGACCGAGGACGCTCGAGCTTAAGAAGGGAGGAGTTAGCACTAAATACGCTGACGCATGTTCCCACAGTGTCTATAGGTGTTGCGGATACATGTGCCGCCAAATATGCTGACACATTTCCTTACTACAGGTCAGTGCGAATGCAAGCGTCGAACTCTTGGGAACTGGAAGAGGTGAGCAACCGAATGGCTGCAACATCGGCACTTGTTGGTATTGCCCATAGGTTACCTAAATGTAAATGTAAACTAGATTTAAGTTTTTGAGTTTCAATAAAGTTCTTGAACTGTGCGGTTGCACAGCAGAAAAATATATTTTTTTATTTCCGCGCACATAAAATAACTAACTTATATGTATATAGATATATGTATATACATATATATGTACATATAAACATACGTGTATATATATATCTATATATATATACGTACGTATCTGGTACATCAAGAATACAGGAATACGTTAACGTTTAGGGTAGAAAACTTATCTGGTAGGTATAAGTATAAGTGTGTTTATTCTAAGAAATAATCCTGTAGACAATTTTTGAATTTGCGTCGCCACTCATTCAGTTGTAATAAGAAAACCCTTACTTTTATCAATTCCATAATATTTTTTATTAAACTATGTCTTGCATTAAGGAATATACATATGTGCTGTACATACAAATGTACCTTAATTTACTTCCAATTTAAGTAACTAATTCTCGGTTACCCATTTTCACTTTTCTTCTGTCACATCTTTTGTTTCCCTGGGTTTCTTTTACTTATTTTAATACTGTTTATCGACCCTTAAGTTAGTTTTTTTCAGTAGGGTAAACGACGATGACGTTCAGTGTCCCTCTTTCATAAGATCTTTGCACAACAGCGCACATCTGTCGCTCTCGCTAATCAAAGTTCACCCTAGAACATGGGGATGGGACACACAATAATTCTAGTTTTATAAACAATACAAATTTGCAGTTCATTTTAGTTCCTACAGAAACTTAAGAAATGATAGCGTGTGAATATTCTAAAGGAAGTTAGGAAGTAGTATTTCTTGTTTTTCTTAAGACTTCAGTTGAATGGGATGGGCTTGTTCCGTGAAGATATATGAAGAAGAACGAATACCTTAACTTATGACGTAAATTTATATTTAGAAGACAAATAAGAAATGTTTTATTCAACTAGACAGATTACAAAGGGGAAACGTTGTTTTTTGGGAATCCCTCACCAATCACTATTATTATAACAAAAAATACCCTCTGCAGCATGAATCACCATACTTAGCTCTTAGAGTTAGAGATTTAAATAAAAATTAACGTAACAAATAAAGAAGTCACAAATGTATCTACCTTCATACAAACATAAAATGGATGTAAAACTTAAATCCATACTTTATAAATCAACACAAATCTACATTCATAAACATACATACATACATAGTATGTAGGCACAGCAAATTAAGCACTTAAAAACAAAAATTAAAATCCAAATACAAACCTAGCTGCATCTACAAATATAAATATAACTACATACATACATATCCATTGAAATCTTCGTGACAATATTATAAAAGTATATTTTTGTACGTACTAAATTAATAGGTACCTAGGCACCATGACTAATACGCGTCTACGCGCGCCGGCCGCCGCACCGCCGCCCGAATTTCCAGAGCAATAATACGATAATACGATTTTACGATTTTTTTTTATTAATACGTAACTTAAATGTTGTCCCTGAATGAGTGTTTTATTCAAATATATATTACAAATTTCTGACATTAAATGTTTTTTTTTTTTTAAATCTTCTTTTTATTTAATATCACAAGATCAAATATAACTTGCCCACTGGGCTAGTGGTATACTTTCCCAGGAAGTACAAAAAAAAGACATACATATATTACATATTCCACCCTCACAATAAATGTGACAATTGATTGAAATTGAAACTGCCACAACGAAAAGTTACCCCAACTGTGTTATGACATACATATATGTATGTGGAAAAAAAACGTAAAATCCACGCCGAGTTCATAATGACTGATCACAGTAACTGCATTTTGTAATCCCTACTTTCGATTTGATACTGAGAAAACGTTCAAAAAAAGGGGCATTGATAAACATAACCTTTTTT